>VZRM01000203.1:8355-24327 GCA_013397955.1 Grantiella picta | reverse complement strand
TAGGGAAGGCATTTCCCCCCACACCCCGTGCGCGGCACTGGTGAGGCCACACATCGAGTGCTGTGTCCAGTTCTGGGCCCCTCACTCCAAGAAGGATATGGAGGTGCTGGAGCCAGTCCAGAGAAGGGCGATGGAAATGGGGAAGGGTCTGAAGCACAAACCCTATGGGGAGCTGGGGGTATTTAGCCTGGAGAAAAGGCGGCTCGGGGGTGACCTTATCACTCTCTACAGCTCCCCGAAAAGAGGTTGGAACCAGGTGGGGGTTGGCCTCTTCTTGCAGGCAACCAGTGACAGGACAGGAGGAAATGGCCTCAAATTACACCTGGGGAGGTTTAGCTTGGACATCAGGAGGAATTTGTTCACAGAAAGGGTGAGTAGACATTGGAACAGGCTTCCCAGGGAGATGGTGGTGTCACTGTCCCCAGAAGGACTTAAAAAAGACTGGAAATGGAACTTAGTGCCATGGTCTAGTTGACAAGGTGGTGTTTGGACAAAGGCTGCACTCAGTGATCTTGGAGGTCTTTTCCAACCTAATTGAGACTGTGATTTTTTTTTTTCTTTATATAGAAGTAACACCAAAAAAATTCTCTGTGTAAGCTGGCCCATCAGAGCCCACCCAGCAAAGATCTGCCATGGAAGGGCCACACTTAGTCTGTAAAATGAGAGCTGAGTGTCAGGAGGAGACTGATGGGGTTATTTCTGACTCGGAAACACACTGCAGGCACAATGGTTCACAAGGAAAATTTACTGTTGGGGAAGGAAGAGGAGCCTCATTTCCTGCATCAGCACTGTCAAACCGTTTTGAGATTGAAATGCAGCTGTTGGAAAAGCAACTGTAAGTTTCGTACTGTCGTCACCAGCAGATCCCAATCGGTTGTATCAGCTGCCATGATGTTTAATGAGAAAATTCGCTCTATATTTTCTATGAATGTCAGGATCAAAATACCCTGGAGAGAAGAAACCTGCACTCTAATACAACTGAACAGTCACTGGCAATTGTCTTAAGCAAATCTCAACTAGAGAGTCAGATTCTCCGCTCACACAGACTGGTGCCACCATCTTGTCTGTCATTTAGGCATTAGAAGGAGATGTATTTGATTTGCAAAATCTTTATTATGGATGGTGACGTAATGCAGTTCTGTGTTGAGACATCCAAACTACCTCCAGCAGCAGAAGTGGTTTAGCTGTGTGAGCGTTCACTTGGGGCTAATCAAACCTGACAAGAAAGAGAGTGTTATCGTGGGCAGAACACCCTGCTAAAATAGATATAGTCTGCATTAGTGCTCAGACAAATACAGCGGGCTGCACTAGACACACATGACCAGACATGCCACACATACACCTCTGACCCTACGGGGAGTTTATGAGAGGTGACTGGCAGGAAAGAGAAACCACAAAGGATTTTATTTATACTTACAGAAGTATCAGTGGATTGATTTATCTATTGAATGGTATTTTATGAGAGAACAGCACCTTACTGGACAGTCAGAAAGTGAATTCTGAGCTGTACAGTATTGTACAAGAGTATTTGCAAATGCTCAGTAAACTCTAAAAGCCAGGCGCCGAAATTCCCACATACCACACACGTTCCACGACAAGCAGCTGGAAAAGTTAAAAGAGGGCAGCACTAGTTCCCAGCCGCAAGCAGCTGCCCAGAGGTTAATAATCCATCGGTTGTCCCGGTCAGCTTTAGCTCTGCCCGCCCCCGGAGGTGCGGAGGAAGCGGCCGCGCTCCCAGCGCTCTCCGTCCGGCTGCTCCCGCGTCCCTCTCCCGCAGGAGGAGCTGCTCCCGCCGCCCTGCCCAGCTGCGGCCCCGCGGGACCGAGCCCCGAGGTCACGGGCGGGGAGCGGAGCCCCCCCAGCCGGACGTGCCCCCGCCGCCATTGGCGGGAGCGCCCTGGAATTCCATGACGCCAGGCGGGGCGGGGCGCGCGGCGGTCCCGGCCCCGGAGCTGCCCCCTCCCACAGCGAACCAGCGTTTTCCCCCGGGAGCCGGGGGCCGAGCGAGCCGTCGTGTCTCTCGTAGGGCTGCAGCGCGGCTCCCGCCTTGCCGCTGGCAGCTCCGGCTGGTTTCAAGCGCCTAAGGAACATTGCAGGCAGCACTACGGGGTATTGTCTGCCCAGCGCCCACAGTGGAACCTAGGGAAAGCCCAGAGAAGGGAAAACTATTCCAATATTATCAGGTTTTGCTCCCTCGTTTCATCCTCGCTAATTAACGCCGTTAAACCCGTGCTTTCCCGGGGCTGTAAGAACAGGTACGGCCCTTTGAGCTTTACCACAAATGCTATTTGTGTGCCCACAGGAGAGCGCAGAAAGAGCTGGCCCAACTCTAAAAAGGCTCCAGACGTTCTTCCTTCACTGGCAGCACTGATAAGCGTTTGCTCCTCCTTTCCGAAGGCCTTTATCTCTGCAGACCACAGGCATCTTCCACCCTTAGGCATCCATAAGCGGCCATGAAGAAATCTAACCTAATGAGATTCCACTGGTTTAGCCGGCAATAACATGCCAAGGACAACTGCAGTACTTCATCCTCACCCAGCGTTACCACCGCTGCTGCAAACGTGGCCAGATTGCTACAGGAAAGAAGATTAGGGTGGAAAACAGCTGGTGCAGATTGGAGCCAAAGCAGACTCAAATGATAATGAACAGAAAAGAGGAACATTCAAATCAGAAGTTGTTTTTAGCACCTTTCACAGAAAGTAGACAGCCCTCATTCAGCAAAAAGAGGCAGATATCTGCTGTTTGTACTCATTTGGGCTGTCCAAGTAGCAGACATTTTTCAATATAATCTCTTTCACCTTTTTCTTGTGGGGAGACTCTCATCTTGCCCAGGAGACTGTGGGCAGGGGAAGGCAGGCATTTTTCCCATCCGGATGGATTAGTTGCAACTATTATATCAAGATGAAAATACTGTTTCAAAATGTTACTAGGAAAAAAAAAAAAACACCAAAACACAACACGAAACCAACACATTGTTGCTTTGCACCTTTCCAAATAGCTCCTAGTCAGCTTCCAATGCCGGCGTAAAGGCACTGACCCTGTCGGCCAAAGAGCTACCAGATCAACCCCAGCAACACCACAGACTGCAAGGACATCTACAAACAACTGCAGCAGCTGCTTTCCTTTGCAATAGCACAGATTACAAGCCAAAGAAAACACAGCAGAGCAGATGAAGTTTGCCTTTTTTGAGGTTAACTGGACCAAAAAAGGAAAAAGGGAGTTCAGAGTATGATTGGAGTATGTTTGTTTTTAAGCAACGCTGCAGGTATCTTTCAGAATCATTTGAAAAAGGCTTCTCACTACAAAAGACATTCACAGTTTGTCACCAAACTCCAAAGGGTCTCTGATCAAAGAAGAAATATTTCTCTCCTATCCCCCCAAAAGCACAAACTAAACATCCAAATGACTTAGTCTAGTTCCAGCACAACCAATAAAGATCCCCTCCTATCACCCAGGGAAAATTGGGGGTGTTACAAGTTTCACGTAAAAAGCTACTCAGACATTTCAGCAAGTGTGAGTATAAAAGTATAAAAAGTATGAAAGGAGTACAAAAGACTATCATGCATCTCCTCCCAGACCCAATTCTCCCTTCCTGTTCTCAATCAGATCCATCTCCCTTTTCTAACTCATCAAACCTCCAACCACCCTTTGCACTCCAGATCTGCAAGTTGACACATATTCCCTGCCCCAGCTCCCAGCCTGGTGGCAATTTTATTATTTTATATTCCCTACACAACCCTTGATTCAATGTATTTGCTCAGAGAGCTGCATTTTCCTCTTCTTTCTGTTTTTTTTTTTTTCCCTGTCCCTATCTTTCATCCTCTTGATTCTGATGCCAAACAGTTCCCACCTTCCCCTAGTTTTTCAGCCAGCCCCAGTCCCATACCTGCTGTGTTCCCTTCTGCAGCTCCCAGGCTGGACAGCCTTTCCTAGCCAATTTCAATTCCATCCTTAGAAAAAACACTGGACTGTGTTGCTTCATCGTCACTCCAGTCCTGGCAGACCTGCCACCCAGTTTCTGGTTGTGGCTGCTATACACTTACAATTTCTCCGGGAAATTAAAGTTAAATGTCAGTACAAAATGCTCACAAGCTTTAAAACTATTTTCCTCTTAAAATGTATTTTGAAAGAATTAAAATATTTGTAGCTTTAACTTAGTATTAACAGAACATTTGGTGCAGATTTAAATGTATTCCTAAATAATCATCTGCATAAAAGATGAAAATACACATTTGCCTGTTTTTCCTAGGAAGCTACTAGGGGTGGCAATCATCGACACTTGTTAAGGAAAGTACAAGTCCCCTAAAAACCTCAAAACAAGTTACAATAATTTTGTCTCTGTGTAAATAGCTTTCTATTACTATTTTTTTTGAAGGTTTCTGTGTCATGGATTTGTAGACCACAGAAGTTACAGCACTGTAAGAGCAGCCATTGTAATGCATGGTTGTTTGATATGCTGGATTGCCCATCACACAGGACATGTTTCTATCCTTTGGAATATTTCTATTCTCTGTCGATAAAGACACCAAAAATACACTGGCCAAAACTAGCAGCTGTGTAGTACACCTGTCTTTAGAGATTGGCACCTACTGGAAATACAGATAAGAAGAATTTGTGTAGTAGTAGTAGACACAGCTTTTTCCTCGCTTTTATTATGTCTTTTAATAGTGTGTTTTGCCTTTTTCAGTTCTCTGAAATTATTCACATATATCATGCATTATGGCCCCACTGTTCAAAGAAAAATCTTTCACACACGTTTACTTTTAGGCAACTCTCAAGCTCCACAGATTCCTGTGGAGGATTCATAGTTTTTAATTTACACCCTTACTAAAGTGTATCCCTGAAAACTGAGCCCAAAAGAAAGTCTCCCTGTTTAAATAACGAGGAAAGTGTACATGTGCCACATGAAAAAATTTATTGGAATTCCTGGGAACTTCAGGAAAGCTTAAAAGAGATAGCTACTTTAAAATGCAAAATTCCCACATACCACACACATTCCATGACAAGCAGCTGGAAAAGTTAAAAGTACAAAGGTACTTCTTTTCACACTTTAAGCATCACATATGTGCAGGGGATTCAGAACGACCTGTTTTGGAGACAAAGTGCATTTTTCTAATGTTGCATAACCCAAGAGCAGTAAATCTGTTTTTTCTCCAAAGTTGTTGGGTTTTTTTGTTGTTGTTGTTTATTTGTTTGTTTGTTTAACACTGTTTCAATGAAGCATTTTTTCCAAAAGGTATTTTCAAGGACTAAGTTCTAAGAGAGTGAAAGTAAGCCTACAATAGCTCAGAGATTCAGGACTCCTGGATTTAGCTTCTCTTTTTGGATTACTACTAATTTTCAGGAGACTTGATAAGTTTCACTCAGCCCCCACCTTTGTGGATCCTCTCCTACAAAGACTTACCAAGCTCTTAGTTTCACTGAGTATATGCCTGCTTTTATACATGGACTCCTGGCTCTAATTCCTTATGTATCATCTAGGATCCTCTTATTATAATCTCATTTGTATGGCCTATTACTAACACACATGCACTGCTGGAACTCATCTTTCACCCTTCTAATGGGGTCCCACAGAACAAGAAAGACTAAATAACGTTACATAAAATAGTGCTAATTTTTTCTTTTCCGTGGTCTAGTGAGTTTCTTCTGGTGGAAAGAATCATAAAAATCCTGTGTGAGCATACTATAATGACATCCTGAAATTCCATTCTTATTCCTGTCTTGTTTGCTTATTTGTTTGCTCATTATGGCCTTTTAGATATGCTTAATATTTTAGTATACTTTCTAACAGAAAGTAAAAAAAAGTCCATTACCTTTTGAAGATTAGAAGTTAAAAATATCTTTAATTACCTGATACAGAGCTAAGAACAGTTCCAGGTACATACAATGCATTGTAGCTGTAACCACAGTCTTCATTTCTTCTTATCAGCTTTGAAGGACTGGCATGCAACAGTTCAGTATCTTAAGGTGGAAACAGGACTTGCAATACCACACCACAAAAGCTGTATTCCTATTACACTGGCACTATAGAAATCCTAAACAGAAACTCCCTGTCAAGAGAATCTCTGCTTCTTATTGATTTCTCTAAGCTTATGCCCTTTCTTCTTCCATTTCTCAGGACAGTATTATGCTTTTTTTCTTAGGCAGATACTGCCAATTTGCACTGAAGTGCACTAAAAGGTTAACTGAAACAGAAACCAAGTCCTAGGACCCGATAGGGAATAGGGCACAACAGATAATTGTGAAGTTATTGTACAGCCTTGCCAAAGACTAGAAATTACATGATATGACTAGGAGTATCTGCGATTTTTTAGATAAAGTAGAATCAAATCTCATAACGTATTTCAGAGATATTATGTGAAATTTAATTATAGAAATATGTTAAAGGCATTGGGTGAAAGGACTCGTGGACAAGTAGAAAGAAAAGGGAGTTTATTCTCTGTAATGATAATGCAAGAATCTGAAACTTACTGTACCTGCCTGAGTTAGTTCGCATTGACAGACACATTTCAAGTGGGTTTTTGCAGGATTTTCTGCAGAATAGGGAAGAACAATTGTTCTGGGGAATATTTCTTCCCAAAGTTACAGCACAATAAAATTATTTAACTCATTTTAGCTCTCCTGGTTCTTCACACATGACTAAGTTATCATAACAACCTCTGCTGTCTTTTGAAGCATTGTATTTTACTGTGGAAGGAACTGGGTAGCCCATAGTTTTCTAACAGAGACTACTGCAAAATCTTTTATTTCCAGTACTTATGTGTTATGGATTCATTAAAGCTGCCAAGGAGAAACAACCAACACAAGCTCTAATTGCTTCCCAAATAAGATCCCTACTACTACTCCAGTGATTTACTAGGAGCTCCTGTTGTAGAAGAATTCCAGCAGGCTGATTTGCCCCAAGGCTCACACCTGCTAGAAAATAACCTCCTGCAGGCTTGCATTAGGGAGGGGAAAAGAAGGCTCACATTGGCTTCATTCTGCAGCATTATTCTCGTAAAGGATGCCTTTTTACACACTGATGCAGGATCCAGCCCGTGCTGGTACTGCCTTGAAAGGCTCTGAGAGCTACTATACTTGACAGAACTAAAAGATAAAATTATTTATTTCATTTCTTTGCGCAGTGGGGTAATCTCATGAGATATGAATCTCTTCTTCATGAGGGCCCTGGGGATAGCAGGCAGAATGAAACTCAGCCACACTTTCGTACAATGCAAACAGCACAGACCAAAGTACTCAGGCTCCAACAGCAAACAGCAGACAAAAATTTCAGCTATGACACCCAATATCTTAATTTATTTGGAACAATATTCTATAGGCTGGTTGCTTTCAAAATAGATCTGGTTGTTCCTCGTAAAAATATAAGATTGTCTTGAAATGGCACTGATGCTCCATAAGCCTCATTTGTGATGCTTCCTCAAGCCTCAGCTGAGGAAGGGTCTCAAAAATGAAAATACTGTTCTGAGGACTGGCTCTAAGACAGCTGAGAAGTGTTCTGACATGTCCCATCTTTCTTAGCAAGTATTCCCAAATCTCAAAACCCACTTCTGGTGAAAGTGGTCTCCTGAGAGCAGAAAAGGGAGAGGGAAGATGGAGTAGCAGACATTATATCTTAAAGCATCAGCAAAGAACATGAAGTTATTTTCAGTCTTATGAGACTACAGAGCTTTGGGGGTTTTTAAAGAAATGAAAGCTTCCTATTTTCCCAGCGTTCTTTGTAAGTTACACGCTCTGTAGACTCTACTTTTCTGTACCATATTTTTAGATTATTTTTCTTCATTTCTCCTCCTCCTCTTCTCAAATTCACATCTCACAAGACATCACGGTATGAAAACTGCAGTTGCTACTGCAAATAGCACCTCATAGTAGCACTACTCATTAGTTTCCTAATGCTTAGAAACTTCTGAAACACAATTCATGTTCAAGCCTAATAAAGAACAATTTGGCTTGACAACTCAATGTTCAGTGTCCACAATCCCAGCTGAGAATAAAAGCATTTGCAGACATTCACTTCTGAAAATGAGGCCTAGTGTGCCTCTGACTACAAACCCAGGTGTGGGCACCCTAATTAGAGGCCATTTTTCGAAAACTCCTTTAAAATGCCCTTATAGCTGCTTTCACATTCTAAAGAAGAAAGTGTTAGAGCCAGAATTAGAAGTTCCTGTCTCCCAGACATGCTCTGACCACACATCTCTTGTGTCAGAGAAGGGGGCCGGAAGCAAGGGTGCACAGGAACGATGTGGCAATAGGTGGTTCCTTCTGATCAAACGGTGCCTGTCAAGCCTCACCTGCTTTGTGAGTGCCACAAAGCTGTTTTCATGGGGCCCAGCTGCCTTAAAGGAGCCCAGGGATCATTGGTGTATGAGAAGGATTTGTCAGGCAGCACTAGTTCGTCATATACAACTTGTATGTCTTAGTTGCTTACAAAATTCCCTCTTAAGTTTTACGGTGAGATTGGGGAGTTTTAGTAAAAGTACCACATCCCTGAAGATAGGTGATAACATCAAAATTTCATCTTTTGTTTTTTAATTCTAAAGAAAGTGTCAGACAGTTGTATTTGCAGGCTCAAGCTTGATTCCCTAACAACTCCAAACTCATCAAAACAAACAAGCAACAGAAGGTAAATGAGAATGCACAAATTTAGCATGTGCTAACGTTGCATGATTCTGGCAGATCTTACGTTCTGTGGGGACTCGCTACAATTTTTGCATGCTAAGTCTTGGCACTACAACTTACAGTGTACAAGTTAAAATACAAGCCACAGCCTGGGCAACTAAAGTGGAGAACATCAGTTGGATTAAACGTGGAGCACAGGACATGGATCTCAGGGCAGAGGAAGAGAAGCAGCACCACTTGAAACATCAGCAACAAAGAACCACAGGAAAGGCTGCCAGCATGTTTCCCTTGGGCTACAAGGCTTCCAGGCACAGCTTCCATGTTGGCACTATGTCCCACATCCAACAGAGGGGCTGTGCTTATGCAGGACATAATTTATCAGCTGCTACTGAAGTTGGCATTACACATTTCATTCCATCTTGAAGTTAACACCCTTTGGCCTAGCCCTGACCCACAATGGACAGTGAGCATTCCTGAGAATCACTGTCACTTCCCTCCTGCTAAAAGCACAGAGCACCCTTCTCCGTTGGTGCAGTGAAGAACAAGCTGGCTGTCTGGCAGTCCTAAATTTTGGCATGTGGCTCAGAGGGCCAGGGAGATTGCTCATGCCACATCTGCAATGTTTAAGGTTCTTGGTTATGAGAACCACAAGGTCACCTGCAGAACCTTCACAGGCGAAGGGCCAGCTGCACAAACCAGGAGTGAACACCCGTCGGAGCCATGTCCAGGTCTGCAGATGTGAGGTGGGGTTCAGATGTGAGGTGGAGTGGCATGAAGGCTTCTCCTCACAAACTGCTCCTGTAACTTCCTGATCCAAAAGAACATCAGGGAAGGAAAAAAACAAACAACAAAACAACCATCATCAACAAGACTTTCCAACTGTGACTTCCTCACACTGGCAAGACTTCTTTACAGCCCTGAGAAACAACCAATCTGGCCTATTCTGACACCGACATCACTTCTAAGCCAGAGCCCAAGTTAGACAGGAACACGAAGGAACAAAGGCACAGCTGTGTCATCATTGTGTTCCTAATACTGAAATATAACCATGTGAAGACATGATTTTTCCAGGCCTCACATCCATATGACTTAAGAAAGATCCTCAAGGGGCATAGTGAGCTGTATTGCAAATTCCTCATAGATGACACATAATTACCTCTGTTTTGGAAAGGATTAGAAGAAACACTGTGGGGGAGTCCAACCAGTGGTATTCCTTGAACATCACACTAACATTTTAATTTCAGTGGCATGGGTGCAAAAAGATACTGTGTAAAGAAAATGACAAATCATTCCAATAACGAGTCAAGAAGAAGCTACAAGTCTGTAATCCTATAATGTCAGTATTCTCCAACTCAAAGTTATAGTATAGAACAACAACAACAACAAAAAACCCAAGCATTTTCCCTAAAAAAAATTAGTATGATTTTTTCTAAGAGAAATAAATACAAATCTGCATCTGTTTTATTCATTTGTAGGTCCTCAACAGGCTGATAGAACATTCCCTACACAAGGAGATAAATATTACTACCACAAGAATGCTGTCTAAGTGGGGCTTGTATGATCCAGTCAAAAAGGAACCATGTCAAACTCAGCACCTGAAGAATGAGGCCTCCCTACACTCCAGACTGGATCCTTAACTCGGGGCATTTTTCCCTCAAGCCAGTGGACCTTTGAGAATTTACTCTAGCTGAGGATCTGACTCATAACCCTTGATCAAAGGTCGAATGATCAGTGTCATGATCTGCTTTAAACAGGATTTATGAGCACCACCAACATGCCACAGACTGCTGCCCACATGTTATCTCTGCTGAACATAACCCAACATGAGGGCTTACCCACTTGAGGTACTCTGCTCCAAATTTCTGCCTTTTTAGACCTGTCCTGTGTGCTCTCCCTTTTGTTGCTGTCCTCCTTTCCTCCCTCAGTTCCTTTGTAGATTCTCCTCAGGTAAACCGAAAGCAGGCAGACGTGGGTGGGGTAGTGTAATTTGGGAGCTCCTCCCAACTACTGGAAACGCAACTTCAGTTCTAGCAAGGAACATTTCCAAATCAATTTTAATCTCAGTTGAAAAACAAATGAGGATACCTGATCTTTCTTTTTTTTTCCCTTCTGATCATTTCAAGAATAGTGAAACTTTGGTGTAGGAGCTTCAAATTATTGCAGTCAGTGCCACAATGGGATGAAAAGTCCATATTGCAAAGCCATGTAATGTTCACTCTCTCCTCTTTCTTAAAAACTTTAAGGCATAGGGGTCTCCCAGGCAATAGAGATCTACCACGTGTATAATATACACATTTCACACCTTATGCTCACTCTTAGCTTTGGATTTTTATGAAGTTGTCAAACATACAGGTGCCAATTAGGAAACTAGAATCCAGTCCTTACACAGAGATTTAGTAATTAATCACAGTGTCTCTGCAAGCTGTAATTAAAAGCTTCATTAAAGGGAGAGCAAAAGTAAAGAGGCAGAAATCTATTTTTTATATTGTTCTCCTATAAAATATACTGTTCACTACAACTGACCCATTCAGCACTCTCTGGCTTTATTTGGTTAAAATTAACCAGAACAGACCAAGTCCAGGCATCCAGACCAGTAAATCAGAGAAAACACAAGATTAAGGAATTCTTAGAACCTGAAGTATTACCTTCTACAATATTACCTGAGTGCCTAATTAGCCAATTCATTTCAAATTATTGCTGCCAAATTTCAAATTACTATTAAAAACACTAACAAGGCTGACTATGCTGATGATACTCACGGTCAAATAAAGAGGGACTTTGGTTTCTCAGGTGCATCACATACATATGTACAGAGCAGTGCATGTTCCTTCCCTGAAAGAACTCACATAGGATGGAGACAAAGGTGTTAAGCACAGCAAAGGGACCTCTATGAGGATAACATTTGGTTTAGAATTATCTTAAAATCTCGATTATCTCTAAGTATCTGCACTAGTAACAACTAAGGGCTATAAGAATAATAAAATAATAATACTCACCCCAGACGTCTAAGGAGATTGATATCTAGGCATTCCCTGTGAGACAATAAGTATATTAAACAGTAGCTATTGCATTAATGCAATGTAGAAGTAACATTTGTATTTCTTCCCCACCTGCTCCCAGCTCAGTATCAGGTATCTTAACACGCTGTCTCTACCCATTGTACTGATGACACAGAAACTGAAGCAGATGACCATTGACATTTGGCAGGAAACTGCACTTGCAAATATCAGCTTAGATTCATTACAGTTAATTACATTTTTGTCAAACAATGTGATGTCATAGTGTCTGAAGCAAAAAATGTTCCCTCCTGTCAAACAGCTTCTCAGTTATTGTTCTAAGAACAGACAGACAGAGGTTTCTTTTCATCCTGTCCTGATCTTCCATATAAGAATAATATGAAAACATGTAACACATTTAATTCTTGCAAATGTATTATGTGTAATTTACCCTTCAGGATACCATTAAAATGTAAAAGAAAACATATCCAGATGATCCAGTTCCATATATTTATGATAGTAGATTACTGACTGCCTAGCAGAAAACATCCCCCCCCACCCCTTAAAGGACATGTGTTCAAATTTTGGAAGTGACCTCAGTGGACAAAATTCACCTTTGTTAATATCTCTACACACTTAGAATATTCTAAGAAGGACACACTTCTGTTTAATACATTTAGTGAAGTCTTTCATCCTTTCTCTTGCCTATGTCTAGGAGCATTTTTAGAAGAGAGAAGCAGTGAATTCTAATCAGAGCAACTTTTGATCCAGCCTTTGCTAATCTGGGCACCTAGTGAACAACTGCTTTTGTGTTCTTCAGTACCACTGACATCTTTCACGTGCAGATTGGAAGACAAGGGCCAGTGAGCACCTTACCATCTCCTCATTACAGTCCTGCATAATGTGATCCTGGTCTTGACAGACCGTTAAAAACCACTGGAAAGCACTGATACTACCATTAAAATGGAACATGCTGGAGGAAACAATGAGGGTGAATGAATGAACAACTGAATGAACAGCAGTGTTTTGACAGTTACACATCTGATGGTTCCAGATAGAGAGACTGAAAAAACTGTGTTCCATGTTAAATCAAGTAATAGATTTTAAGCAGATCACAGCCTGGTCTCCCACACTGTGTCACATAGGTCACAGAGCCCCACCTATTATCTCAGGCATCACTCACATGGATATCAGGATGAAATACAAGAAGCATGTGTGGTTCTGATCTCTTAAATTATGTCAAGATAGCAGGAAGTTTTAAATTCTAGACTTGATCCTTTGACTGACTAGAGAAGGTTGTATAACCAGTTTGCCTGAGTGTCACCACTGAAACAGTCAGAGTACTTACTTATCCCACAAGGATACTGTCAGGTTTAATTAATTATGTCTGTGAAATCCTTTCTAAATGAAAAGTGGCAAGCATGATTTATTAACTAAGTCTAAAGCACCACTGCAGAATCAGAGAGTGTTCATTGTTTTACCAAGAGAATAATATTCCTCATAAAATCCATTTCAAATGGGAAATTATAATAACAGCCCTTTTGACTTATTTAGACTTTTCTGTGAGCAGCAAGGCAATAGACTTTTGACGAGTTCTAGGAATAGAAGTGTAATCAAGAACAAGAGACACAGGAACACTCGCCCACTGACATGAACGTGGCATCAGCTAAACGGCATTGCATAAATCCTGAGAGCAAGGTCTGCACAACCAGCACTGCTGTAGGGCTGAGCTGAGAGAAAAATACTCTGCCTGTTAAATGCTGCTTGCTTTTAGTCTGAGTGGGAGCAAGGATCTGGGCAAGTCTCATAGAAGCAACCACCCAAACACAGACCACGGCACTGGAGAGAGCATTAGTAGCCCAAAACCAACCGGTAAGGTGGTGATGTACAATCTGCAAAGGGCCTGATTTATGGCAGGATGACTCCACTGCTGTCAGCTCCCCTGCTGTCAGGGTATCACAGCCCTAATCTGCAGGCAGAATCTGGGTGTCAGTGTTAGGAATGACAGGTAGCTGTCATACATGGACATCTCTCAGGGTGCAGTGGGGCCTCTTTTTAGGTCCACTTTTCACTATGATGATATAAAACCCCAGAGATAAAAGAGTAAACTGAAACATTCAGAACAGACACAGATCAAACAACCTGTGAATTACACTGATTCAGAACGTCCACTGGGCAGTTCTGTGGCCCAGCTCTTTCCTGGACAACTCCACCTATTTGGCCTGTACTGGCAAGCTCCACACCCTCCATGCCAAGAACAGGAGTTTCAGGGGAGGAAATGAATCATGCCCTCAGAATGCAAGTGAAATCCCTCAGATCTAAGAAAATATTTATTCATCTGCATATATATATACATGCATACCTCACGTTCGCCAATTACATTTCAATCAGATATTGCAAATGAACAAAAATACCCCAAATCTAGTGGAATTTAACATGAGGTGGCATGCCACAGATATGGCATGTGATAATAAGTGAAACAAACAGTACCATGTGACTTAAAATACAATGTTAACTGAATTTGGGCCTGATCCAGCAAAAAATAACCGCAGCTTTTGCAGGCTACAGACACATGGGGTTTGAATGGCTCCACTGTGTCAATATGACACATAGTTCAGAAAAATCAACTTGCAAATAAAGACAGTAAGGGATTGTCTGGACTGGGCCAGAATCCTTTACAAAAATATTTTAGCTTAAATTATAGTGTAAGAAATGGTTGGTGATGTTTGATTTGTGAGCTGGCCAAGACAAACCCATCGGGAGATCACCTTAATTAAGCTGTTACTCATTTGTTTACATTTTGAAGTCTCCACTTCAAGTCATCTCTCTGCCTGTTTCCCAGCTTCCTCCTTCTTTATCACATCAGCTTAAGACAGCCAGGCAGGAGAGCCACTTATCCATGCTGGCACAGGCCTAGCCAGGCAGCACGGCTCTTCAGCAGGACAAAAGGGTGGGACAGCCACATCACCAAACTTTCTGGAACAGCCAAGCAGCTCAGACACAAGCCCCATGTCTCTAAAACAGCACCATGTTTAAGAGCTGGATTTATCTGCAGGCTCCAGCATAGGAGCCTATCTCACTTGCTAACAGGGATTTTCAGGGTGCCAGGTGCCACCCTGGCAGGGAAGCCCCCACCTAGGGTTGGGGCAATGGTTACATTGCCTGGATCACCACCATAGCTCTGTAAACATAGTTTCCTGAACAAGTAGAGGTGGAATTTTTTTCCCTAACCATTTCTTCAGTCTCCTGCTTACAGGTAGTTACCACATGTCATGAAGAGCTGATTGTGGATTCCTGCTTCAGATCAGTTTTCACTCTGATTCAAACACATTATATATGACTATGTAATAGAATCATAGAAAGGCTTCAGTTGGAAGGGACCTTAAAGATCATCCCGTTCCAACCCCCTGCCATGGGCAGGGATGCCACCCACTAGACCAGGTAACTCGAAGTCCCATCCAGCCTGGCCTTGAACACTTCCAGGGATGGGGCATCCACAGCTTCCCTGGGCAACATATGCCAGTGCCTAACCACCCTTTGTGTAAAGAACTCCTTTCTAACATCTAATCTAAATCTCTGCTCTGTTAGTTTAAAAACATTACCCCTTGTCCTACCACTATCTGCCTCTGCCTCTTTTTTATAAGCCCGTTTTAAGTACTGGAAGGCCACAATGAGGCTTCCCCAGAGCCTGCTCTTGTCCAGGCTGAACAAACCCAGCTCTCTCAGCCTGTCCTCTTAGCTGAGGTGCTCCAGCTGTACTGAGCATCTTCCTGGCCCTCCTCTGGCTCCACTCCCCCAGGCTGCCTGTCTTGTGCTGAGGATGAGACACAGCCATCCAGGTGAGGTGTCCTGAGGGGAAAGGGGGCAAAACGTCTCCCTTGACTTGCCAGCTGTCCTTCTTCTGATGCAGCCTCGAATGTATTCGGGTGATGGCTCATGTCCAGCTTTCCATCCACAAGAACCCCCAAGTCCTTCTCCCCAGGGCAGCTCCCAATGAATTCATCTCCTAGTCTGCCCTCATGTCTGGGATTGCCCCGACCCAGGCGCATCGCCCCCAAACCCCAGAGTTCTGGGCCTGTTCCCATCCCTGTGCAAAACCACACGTGGGAGCAAACGAGGTGAGGAATCCACTGAGACGGATTCCATCATCCTGCAAATCCACGGTGAAATTCGCGCCGTGCTTGACTGGACAATGCAGGGCTGCCCATCTCCGCTGCATTTCCTACACTTGCGGTGGTTCGCGGTGCCACCAAGGCTCCTTCTTCTCCCTGAGGTGGCACGAGCGCTCCCGTTCCCGTTCCCGTTCCCGTTCCCGTTCCCGTTCCCGTTCCCGTCCCCATTCCCATCCCCGTTCCCGTCC
>VZRM01000197.1:888636-1257329 GCA_013397955.1 Grantiella picta | reverse complement strand
TTAGGGTGTTGCCCCCACACTTTTCTGTGTTCCTCAGACTGTGACACAGAAATGAGGAAGTTAAGCATTGCTTACTTTGACAAGTAATATGCTTCTTTTCCTTGCATTCTTAGGAACTGTTGCATTTCCAATTGTAGTCTGTGAATTAAAAATTCCATTTCACTGTCTATTGTCAGACAATCCCTTTTTCCTAATATTTACCATGGGGAAATAATTAAAAAAGGATTTAAAATATATGTTCCTATATCAAACAAAACACAAGTGACAGTCTTTGATATTTAACTTGTTATATCTTTTGGAACAATATAGGTGGAAATCTGAACTTCTGAAGAATATTTTCATAATTTTCATATATTTATTTGAGTGTCAGAGAGTGAGAAACAGAGATGGGATAGCCTTAAGGAGAAGATATCTAAGAAAGGGAATAAAATGCCAGACAGAGAGAGAAGAAAGGAGCAAAAATAGTGAGAAGTGGCTGATTCTTTTCTAGATACAGTTGTTATGTCTGATCCAGGAGGGAGGGAAAATCTTAGCAAGGAAGAACCACCCATCATCTATATTAAGAGTCAGTGCATTTTGATGAAGTATCTTAATATTCTCTGTGGCTCAAATATGAAATTGCCTATACTGTGCAACAATTTTAATTACTAAGTTGATGTTAATATGGCTTATTCATGAAGTAGGCCCTAGAGTCTTTTTACACAGAATAGTTATTAGTCGCTCCTTGCTATTTCTCTTACAAAAATAATAAATTAGACACTGTTTGCTCCATGTCTTTTTAGTTCAGTGGTAGTTCTTCTAGTTTAGATTCTCAAAAATTATCATATAAATGTCAGATGCCATTAGGAGGGCAGAAAGAAACTAAAGATGACATCTAGAAACACAAAAATAGGTAAGGGTACTGAGTGAAAGCAAGGAGATAAAACTATGCACACAGACTTCTGGAAATGTCACTTCAATTTCCAGAATAATTTTTGTCTTTATGTAATAGGAAGCAGAAGTGCTAAAAAGAGCAATGAGTAAAAGCGCAGTTTAAAAACATAAATCTGTATTTATAGATCAGACTTGTTTAAATACTTAAAGTGAAGAACTACTAATCATTTATAAACCTGTCCTGATGAACTTTGAACTTGATAGTTAGAATGGAAAATCTGAAAACTGTTACTTTAAAGTATCAAAATTTGAAAAGGAGAATAATTTTTAGCAGCATCTGAGGAAATTAAGTCAAACATGAAATTATGGAGAGTGTGTCCTCACTTTGCCAAAACCAGGCTGTAGAAAAGATCTGATTAAAATAAGCAACGAGCCTTCTAAAGGTTTTAAAATAAACAAGAAGGAAATTGGATTTTCCAGTCTGAAAGACAAAAGCAGACGAGATATTTTTCAAAGTCAAATAAGTAAAGGTAAAACTAGGTGATGTCCCAATGAACTGGGTTAGCAGTTTTCAGACTCCTAGGAAGGTGAATTAGAAATAAAACTGGAACTTGTAAAGAGACGTTTGCAGATGCCAAATGACTGAAGAAATCCTGTATATTAACAATATCTTACCTGGATATCTGTAGTTACAGGAAACAGAGGTGGTTTGCAAAACACCCAAAAGGGAGAGGCTCTAGTGAAAAAGGACTTCACATGTTAAAGAAAAATAAACGAAGGCGAAAAAAGCATTACTCTGTAGGATGGGAGCATTAGAAAATAAATACTGCTTGGAATTACTGAAACATGCAGTTGTATCAGTTGGGTGGAATCTTTATTCTGCACGGGGGTCCATGTTGCTACTACTGAGCTGCACACAAGTATCTATCTTAATGTGATATCTTGAGTTACAGTAAATGATTTAAAGAAAAAAAAGCCATTTTTGAGAGCAGGCATCCAGCAATGTAATTACATGATTGAAAGGCTTTTCTACAGTGGGTATATGGGAAAGGGGTGCAAAAATCAAATTAAATATTGAAAACATTTTTGCTATTATTTTGAGAAATGCATTACATAAGCAGTTACTGAAAATATTCCAAGTTGGTCTAATTAAGAAGGGTCAAGAAACCTGCATAGTTATAATATCGGTAAAATATGATGTTAGATGTGCAGCTAGATAACTAGGTAAACAGAAAGAATCATCATTGTGTCAGAATACCATACAAAATATTAGTATAAAATTGGTATATGCTGTCAGTGTTTCATAACATTGTTATCAGTTTTATTATAAAGGTCAAAAGAGGGGAAGCTTTGCTTGAAAAACATGATGAACTTCTATGCTGAAACCATTGGCAGGGTAGGGAAGTGTGACTACTGTCTGTCTAACTTCACCAAGGCTTCAACAGTCCCCTAAGATCCCATTAGAGAAGCTGATGAAGTACAGGCTAGACACTGAGCTGGATTGAAAACTGTCTGAATAGAAGTGACCAGAGGTCTAGTTGGAGGCTACCAGTGGTCAGTATTTTGTTTAACATGTTCATTAATGATCCAGGTGATAGGACAGAGTTTTCAGATGACAACAAACCTGGAGGAGCAAATGATAAGTGTGAGGCTGTTGCCTTGTGAGGGTTCTTGACAGCCTGGAGAAAAGGGCTGAAAGTGTGGAGGTGCAGAGGCCTGAGGCTGCTGCACCTGATCCTCAGCTCCCCATGGCCAATGCTGTCGAGGTCCCGGAAGACCAAGAATCTTGGGACTCTGACAGTGATGATCTGCCTCCTCCCACTCAAACTTCCCCTGAAGTTTATTGGACTTAAGTTTGTGCTCCCCTCCCATGTAACCGCCCCTGTTGCCGCCCCTTGCTAGAAGGTTCTGTCTCTGCTGCTCCCTCATTGGTTATATTGTAATCCCTCCCTCGTTGTGTATGATTTGCTCCCTTGCCTGTCCCTCAATGTTGTACCGGAGCCCGTTGGCTCCGCCCCTGCTGTCCCGCCCCTGGAAACCCCGTACCCCCCTTTAAAACCCCGTGCCTCCTTTGTTCAGGGGGCTTCTGCCTGCCAACTGCCCTTCGTTCTCTCGAGGTCAGTTGGTGCTGCGGTTCCGCTGACGCTCCCCAGTTCTATTGCTTGCTGTTCCTGATAATAAAGCCTTGGAGGACTGCACCCCTCTTTGCGTCTCCTTCGCTTCTTGAACTGAGCTCTCCCTGCCACTCCGACCGGATCCCCTCTCTGCCCCCAGAGGTTGGTGAGCCGACCCAGGAGGCCGAACTGAGCAGCCGGAGGGAGGTAAAAGAGTAGGAGGGAGCCTGACCGGCTCATCCCGGGGGGAGGCCCTCCAGGGTCCAGCCAGCCAAGCCGGACAGGGGAGGGAAAACCCCCAATCCCCTCGAACCCTCCAAACTTCTGCTACTACATGAAAGGAACCCTGTGCAGTTCAACAAGTAGAAATGCAAAGTTCTCCACTTGTAAAGGAATAATGGCAGGCACCAGATTATGTTGGGGGACGATCTGCCAGAAAGCAGCTTTGCAGAAAATTATCTGGGACTCCTGCTAGACACCAATTTGAACATGAGCAGTAATGTGCTCCTGCTGCAAAGGAGGCCAATGTTATCCTGTGCTGCATTAGGAGGAGTGTTTCCAACACACTGAGGGACTTGATCCTTCCCCACTTTACTCAGCAGTGGTGAGTGGTCCAGTTCAGGGCTCTCCAGTACAAAGGAGACATGGACATAATGGAGAGTCCACATAGGTAATTAAAAATCAGGAAATATCACATATGAGGAAAGGCTGAGATATCTGGCACTGCTCAGTGTAATCTGCTGACAGTGGTGCCCAGTAACAGGACCAGAGGCAATGGGAACAAAATGAAACACAGGAGATGACTTCGGAATATCAGGAAACACTTCTGACTGAGCACTGGCACAAGTTGTGCAGGAAGTCTGTGGAGTCTTCCTTCTGTGATATTCAACAGCTGTCTGGACAAGGCTCTGGGTAACTTGTTCAAGGTGGCTGTGCTTGCGCAGGGAGGTTGGACCAGATGACCTTCTGAGCTTCCTTCCAATCTCAAGCATTCTGTGATTCTGTTACTCTCTGGGCTTTTGTCTTTATCTCTGATTAGTTTGGGGGATTTTTTTAGAAAGAAGTTTAAGCTTCCAAAACTTGAAAACATTCTAGTTTCAAGTAGAGGCTCAAGACAAATTAGTCTGGGTAATAAATATCATATATATTTATTTCCTACTCTGGCATTCTTTCTGAGTATTCTAATTATTTGCCTAATATTATATTATATATCATTGCCACCTCAGATGTAAATTCCTTGTCTTTCTTAATTAATACAGCAGAACATGATACAAAAGCTCAGGAGTAAATTACTAATTCTAGCTTCAAACAGCAGTTATGTCCTCCGGAACCAAGGTCATATAGCTTTAACAGTAAATAAAACAAATTGCTAGTGTGCAATAATGCAACCCTCTTCATTCTGTGACAAAAGATGTTTCAGGAAGGACAAAAAAAGTCAATCTAGGCTTTTAATTGAAGACTTTTTCATTAAATAATTCTAGGGTTTTTTTAACGCACCATTGTAATTTATATTTTAAATTTTTTTTTTAATCTTTTTGCAACAATTTTTTATGCATAGCATTAAAGCGCACGTAAAGTCTGTGGCAAAGAATAAGGATAAGGTGAGAAAATAATTGAAGTTACATTCTGATGGTAAAACATAACAGGATTTGCTGATACTGTGTGTAATAAAGTTCAAAGCTCAAAGGCTTTGTTACTTATGTATATTTTCTCAGACATAGAAAAGCCCTTTGACAAAATTTAAATTATGGAGAATTGCAAATACAATCTTAATTCATATGCAAGTTGCAAAAATGAGTTTACAAATTTCATCCACAGAAACAAGTGTGTCTCCTTGTAAACATAAATTTGCATCATATTCTCTCTTTTAATTATGCGCCTTGTGTTAGCATCCAGGTATTGGACACTCTTTAGTATTTTAATCATCTCTATTAAACTTTTCCTTCCTTCTTTACTCAGTGTTATTAAATTGAGAGCAATTTTGATACTTGCGGAAAACTAAATATCATCCAATACAGAAGTAGAATATAATTATGTAATATCTGTGTTTCATCTTAAAGCTTTTCATAATACTCTTTAGAGCTAAAGATTTAATGAATGGGTCCCTAAAGATATTTAGCATTTAAAGGCATCACAAAATGTTAATAAATTAGCTGAAAAGAATGTAAAATATGTTATTGCTATAGAATTACTTAGAAACTCATCACAGCTTTGGAAACATATTGGCTGATCAAGTAATCAAATTTATACAATTTCAGATTAATGTTGTGAAAAAGATCATTGAATGAGCAAATATGAACAAAGTTAATTTTAGTCTAATAACACTGAAAATACAGATTCATGAAAATGCAGATAGAATTTACCAGGATGCTCTTAATGGATGGTGCATGATTTTGTGACAAAATAGCTATTTCCCATAAGATCTATAAAAATTGAGTCAGCCAAAACCATTTATTTTGTGTATTTGTAAAAATATAGAAATATAAGGAAAATATTCTATTTTACATCAGGTAGAAGCTATTTCTTTCCACTGCAATAAAGACAGACAAAAAAAAGTCCACACTTACCAATTAGTTAGGGTCACATATCTTATACCTGAAAGGTTTTATTTTAATTAATCTCTGACATTTTTGTGAATCTTGGGACTGAAGTCTTTATTCCCATGGCATATAATACTGAGGAGTGCTAGATTTCTCCAGTTTTCCCTCCCAGCTTAAAGGGATTGCAGCCAGTAAAGGTTGATTCACTCTCCGTGGTCCGTCTGCCCTGGCCTCTTTCCTGAGGCTTCTGACAGGCACACAAAACACTGCCAACCACGCTGGTCTTTTTAGGAGGCCAAACACCTGCTCATTAACAATAAGGAAGAAAATCAACTTCACATCTCTTCAAGAAACAGTGTCACATTATCTCTGGTTCCTTTCCCCCTCCAGTCCCACCTTCTTATGACTTCTCAATCTTCTTCACACAGACATAATACTATAATAGGACTAAGCTTAAATTTTAACAGATTAAGTCAGAAGAGACATAGAGTCAACAATAAAAAAAGTGCAAGTCCAGCTTCTATTCCTTAAGCTGCTGCAGGAAATGAGTGGATGTACTTTTTCAGCTTTTTTTTGGTTTGGGGTTTGTGTTTACATTTCCACAGACTACTTCTGATAGTATTTACTTTGCACACTGATACGGTTTATCAGTTCTTTGCTAAACTCTATAATACCTGTTACAATGGCTCACAGAACATACCAGGTAAATATTTCTGCAAGCGGATCAATAATACACATTTTTACCAGCATGATCTCTGTAGCTCGGATAATCACTGAGTGTAGTTTTGTCAATGGACTGAGAGCCTTGGGCTCAGATTTCAGCAAGAGATCCACTCATACTTGGCAAGGGTGATGTAGATTTTAAAATAACACATTAATTTTTTTTGCCATACTAAACTCAAAATTACAGCTACTGCTTTGCACTTTTGTGGCATTTTAGATACACATCTGTTGGTTTGTTTGTTCTTGAAGTATTTTGGATAAGAGGTGGATTTGTTACATTAATCATTATTCAGTTTTCAGTACTACTGTAAACTGTCTTTTCTATTCAGTTATTTTTGCATTTGGTTTTTCCGAAAGGAAAAATGAGTGGGGCATTTGTCATTAGCAGAATGTGGGCTGTAGAGGGTAGGTGAGTTGCTTGCTTTTTTATTTCTTTGTTTATAACATGATATAGAAACTACACAGACAAGATACTGGAATAAATCAGATCAAAAGCAGCATAGATTATTAGCAAAATTGAAATAATATTTAGAAAAGGAACAGAAGCAATGTAAAATGCAGATATTCTTTTTATCCCTTGTTCTTACATTTAAAATATTTTTCCTCTTAGACATATGAAAATTTATTTAAGCTTTTATTTAGTAATTGTAGCAATATCAAACAGTCTCTCAAATTTAGAATGGTCATTATTGAAATGTCAGCCTCTATCTTCAGTTGCAACACAAGAAATATTGCTATTTTTTCATGTTCTATCACATCACTCTTTGGTACTTCTTAAACACATTTTATAAGGGTATCATTATTGTATCTTAAGGGATTTAATATTCTCAGGAGTATAATCTACCGTGAGAAAACAAGGGTTCTCAAGGGACACAAATTATGTTCAACAGAAAGGAAATATTTAAATCCAGAATGAAAACCTACAAATTACTGAGCCACTTGAAACATACTTCTTTATTCATACAAATGAGTCTCTTCATTTAAAGTAGTTCATTACAATGAATAAGACAGCTGTAGTACTTTAGCCATGATGGAAACATTTCTTTTCTTTGGAAAAGATCATTATTGAATATAAAGAAGTAGTGTAGGGGTAATCACTACCTACAGATCCTTGAAAACTCTTGATATGTCATCTTATACACAATTTTAGCTAGACAGTGTGTTTGAAAATGGCTTTCTTAAGTGCGAAATTAATAGTAAGAGTACTGCAGGGAAACTGTAGATCTCCAGTATAAGTCTGCATCACATGTCTGATTTTTAAAGCTTCAGCCCATGTTTACAGTAATGATCTGCAGAGTTTACTCTCCATCTTTTATCATGATTCAGACATGCAGAGTTAAGTGATGTCTCCCAGCAGCTCCAACTCAGGACTTGGAGCTCAGTTCAGTGTCTGAGAACCCAGGGTCTCTGCCCAGACTGAGGGACAGGGCTGCTGCTTTCCTGTTTGCTTAACATATATCCCAGAGACTGACACAGAGGGACACAAAGCCACACAGACATACTCATCCCACAGGCACCCCACACCCATGGGTACCCCCAAATACAAGCTTGGACAGTACACTGTCTCAATACCTTATGCCAGACTTGAGGACCCTTGACAGGAGATCCAGCTTGACCTTTGCTAGCAGATACACATCAATTTGATAAAGACACAGAAACTCACCCCCAGCAAATTATACCAGGCACATGGGACCTGTGGTCCCACTCCAGCTGCTGATGTTCAGCCCTCACTTACCTCATTCATCCCAGTAGCCCCAGTAACTGGTTTTGGGCACATGCACTGTTCCCATCTTAGTGGTTGGAGGTTAAAGAACCCCACTGGCTCTGGAAGCTGTGGATGAAACTCCACTGACTTCAGTTACTGCCACCTCAGACCATGGGCACCCACAGTCTCACTCCTTGCACCAAGAAAATTCACAGGATAGAGAGTGAAATTATACTGAGAGAGATTAGAAAATATTTACTAAAATTGTAGGAGAAGACAGGACAGACTGCAGTGATCAGGCAATGGGCTCAGCTGGACAAGCATGGTGATCAGTCTTGTTTTATATATGACTGATGCCTTTTACACCACTTTCTGCCTGATTGCCTTTCTGGTCCTCCCTGGCCCCCCTTTGTCTGCAGATTGCCTCATGAGTTGATACAATCCTAGATACTCCTTCCAACATCATGAACCTTCAGGGCTGCATCCTTATCGGTTGCAAAGTTCAAGCTTGTTCTCTTTGAAGTGATTCCTGCTGTTTCTTGATAGTCAATTAATTATTATGACAGATGAGGTTTATTTCTTTTTGTTATCTCCCTTGCTGCCAGACAAGTCTGGTAGGTCTGTGTCTGAGTTTGGGGTTTTTTTACTGTCATCGTCTTGCCCCTGGTCTCCCATTTTGATCAAGGTCCTCAGTCAGGTGATCCTACCAAAGTAAACATTCTTACACCCCATCTTTATCAATCATGTAACTGACCAGCTTTGTTTCTTGTTTGTTCATCAGGTTTGTGCCCCTCTGTATTTGGCTTCCTCCTCTTTTGTACCATCCCATTGGACAATGTCCTTGGTCAGATAACTGCAAGGGAGTTCCTCTTGTGTTCCACAGATCCTTACACCACACAGAAGTTTAGGTGATAAATACTAAAGGCTCTAAAAAAAATTTTTAAAAAAAACCCACTATAACCACAAACCTTTCAATTTTTTGACAGAGAGAGGTTTTGAATGGATGCACCATTTGTTGCTGATCCTCTTGATACGAATTTCAGAAGCACGAGCATTATTAGAGATGGGCTAAGGCAAGACAAACCTTGGTGTAAGCAGCTGCTGTGACCCAGAAAGACCCCGATCAGTCAAGTATTTTTGTTGTCCACAAAATCTACCCCCTGGATTTCTGTAGGATTATAGTATTTCTTCTGGCCTTCATGAAATTTCAAGAAGGCAAAAGTTGCATTCTATCACTAAGGAAAATCAAAAATTTTACTTTAAGTCTCTATTTTACTTTCACCTTGAAAAATATCTGTTCTCTGGACCACCTCAATGATAATGAAAACCTAACAAATAAAGTCAAGATTTCAGATATTTCGTTGTAGAAAAGCATATGATCAAAAGTCTACTTTTTTTTTTTTTTAAGGTAAGCTTTATTGTTGGCTTATATTATTTAAAGTCAGATTCCACTTCTGGCTTTGACTGTAAAAATAATACTAAAATATACTAAGCAATAGTGTTTCAGTGAGGATAATTTAATTTTGAAAGTGCTTAAAGGCTCAAGAAGTTTACATAATTTTAAGTCCTATTATTAGTAATTTTTCAATCAATTTATTTATTTGATAAGTCCTGGCTACCAGAGTAAATGTCCTGGAAAATTTTTTCACTGAATGATCAAAATGCTTTTCTACAGAAGGCTTATGATGTCCTATATGAAAATATTAAAGGTCAAAAATACTGTGGAAGATGTGGCCTATTCCCGGCAAACAGCATAGATGACTACTATATGTCTTTCTCTGAATTTTTTTATTCACTTGTAAAGTCCAACAGAAATCCAGTGATTCAGTGATAAAATGAAAACTTCATTGGGGAAAATTTTAAGTCTATGAGCTAATATTACAATCAAAACATCAAAAATTACGCTAATATTTTATTTCAGCAATATAAAATTTTAAAAATTATTAATTCACCTGAGTGCCGTAACTTATTTAGAATTTTTTAATAATAATCAACTTTTTAACTGAATAGAACAAATATATTTACTAGAATTAATATTATGTGTTATAAATGAATAGTGGATAAAATGTAGTAAATAGATGTTTTCTAATGAAGTGTATAATTGGAAAATATAATAATAATCAGATAGTTACTCAGAGTATAGTTAGTAATCTTCATACATTAATAAACTTGGGAAAAATCAGTAACATTTGTATGAAAATAAAACCTATAAAAATATGTGAAACCTAACCTATATTCAAAACCAGAGTTATACCAACAATTTCACTTGGGCTTACTACCATAAAACTAGAATAATGTAACAGTAAACTGAAGAAATACCCAGCTAATGATGGAAACATTACCCACTGAAAATAACTGCAACATTTTACCTCCTTTTGAGACTGCAATTTCTTTACAGTCTTCTGTAAATATTAGCACTTTAGTGGTATCATTTAGCCTTAATGAAGACCCCTTAAGATGTCCAAAAATAGGAGTAAAATGCAATTTACTTCTTCTGTAACACTCCATTACACCAGACTAGTCAAAATGATCTTCAATCTTCATAGAAAACTTGTCCAGATAACCCTTTCCTATTATATGAGAATTTGTATTTCTAAACTATTTTTCACATAATGAGTTTTCTTTTTAGTCATTTTTTAGGATTGTTTTTCTTCATAATATATTGATGCTTTCAGCTGTCTTATTTTTTTGTTAAACTCTGATATTTAAAAAAAAAAACTTACAGTTTGCTAATTATGTAATATTAAGTTCTAGCTTCATTACACCTAAATTTAAGCACCTTAAGACAGTTATCACCCTGGACATTCAGAATTTGGGACTGAAGTAATAGTTCCTGTGAATGTGTCTTTTCTTACATATTGTTTAAGCAGCTTAGGCTTACTGCACTCTTCAATTAAATACTCAAATGTCCAAATTTAAAGGATAGTTCGTGTAGGTAGAAGGAAGGATTGCATATTTATTTCACTTAGCAGGGGAAGGTTTCATGTTCTGCTTTTCTAAAGAGGTGGATGGCAATTGGTTGATCTTCAAGTAAGGATATAATTAAAAATACCCTGAGTATGCCTAATGAAACTTTGGAACTGTCATCTCTGAAGGAGGTACTTCCGTGCATCTGAAAGATGCAAGGAAGTGTGGGGGAAAAAACCATGAAAAACCCTAAGGAAAGGAGTAAATATCTAAATGCAGGTCAAGATTTGTAAGTTACTTCTGAATAAAAAGTCAATATGATTTAGATGTATTTTATTAACCTATCCAGAAATCCTTTATACTTTAAATTTTGGGAGTGGTATCAGCAAAGGTTTGAAGCATTTTACTGTTACATGCTAAGAGTGCACAAAATCTAGTCCTGGAGTAATCCTATGTACTCCATTTGTTTACACTTTTTCCTTCTGGGCTAAGGGTGGAACAGCTGCACTGCAAGGTCTTCTTATTGTATCTTTTCATCTGTTTTCTTCAACTCAAAGTCTCTAGAAGCTAATTTTGACAGATGAGGGAACAAAGCTTGCACTTATTGGGGGAGCACCCAGGGTACAACAGGGATGTTGTCTCACTCCTCTTGAGAAAGTGGGATATTTGAGAGCCAATCTGAACTGTCTGCACACAAACATGCAGAATCTATAAAATAAATGGGATCCTGAGATGACAAGTCAGAGCCCTCATCAGGAAATAGGCAAGTAGGGAGACACTTTTGGAAACCACTTTTGGAAAACTGAAGACTAGAGGAGGAACTGAAAAAGGCAGAGTGGACACATTAAAAGAGCGGAACTTGTGGCAACCATAAGTATGCATTCAGTAATGGAATAATAATGTAGGAATTACAGCAACATGGTGGGACAAATGCTTATCAGTTGGGAATGAGGTAAACAGATATAAAGTCCTTCTAAACTCTTTACAGAAGGCAGGACAAGTTGTACTCTACCCAAAGGAGCAGCTCACATGCAAGAACCCTTTTATGAAATGGAACTGCCTTGAGAGCTTTTGAGCTGGGATCAGAATGGATACAAATACTGACCACCCAATCAAGGCATGTAGGGAGACAAGTCTTGTTGAAACTGCTAGAGGAAGTCCCCAGTTGAAAATAATGGTTCCCATGGGGGACTCTGACCACTTTGACACCTGCTAAAAGGGCAACATATTACAATGCAAATAGTCCAAGGGATCTCTGACAACAAATTTCTATCAGTAGTGCTGGCAAAAGTTATCAAGGAGAAGTAGTCTGGTCCTGCGACAACAAACATAGGAAAATTGGTCAATACATTATTTGGCTGCAGTCATCCCAAGAGACTGGGATCTTTAGGAAAGTGAGTAAATGTTCTCAGAAATGTTTAATGTCCTCATCAATAAGCCTATTAATGGGAAGAACACCATCCTTAGCAGGTTTGCAAGTGCTATTGCATGGAGGTGGGGGGAGTGCTGCCCGTATTCTGGAGGATAGGGTGTTAATCAGAGGAATCTCATTAAGGTAGAATGCTGGACCTTCAGGTACCTGGTCAAGTTCAACAAATACAAAGTCCTGTGTGTGCATTTAAAACTCATGTATAAAAAATCTAGGCACTGATGGGCTGGATAGCTGCTATGCAAAAATAAAATCAACTGGTCCCAGTATAAAACCTGATCATCAGTCAACATTTTCCTGGAAAAAAGGTGAACTACTTAGTGAGTTAAATCAACAGGAATGTAAACAGTGGATCAAGGGATGTAGTAGTGCATCTTATCTAACTTGAGCCTGACATTTTGGAATGTACGACAAATCAGAATTTCAATGAAGACACAGCCTTTTTTGTTTGGCTCTGACAGACTTTTGGCTTGCACTGGATTTACATAATACTAAGGGGTTATCAGTGATACATTGGAGGAAGAAAATCATGGAGCTGGAAACAACTGGAATCTGACTAAATATGCTCCAAAAAGAAGAAGAATTATTTTATAGATAGCATTAGATGAATTAGTTAGGGTTATAAAACAGAAGATGTTATTCACTGGACCTACAGGAACATAGTAAAAAGTTTAGTGTTAGCAGTTACAATGTGATGGTATCACTGATACGATTTCACAAAACATCTTGAAAATTATTTTCAGTGATTTTTATTACCATAATTACAAGAGGTTATTTAAGGTCGAAAGGAAAACAAGGAAACAAAACCAAACTGAGAGGTTTGTCTTATGTCTTTCACTTTATAGCATGATGCAGTCAAGAACATTTTTATTGCATTTTCTTGTGCAATGTGTTGGCTGAACGTAATGAGTTTAATGAAAAAAAAATTTCTAATTAATGTAATTAAGATTTCATTTGCTCTGATAGATTTAACAATGTGATTAAGTGTGAATGAAGTGAAAAAGGAGAATTTTATATACCACTGAAAAATGAACTTCAGTTAGACAGTTCTCCTTTATATTCCACTCCCAGTCTTTGGAAGCCAGTGGTTTGTACTACCTTTTAACAAGCCCATTTGTATTTTCTATCACAGATGAAAAGTGATATAAAACTTGATTCAATAATATCTAATGAAGCTTCCAGAAAAGAATTATGGAGCTACCCATCCTTCAAGTAAAAAAAAAAAAAAAATCATCCCAAGAATAATCTATCCAGTATAGTAAAACCCAGTAGTCATCCATAATACAATTATTATCCAATCATTATTTTCTGCCTGCATTACTAATAAAACCAATAAAATCAATAATCTATGTTGATACTAGCTATCCATTTGGAAAAATATTTTTATTTTGGACGTTTTCATCAAATTAATATGGCATCCAGAGTAACTCATGCTGTCTTGATATAATTTCATTCAATAATTATACCATATCATTCCTATGATGGTTATATTTAAGATTCTTCCAGTGATCTGTAAAAGCTACTGTGTCACAATGACCTCCTTACTCCCCTCAAAGAAGGCCAGGTTACCATATTTTTAATACAGGTATTACTACTCTTTTCATGGTGTATATATGGAGATATGGTATGCATGTTAACCTGTTCATAGATGCCATGCTCATCTCGCCCCAGAGCATTCAACCCCAGTGTGAGATTCTTTTCTGCCTTTATGTATATGTAGTGAAGGCAACTATTTTAAGCTTTAATGTTGTCATTCCAGTAAAATTATGGTCTTGAATTTGTTTTTTAAAATAGAAATGAAGCATGTATGCCCAGTATTTTCCAGCATATCATGATGTTTAACCCCTTTTATTGGCAGAGACATAAGTTTGCCAGTAGCAGCATATGCTGTGTATATTCAGTCTGCCCTTAGATCTTTTTGCTTTGGGAGACAATGGACTGCAGGGTAGATTAAAGCCAACACTGTACACAAGACTTTACTCTTTCTCCTTCTCCAAAGGCCAGTTTCTGTTTGAATTTAGCAAATTAATTTTTTTTGTTCGTTTGTTTCAATGAGGTATTTGGAACTGTTTTATTTCACCTGCTTGAAAGGAAGGCTTTTTTTTTTTAACAATTTAACACATCTCACTGAACTGCAAATGTAAGTAGAACAATATTTATGAAAGCTGTTTTAGTTGAATAAGACCTAGCTAGACTAAACTAGATATTATGTATTTTGTGTATTAATATTTAATTGAGATTATGTGAGTGTGAAATCTTGATTTTAAACAAAAAGGGATTTTTTTAAAGGAAAATTACTGTTTTTATCAGGGTCAAATTCCTAATGAAACAATTACACTTCAGAGTGGAAACAGAATATTAATTAAATTTTTTCACAGTTTCTATCATATAGCAGTGAAAAAAATCAAGTAAGATTCATCCTCATGCATTTTTTGTTATGTTTACATAGAAGAGGAGATTGACTGATAACTCTTAAAAGCAAGAGAAATTAGGACACTTAGAAATAACTAAATCAATTGTTTGCAAAAAGACAAACACCATACTATATCTAGCATTGAGAACTATTTCTCAAAAGTTGATCTCTATTGTTCATTTCTTTTGACATAGAACATAAATATACCATTTTTATTAACTTCATCATTCATCCTTTTGCAAGGCCTAATCAGTACTGGAAACTATGAAAAAAGTAAGAAAGAGTTGGGGGGAGGAAGGCTTCTTGTATTTCCTCTAGATGTGCCCACAACTTTGTGGACCACTAAACAGGAAGATTGCTGGATTTACATTTCTGTTCACTCCACATCAACTCCCGAAGCAGCTGTTCTTCCCTTGAGAAAAAATCTATTCGCTGAATTTAGCACACAATGCTAGGCATTGTCACCCTGTTAGGCCCAAGCAACTTTCTCGAGTGCTGTGCATTGTCACCCATATGAGATAAAACTTAGTCAGGAGATTTGCTTATAGCATAGTTATCAGGGTTTAATAAATCCATGCGAGACAGGTACGACATAACACCAATGTAATGCAGAAACTCGTCCCACTTTATTCTTCAGCAGTGCTTCTTTTAAAGCCTTTTACCTTTCGTACACACACGGAACTCTACATGTGGTCTGTACATGCGCTATGCAATTACATAATTGGTTATGGGTGATAAACAAAGCTAAGCATGCACTATATGACTGGTATATGCAGATTACTAATTTGGGCAATATTTCCTATATTCCTTGACCAGCAAGGAATTCCCTACTTTTGGGCAATATTTCTGGTATTCTTTGGCCAGCAAGCAACCTTCTACTTTTGGGCAAGATCCGTTTTCTCTGGCCAGCTGCTAGCTTTCTTGCAGCATCAGCAAAATACTTCCTCTTATCTATCTTCAAAGACTTTCATAGGTCTGTTAAGACAGACCAGCTGTTAAGACAGACTAGACCCTGACACATAGCCATCTAGAATTTCTTGTTTCTTACTCTGAACAAACCATTTTGTCAAAGAAACAGCTTTGTAGTGATCTTCATCTTACTCTTAGAAAGGTGTCTACATTGGGACGCAGAAGTTGTGCTGTGGGAGTGCCTGTTTCTCTCCACTGACCATAAAGACATTTAGAATGGCTAATTAAGCAGTAGGTGTTTAACTTTTCAGCATTTAAACTAGGTGACGTAAGTCACACAACTGTAGTGTCTGAAGAAATATGAAAGTTTTTTAGCTTTTTAGGTTATCTAAAATAACCTACCTACCCTCACATCTAGACCCTGCACATCTACACTATTTAACATCAAACTGTTAAATGGACAAGTGATAAAAAGGCAGTCTTTAATGTTCTTATCTTGATGTACTTAATCTTAGCAATGACCAAAAACCCCAAAAAAGATCATTTTTTAATGGTATTAATAATCGTGGTAATTTCCTGCTACTTTCTCTAGATGTACATTAAATTTAGTAACATCTTTATAATTGACTTTGTATAGAGGGCTCACTAGAGCAAAGACTAGGTCATGAAGTCCTACTCTTGCATCAATCTGTGTATAACAAAACCACTCTTTCCACTCTGTCCGTTTCGCAGAAATGTTATCTGCCACATATCAAGCTCAAAATATATTCAGAACTGCAAGTTACTCTTTCACCATGTTGACTCTAATAGGAAAGATGACTTTTAAATTTTTTTTCATTTTAGAAACAGAAAACTGCATTTTTGAAGGAATATTCAAGTCATTCAGTTTCATTCGTGGCATATTTGAGTCTCAACTTGTACTTGATTAAAGCTCCAGCAATCGTTATTAAAGATTTCTTCATGCAAACAAAATAATATTTAGCTCGTTTAACTTATAATTGTTCACCAATTGAGCAATAAGCAGTTCACAGAACTCTTAAATATGCATTTAAGTGTAAGAGATAAGTACATTGGGAATAAAGTTTCTTGCTGTATAGTTTTGTTTGGTTTTACTACATACACCTCATAATGTGAATGATTGATATAAAATTTTATTGCTTGTAAAAAATGAGTTTTCATTAACTATAATTCAATTTCTTCTTGGTTCATGTAGTATGTTATCAGAGAAGAAGGAAATTAAACAGATTTTCTTCTTGTCTATTTACCCTGTGTGGAAGTAGTATAGGTCTATAACTCCTACACGCTCTTTCACATTTACACAAAGATCATGTCTTTATAACAAACCCAATAACTTTATTACATAAAAAATAAAAGTTCAGCAGTATTATTTTGGTAAAAAAAGTTCTTCTCTTGGTACTTCTGGAAAAGTAATATATTTCACCATATTTTCATCAAACTCATAGAACCAAAATAAAAAATAATGTGTTGCTGTATGGAAAATATTTTGCAGAATTTTACGTGAAATATTTTGCTCTTGATATATAAGCTTTATTTAAAAAAAAACAGACAAAACAAAAAGGTGAAAGGCTGGGTTCTAAATTTGCCTGGCTAATTTAGAGGCCTGTGGCTAACACAGATCTTTCCTGTGAGAATTTTCTTGTTTTTTTATAAACAAAGATAAAGTTTGGATGTTATTAAAACAGTTTCTCGAGATGTGCGCAGTTCGGGACTGACCAATCTGAGTGACCTCTATATAAGTTGGAAAAATAAAAAAATAAATCTCTTTGATACATACAACTTCTGGAGGGTCTTTTCTCTCTGCTAGGGGCTCAACAGTGACAGAGGCCTTCTCTGAAGTAGTGACTGAATCAGTGGACAAGCAAAAAGTTGTGGATGTCATCTACCCAGACTTCTGTAAGTCATTTGATACATATTATTCTTTCCACTGAATTGGAGAGATAAGGTTTTTATGGATATAATAAATGATGAGTAAAAAAATGTCTGGTTGCCTGCATCCAAAATTTCAGTCTACAGCTCAATGTCCAAATGAAGATCAGCAGCAAGTTGTGTTCCTCAGAGATTTTTACCCTGATATTTTCAACAATAACTTAGTGGAACAGACTGCAAGTGTGCAGATGACACTAATCTGACTGTCGCAGCTGATTTACTGAAGGGAAGAAGAGGCATCCAGAAAAACCTTGACAAGTCTGAGAAACGTGCCAGTGTGAACATTAATGAGGTATAACCAGTCTAACTGCAAGGCCCTGTACCTGAGCTAGAGCAATCCCTGGCATAAAATCAGGCTGGGGAATGAAGGAATTCAATGCAGCTCTCCCAGTATCTGAGGATACTGGTGAATGAAAACTGATCATGGTCTAGTAAATTGCCTTTGCAGACTAGAAAGCCAGTGGTGTCCTGGGGTGCATCAAAAGCAGTGTGTCCCGCAGATCAAGGGAGGCGATTCTGCCCCTCTACCATGCCACTGCGGGAGCCCACCTGCTGTGCTGCATCCAGCTCTGGATTCCCCAGCATGAGAGAGATATGAACCTGTCAAAGAGGGCCCAGAGAAAAGCCACAAAAAATATCAGAGGGCTGGAACACCCTTCCTATGAAGACAGGTGAGAAAGGTGGGGTTGTTCAGGCTGAAGGAGAGAAAGCTCAGGGGAGACTTCATTGTGACCTTTAAGTGCTTAAAGGGGGCTTACAGGAAACATGAGGACAAACTTTTTACTAGGGCATGTAGTGACAGGGACAATGGTTTTAAACAGAAAGAGAGTGGGTTTTGATTTGACGTAAGAAAAAAATTGTTTGCTATTGAAGTGGTGCGACATTGGAACAGGTTTCCCAGAGAAGCTATAGATACCCCATCATTGTAAATGTTCAAAGTCAGGTTGGACAAGGCTATGAACAATTTGAACTAGTGAAAAATGTCCCTGCCAATGGAAGGGAGGTTGGACTAGATGACCCTTAAAGGTCCCTTTTAACCCAAACCATTCTATAATTTGGACATTAAGGATGGGCATTGCAGAATAGAAGACTACATGTGTTCTGGGTACTTAAACTGATCTCTTAAGCTCTACAACTAATAGACATCTAGTCAACAGTCATTGACCAACACTGGTAATAATCAAAGAGTATATTTAAAAGAAATTAGAAGTCTCTGCTCCTACAGTGTCTATTTTTCATTTGACCTTGTCACAGAGTCTGTCATGCAAATGTAGGTATGCATGGCTTAAACACAAATTTGTGAAACTGGTGAGACAAGCCTATCAGCTCCCCTAACCTCAGGCTCCTTCTGCCTAGTGTGAGTTTAGTTCTGCCAGAAGGATATGCATATTGCCTTGAAATACGCATTTTCTTCAGACCTGAGTGTCTGTATGCCAAAGTAGAGAAATGGCATTTCCAGTGTTTTGGCTTCCGTATAAGTTTCCTAAATTGAGTTTTAAATCAAACCAAATTCTTGATGTGAAAAAATGAATTAAATATTCTATTCCCACTTTTATTTTTTTTTAATCCTTTACATACGATTAGTTTGAAAACTAAGATCTACCTGCAAAATTTTTATCCAACTGGGATGTTTCACCAAAATGTCATTTATAAAAAGATTCAGTTTTATCTTGTGGACAGGCTGGAGGGATTTCAAACAGAATAGAGGTAAAACGTATGAAAAGATAATCTGCCACACTTACAGCAATATTCTATTTCCATTGAAACAAGATAGAAGGCTATACTGACAAAAAAAAAAAAAAGGTGGAGGAAAAGAAAGTAGAAATTGACTAAGAAAAGTAAGGAGATGATGGACCGCATATTACCCACAGGTCAAGAACTGTCAGATCAGTATTAGCAGCTGAAATGAAGTACAGGCAGGCATGAAGTCCTCCAAGCAGCCACCAGTGCCACAAGGCATCTCAGAAAGAAATCCACACTAACACTATGGCAGTTACTTTTTCCATTGACCTTGACAAAATACACTAAAGTATTTGCACTGTCTGCCACAAGAGTACCATTTCAGAAAGATGGAAAGAATTACTTGTGACTCCCAGTATTGCAAATCAGGCAGAAGGAATACTACTGAACAGTTTCACTACATTAAGACATTTAAATACATTGGTAAACTTCATCAATAGTTTTAATACATTATTCATCACATTGTGCATTCAGTTTCCAAATTCACTACTGTGAAAATATTTTTCCTGATGAGATTGTAGTTAATCTTGGACAAAATTCTGAACGTTAAAAACAAAATAATACTGTCCCAAAGGTGTTAGACCAGACTTTATACACAAGACTCTGTGAAAATATTTTTTTTTTGTTTTTGATCCAACCATCAAAGAGCAATCACTGGATTAACATTATATCATTGTCTCACATTCACAATTTCTGGCAGAGAATGTTCTGTCATATTAGCTACTAGTGCATGAAATAGAGGTGTTTTCAGATCCTGGGGGGTAAATAATCAAGTTAAGTACATTTGCTCATATAATAAATAAAAAATGTAAATATCCATACTACCATGTAAATTGTCTGTGTAAACCAATGTTGCTTTCCTGTGCACCTTTTGATAATCAAAACCAGACAACAAATCCTGTTAAAATCCTGTCCCATAACTCATTGACTACCTGGTCTTCAAAACATCCCAGTTATAGGGATTTGCCTACACATAAATTATTACATCTCTGAGGATTAAAAGTGCACAACTGTAGAATATTTAAATATGTGATATAATTACCAGTTGAGACTGAAATGAATGAGTAGTAATACTTTATCTGACTTTAGATTTCCACTTAGGCAGGTTCTCCAAACATTTCTTAGTTCCCTCCGTCAGTGGCATTCCAGAGGAAGATTTTCAATTTCTACAGAAAATTCCTTTACTTTTCATTTTTTCACATTTGCAAAACAATAAAACAAAGGAAAAAAACCTCTCAGTAGCATTTCACCAGTTATTGGAAGAGACAACTCATGCCTCCACAACATCTTTTCACATCCTTTCAATAATTCCCTTTTTCCTAAATTTTTTTTTTGTTTTGTTCCTCATTGATGTGCAGGAAATAAAATCTAATTTAAATTCGGACTTATAAATCTTATCAAAGGGCAAAAATTGTGAGAAGAAAAAAAAGGCAATAAAGATATGAAAACTGTATTTTTTGCTGTGCACAGTTTGTTCATCTATGTATTCTTAATGTTAATGGAAAAAGGGGAAACTACACCAAACCATTATAAATTGCAATCTTTACCAATAAACCTCAGAAATTTATTGCAATTTATGTCAAGATAAATATGTTCAGCCACAAATCAAAGCCACAATACTTTTTGCTAGTCTGGTCTATCAACTATGGCAGAAAAATCTAATTCTATAATATTGTACGACATTTGGCTCTAGAGGCATCAGTGCTATTCCAATTTTTTATGTTATGTTTTCAAAATACAGAACTTTGATCATTGTTTTAGTGCAGAACTGTCATCATATTACCCACAATAACCATAAATTATTTTGTATTGCTAACTCAGAACAAATGCTTAGGTTGCCTATGGTTTTAAAAGATTAGTGAGTTGATAATACATTGCAGAAATTTGAGAGCTTTGCATATGATTTTTGAAACAATTTTATAATATTTTGCAAGCTAGAGTTAAGTTTTCATTCAAGTTAATTAATTGTGTCTGCATTTCAGCCTGTAGACAAATTGCAAAGCCATTAAAAAATAATTTTATGAGGTTTTGTGAATGGAAACTAGAACTGTGAATGGCCTCTCTTCTGATTCAATAATGCAAAAGAGAGAAGGTTCAGCAGTTTTCAAAACTCAATTTCCTCATTTTATTCTCAAATTTTCAAAAATTCTCAGTTGGCTTACTAGGTAGTCATTTGTTTTGTTTCCAGAAATATTCATTATGTTCCTCTACAATCTGATGGTGATTTAGGATTGGGATTGGGAACTAAAAAAACAATTCTTTTTGCAAGGAAATCTCTTCTGTTTGGTCAGTATTGGTTTTGCGCTTAACCAAAGAAAAATTTTGTACTTTTGTGAAAAAGTAAGAGCACCCTCATGGTTAAAGCAATGGGCTGAAGAGAACCATGATTAGACATCAGTAATGATCTAGTTTTATTTGAATTTAGTTAGGCTGACTCTGAGCATGACTGGGCCCCCAGAAGAATTTAGCAGAGTATCTATTTATCTAAATACGACTTTGAGTTTAGGAGGGACGTGTGTGTTTCCACTTTCCTCCCACCCTCCAAAACCAGATAGTTCTGAACATGATGACAATCTTAGCATTAAATGTTTAAGGGACTTTAGGCCTCAGCAGCAAGATGGAATTTTAAATGCCTTAAAGTTAGATGGTGTTGGGAGACTCGGACACCAAAATTCTTATTGAAATGAAGTTTACTTCTCTCTTCAGAATTTTTCTATTAATTTCAGTAGAAATGTTTTTGTATGAGTACCATAATCAAGTATTAAAGCATTCCTTTCCACCAAAGGAATTCATTCCATAACAATTAATTCCCTACATCATCTTGTTCTTTGCCTTCATTGTTGATCCTTGTTTCATATTGTGTTCTGCACTTCATCTTTGGCAGACTGAGACACAGGTTTTTCCTATAGTGTATAAATATTAAAATTCAGCTTTAGGCTCATGCATGAATAATACAAGAAAATTATAAAAGAAGCCCCTGGACATAGCTCAACAGATGAGGTAATAATTTGAGTTCTGGGGAAAAGAAAGAAATTGTACTTCAGGAGAAAACTACATTTTGCTAACAAAAGAAATCTCTGCAGCTGGACAATGTTTTACAATTGTATCTACAAGCAAAAAGAGCTATCTGCACAGGTATTTTTCAAAGTTTGGCAAAAGGGAGAAAGGTAGGTGTGGAAGGGATCATTGTCTCATTTGGTTTCAAAGGGAACTCTAGATAGTGTAACTAAATTTCACCTTATTTCATCTTTTTTTCTTTTAAAAAAACACTTTTTATCACTAATTATATGTGGCATTTTCAGCACAGTGAATACTTCTAATGATGATGGTAGGAAGGCACAAGGGAGTTGACTCAGAATATGGAGGCAATGAGCTGTCAAAAATGATGCTAAATCACGTGTTGGAGCCACGGTTATCTTCTAGCTCTGCATTAAAAAGAAAGAGAATTTCCTCACTCCTTCTACCTCTGAAATAGAATAGTGGTTGAAAAAACACTTTTCAAAACAGCATTCTGGGAACAAATGAGATTTTTGACTGTATGAAATAATACTTATTGATAACGTACACTAGTTTTTGACACTTGTGAAAATTTTGTCGTACATTTGAGTGTTGCTGAAAAGAAAGTGGACTTGACAAACCAACACTTCTTTAGTTCATGCAGTGCTAAATTTTACCCTACATGCAATTTTTATTTTGTACATTTATTTCTTTAACCTTGCTAAGACCAAAATAAAAGATTCTTAAAACATAGAGAAAAAGTGAGAGATTCTTGAAATGACAAGATAACCTACTTGCAGCAGGGAGCAGATTTATAGCCAAAACTAAAAAAGCAGAGAAAAATATTTTGCTAAGGATTTGGAAGAGACTATGCCGAGAATACAAGTTACTGTACTAAGAAATAAAACTAGAATTCTACCATGAATAAAATACAGAAATAAAAAAAAGTATGAAACGAACAATCTTAAAGTAACAATATGTTGGGGAAAAAAATAAAATGCCATATTTAAAATAAAATTCTCTTTTGAATTAAAATGTTAGATCTACATTTTATTTCTTTTTTTAATATATAATTCAATAAAGCCATGGTGAGGCACATAGTAATTTAGATTAGACTTGCAATATTTTCCTGGTTCATATTTAAGTATATTTAATTTAGTAAGCTATTTTATGTGCTGCTTGCTTATCTCCAGAGTTGTGGTGTAGGAAAACTGCTTAAGTGTGCTGATATCTAAAACAGATAAAGATTCAGAGACTATTAAATTCTCTGTATTATTACTGTGGTTCTGATATACAAGTCCTTCATTATTCTGTTTTAACATTTCCTAAATAGCTGCTGAATTATGAAAACCAGTCAAAGGTTTGCCCAAGGCTGATAGATTTGATAGTAGTTTACCATGAAGAAGATTTGGGTGAAATCCCCTCATACATTTCAAGCTTTGAATGGAAAAAAGGGATTTTTTTCTTTAAATTCTACTTGCCAAAATAAAAGATCTCTATAGGTATTAAACAAGTCCAGAACACCTTCTACAACCTTAGTGTATAAGGTTACTGACTATCTGAAATAGATATCAGTCATGTTTTCACTTTGTTTGAGATATTTACCTTCACACTGAGGGCTCTTCAGTAACACAGAATGAGTTTCTGTTGAGTCAGTATATATGTCACCCTGAGGAAGCAAAAATAACATGTTTCTTCCAAAATTAAACTTTCCCCATCTGAAAGCCTGATATGATGAAAAAGGCTCTCATTTGAACAGTCCAAACATCTTAGTTTCCTATCAGACCCAAAGTCTTGAAAAAGATTTGAGAAAAACAGCCAGAAATCACAATTTCTAAGGTTTCCACTTAAGACTGGCTTTTATATTAAGTCAGAACAGCAAAATAGAACTTTGAGCCTGTTCTGTAAGAATAAGTCTTTTAGTTAACCACAGACTTGTTACAAAGGCTCTCTTGCAAAAAAAAGATTTCTGAGACACAGAACTAGTAATCTTGGCTTGAATATAGGCTGGTCAAGAGGCATATTTTGAAGATCAGTTGTGGGGTAGAAACAGATCCTTTAGATTTCTGTTTTGTTTTAGGCAGTACAAATAGACAGTTAAAGCTCTGGAGTCATGCTGTATCACTCCAATGCATCATTTTAGCATTTCCAGCTGAGAGATTGCTGTTACTCTCCTTTGGATGCTTTTCCCGTCTGCTTGCACTGTAGCCTGTCACACTCCCATTCCCATCTTGAGAAGACTGAAATCTCCACTTGTTCCTTTCCTTCCTTGTGCATTGTTCTTGTACACCATCACTAGTTTTATTGTCATGTCCATTGCTTTTCTTCAAAGTGTCTTTCTTACACAAGAAATACTGTACAGTACAAAACTGTTAAGATCCACCTGTTAGGAAATACCTCTGCCTGGATTAAGGTGCACATGAGGCAATATGCTGAAGTCAATGGTATGCATTTTATTACTTATGTTGTAAATTCTTCTCTTCGCTGCTTTTTCAAATTGCCACTGTGGTGGCTTATCTTATGGGAAGTTCCTTCTGTGGCCTTGACAGTGTTTTGGACAGGCAACTGCATTCTTTAATTAATTACAAATATTCAGCAAACTAGTGAGAAATAACTTTGCTTCTAAAAGACTTCTTTAAAGTGATATAACTCCCTTTTATGATTTCGTAACTTTGGTTATAAATGAAAAGGGGAATGCAAAAAGTGGTTCCACATGAAATGATAATGAAGTGGTTAAAAAATGATAAATTTATCTTTCATTAGTATTCATTCTTGACAGTAAAACTTCAAACTAAAATAAAAAGTATAATTGTATTACACTTCATTTAATTATTAGATGCTCCTTCGTTTCTTATTCTTCTTTCTAGTTTGTTGTTGTTGTTTGGTTTGTTTGTTTGTTTGTTTGTTTATTCCTACTTTCCACAATCAATATTGAAGTATAAAAAAGTATAACTGAGGGAAACTGGAGAAACAAATCAAAATCTTTTAACAAAACAAAATATTAACATATTTACAGAGAATGGGAAATTTGGGTATAGCAGTTCATTTACTGAGAAAATATTTTTGAAACTTTTACTCACTTTAATGTGCTTTATGAAGAACCTTCAAATTAGATATTTTAATTAACTTTAAAATGCTAATTAATTGCATTAATAAAAATACTTCAAGGTTAATTGTTTGAATCACTGAGTAAGGAGACTGTAAAGATTTTCCAAAACACTAGTGGCAGCAAAGGAACAAATAGAAACAATGATTTTGCAGTTAATTACCATATCCAAGAAAAATATCCAGATAGGAGAATAAGTAAGAGAAGAAAGGAATGCACAGGGGACAATAAGGATGAAGACTAGATCTAGTCAGTTGACTTAATGGGAGGAAAGGACTTAATGACAAATAATAGAAAATTGTGAAGGATGCTGGGAAAAAAGTTCCATCATTACCTTGGTCTAAGAGTGCCTGTATCAGGTGATGGTAGAAGGGATGACTCTTAGTTGCAATAGTTGAGTAAAACACCTTTTGTTGTTAAAATGAAGAAAAATATATGGCTCTTGGCTAATTTTAAATGGCTCCAGATACACATACCAGCAGATAACAAAAGTATAAAATGTTTAGTATGAGATAACATCTATTGATTGCCTTTCTGAACATTCAGTTGTTTTCAAAAGACTATGAGAATTAATTTATGTATTTATTATTTTTTAATGTTTTGTTAATAAAAATCAGAAAGTCAGGAGGGGAGAAATGCTAAAAATATTGTACTGTAAGCAACAAATAAATGAGCATGATCAGCTTGCTTTTTATCAAGTTTAATTTCAGGTAAACCTTACTATACTGAGATTATTTTTAAAACCCAACAGGAATTCATTCAAAGAATTAATGCCCTATTATATCCTGAAAGAACAGAACTGGCTTTCACTAATGTAAATGTTAAGTTTTCATTAGTTAATTTTATTTAGCAAAGAAGTGTGAGGTAGAGAGATAGAAAGAAATAGAAAACACTTGTCAGAGAGAAAGAGTGAGAGCAGAAGATAATCAGCTGGACGTAGATAAGATTTAAGGTGCCTCCCAACTCAAACCATTCTGTGATTCTAGTTGTTTGGACTCCAGAAGTGATGTCCACAGCTGCTTTCTGCTGAGCAGACCCTTGGCAAGGACAGGCAAGTAGAGGGTGCAAGGCTTTAGCTACAGGGTCGCCTGGAAGTTCACTTCTGGTGGATTTTTGTGTGCAAAATAGATGTGAAAATGGTGAAAAGATGCTTTACAGCACCTTTCCAACCACACAAAGGATCTGAAGGGGCACTCGTTCCTCCCTGCCTACTCTAAACACACACTTGCTTTCTAACACTGCTGGACTTCCTGGCCATTGTTGGCACCAGAGCATGGCTGTGGTGGCCTCACTGTCCAAGCTGCACAGCCCTGGTGCAAAGGTGCTTCCACCACAATACTTTGTTAGCTGGGCTCAATGTGCAGCTTTATTTTAGCTTTAAAGGGAAGGGACAGCCCTGCCGTCCCAGCTCAGGTGGGAACACTCATGCTGGCATTGGTGGCTGAGCAGTCACTCCTATCAGGTAACCGCTGGGACTTGATTTTGAAAATACATCAATATCTCTGAAAGACAAGAAATGAAATATGTAGACTCTTTTCTAATGCTTTACAAATTTTATTAGAAGAGATACAAAATTTCAAGTAATTTGAACTATGTTTTTTCTTAGGTAGTTTCCTCGGAACTTATAATCATAATTACAACATACTGTATATTCATGGTTTTACATCACATATTGTAATATCAATATACAATATGCAATACATATAAATTATTTGCTTATTTTAATTATTAATTAAATTTTATTTTCATTTCTGTATTTTTACATTCTCATTCTCTATTTTTATATTCTTATTCTCTTTAGTCTAACTACTCTTCTTCATCTATACATTTTTAAACTCTTATTCTATTATTCTTCGACTTCTATGTATTTTTCAATTATTCTTCTTGTTCTTTCTTCTATTCTTCTTCCATGTATTTTTAAATTTTTCTTCTTTTTCTTCTTCATCTTTTTAGTCATTTTCATCGTCATCATCTTTATTGTCATCTTCGACTTCTTTGTCTTCGTCTTTTTCTTCTTCTTCATCTTCATCTTCCTATCGCTATTTATTAACCCTAGCTCCCATTTTTTTTGGCAGAGCTGTGTGTGTTGCAGTCCTGCAGGGAGGTTCTGGGAGCAATCCCTGCTGTTTGGTGCCCTGTCTGTGCTACTCCTCCAGCTGTGTTGATATGCAGGGACACCCGAACAGCCCACGCAGCTCCCACAGTACCCTCCTGAATCAGGAGGGATGTTTCTTGAGGGAAGCTGGCTGCCTGCTGAGGGCCTGGGCTCCCAGATGGGCAGGGGAGGTGCTGGGGGGCCTCTGTGGGGCAGGTTCCAGGGTCTCTGTCCATGCCTCTGGCTCCTCAAGGGCAGGTGAAACTACATGTCCAATGAAGGCTTGGCCTTCAGTGTGTGGAGGTGAGGGACTGGGGGTGCTATGCAGGGCAGGGACCGGGCTTTCTTCACTTTCGGCTGCAATTATAACTTCCATTTCTACAGCTATCCATTGCTCCAATGCATACTGTTCCTCCAACTACTGGCTCAGTGCCTGGATCTCCAGCAGAGCCATGCTCAGGATCTCACTGGAGGTGTTCTGGTCCATGTCCAGTGGAGCCTGGCTGCTGGCTGGGCTGTTGAATGGGACAGTGGGTATGGTCTGTGTCCGTTTTGATATCATCTCCTCACTGACGAAGGAAAAACCTGCTGCGTTGTCCTCCTCTGGTGTAGCAGTGTGTCTGTGTGGGGGCAACACCCTAAAGTCATGACTAGGGGAGCCTTTTCCCACAGTGGTTCTTTCTGCTGGCACCGGCACGGGGACTACGCACGAGAGAAGAGAGGGCTTCTGGAGGTCGACTTAGAAAAAGACGAGATTGAGGACTCTTCAGTTTATAAAAGGTGGGGTTTATTGGCTACATGGAAGTCAGAGCTAAAGAGTGTACAGAGCTGAAGAGTAAGGGCTGAAGAGTATAGAGAGCTGAAGAGTCTCGAACAAAGGCTGTGCATCAGGTTATAAAGGGGGGCTAACAAGGCGGGATTACATGTTTCAGAACTAATAAGAAAGTGAATACAAGTGAATTACAGAACAAACAACCAATGCACTAACACTGAGATAAAGGTAAACTGAGTGGTTGGAGGGAGATNCCCCATTGGGTTTCAAATTTTTGTACCTTTCCCATTCTCTGGCGTCCCTGTCAATCCTGTACCCCTCGTGCTCCTGTTGGTCCTCCCGTGTAAACCCCTCCCATCCTGCCGCCCCTCTTAACCTCTTGCGCGGGGACATTCTGGGCTCTCGAGCCCTGAATCCTGCCCGTGTCCATCCTCCGCGTCCCTCCCTGATTCCACCTGCCTTCACCGCCCTGCTGCTCCTCCCAGTAAACCCTGGATTCCGAACCCGAGAGACTGCATTTCTTTATTCTCGCCTTATCTCCTGCTGGCCTCTGTCCCTGGAGGAGCTCTTGCCTTCACCTGCAAGCTTCACTGCTGCACCTGGCCGGTGCCTGGTCACAGCTCGCCCGCTTCATTGTGGCTTCGGGGCTTGCCGCCTGACCTGAGCGGAACACGCAGAGCAAAGCCACACTCTGGGGCGAGATGCTTGGGGAACTCCTCATGCTCAGCAGTTCCAGCTGGCCCAGCAGGTGCTGGCTCAGTCTCCATGGGACTCCCCAGGGCAGAACAGGCCCTGGGCAGGGCACAGGCTTCCATTACTTGGAATTTGTTCAGAGATATATTAAACCCCATTAATGCATGTATATTTCTGCAAAGTACCCTTGAATTGTATGGCTACAGAACAAGCAAGGTACTAAAGAAGGAAGCACTTTTGGCATTCTCCTTTGAAATTCTCTAATTACAGAGTTAAGCATGCAAGATCATAAGACTAAAAAGATTGTAGAAGAAGCATGACAATATCTTTTTTAGGTCATTTGTACAATTGCATGAGGGAACCTTCAGTCAAAATCCTCGAGGCACTCACCAAGTGTTCTTCATGTTTCTAATCCAGGAAGAGGAAAACAATTTTTGTCAGCTTTCAATTATAATCTGATTTTAATATCATTTTAATAAATGGGATTACTGCAGACTTAAACTAGTGTCACAAGATTTTACCCATATTTTATAAGTGTGCTTTGTTCATGAGATTAATACATACTAAGTGGCATTTATAAAGCAATTAGTGCATTAGAATACAATTAAAAAAAGTTATCTAATAAAACTTGTTATTGAAATGTCAAGAAACACCAGTCAAAGAGAATGATAGAAACAAAAAGGAAGCGTTAGATGCTTGCCAATATCATGTTTGATACTAAATGTTGTAATCACAAAATTGCTGTATTTCTTGGGTTTTATAAATAGTATTACTGGATTTCTTTGAGAGGAGGGAGTTGTCTGTTTCTTTCACCCTGCAGTATCTGGCAATTTCCTAAATTAAAATTAAAATATTTTCTCTAATTATGAAAAACTTTGTTAGAAAAATCTAATACATTCCCTCTGTTGAGGCAATATTTTGCCAATAAGAGTAAAACTAAGAATACATAATGTTGTAAATCATTAGGGGAAAAGAAACAAAAAAAAATCATCATCCAAAAGCACAAGTGTCATGGGTATCCCAAAAAGTTATTGTATTCCATATCTCTCTGTTCCCAAAAATTGTTACTGTCTCTTTCAGACTGGCTGGAACCAGAATTGTGGCGCAGCTGGGAGGTGCTGGTCCCTTGAAAAGCTTGGAACGCCCAAGCTGGTTTCCTCCTTTGCTTGGCAGTGTTTGCTGAAGGTGCAGACCCTGCTTTGGGGAATTGCTTTTGGAGTGAACTTTGCAAACTGTATCATCAGCAAAGCTTGAGCTAGTCCATTGGACCAGGTCACCCTGCGTGGGACCAACAGACAGGGTTTTGCCCCCACAACATACATGCAGTGGGGAGCACATCAGCAACAACACTGTCTGAGTCCCTTCAGGATGGATTCCTCTCAGCAGCCAAGCCCTTTTCCTTCACAGGCGCAAACTGCAAAGTGAAAAACACTGACAGGAACTCATTCCTGAATCCTTACTCATATCACAGAGAGAAAAGTTCCTAATTTTGTTGAAGCTGTTAGTGACAGAAGTACTCCTGATCAGAGCGGCAGTGCTATTTATGGCAAATATGCTTACAGTTTTAAGGCATTTTTCCCTTAGAACATGTCACCTGCCATCATGTGGTGTAATCCAATGGTATTTCTGAAATGCTGAATAACCATTATCAGGTACAAGAAGAGGTGTCACTATAGAAGTCTAGAATAATTGGGCAACAGTACCAACACCAGTATAAACAGTAAACAAAGAAAAGAGCAGTACTAACTTGGTTATTCTGTTCTTGGTACACGTTACTCTTTTTTCCAGAGGTTGCTCAGCTGTTTCTCTGTTACAGTAAATTATGTCATAAAGACATACCTTCTGATGCATCAGTAACCTCATTGATTTTAATAAAATATAAAGCCATTAAAAGGCCATAATGGAGACTATGAACATTTTTGCTCTGGTTTTCTTCTTTTTCAGAACTCCCTGTGCTGTAAGAACAAGTCAAAAGCTTTGTGGTGAAACGGACCTTTACAACTCGAGTATAAAAAATATGGTCTCAATCTGTCAGACATATCTAAACAGAACTAAAACTAGTTAACTCAACTTGCCACCTCCCACAAGTCCAGCTTTGTTATATATCTGTCACTGCAAGTAAGACTTTATTTCTGAGACATGCACTGATTTTTGCAGCTCTGTGAAGTATGTGCTAATATTGTACATATACAAAATAAGGTATTATACTAAAGGATTTACACTTTAAATCAATTGTTAATGTTTTTAATACTCTGAGTAATATGTGTTTAAAACCTAATTTACAAATTTTTATTTTAAATAAATTTTTGTTAGTCTGACCCATACTGCATATTACAGCAATAGATCTTTTACTGTGTTAAAGACAAGCATTCCTCATAAGAAATTCTTACAGCTTTACAAATAAAAAGAATGAATCAGGATACACATCTAAAGGTTCCTTGTGAAGCTCCATATTAATACAAAATATTTTTTTATCCAGTTGTGTAAATAGGTTTTTAAGCAAGATACAAAGAAAAAATCATGTTTGAAATTCAGACATATCTATTGTTCTACAAGTAAGAATTAAGTCAGTCTCCATGTGGCATATTACTGATTTTGCCACAGAATAGAAAAAAATACCTATCAGGTTCCTCAGAATTATAATTTTTTCCTAAAAATATTCCTCAAAATAGAACTCATATTTCCTGAATTGTAAATAAACTACAATATGCAAACCAGAGCCCCAGACTGAGTTAGAGGATGATGAATGCTTTTCCTATGAATTTCTAACCGTGGTCTTGTTTACCGCTTAAAAGACAACTTATCTGATATTTTCTTCTTCTCCTGCTCTCTATTACCTCATAACTGTAACAAAGAAGGAACATCTGCATGTAGAGTTCCTCATTAGGAGGATAACACTTTTCAACACCAGAAATACATACCTACCCACGATGCTTTATTACAGTAGTAGTACAAACCACTGTCCAGCAGTGTATCTATCTCAGGTGCTTACAACAGGACATGTTCTATAATGAAAGTCTTTAAAAGCTTGACTACTAAATACTACTAAGTCAGTATTTCTCATTCTACTGAAACTTGTCTTTAATTAGCAGGTACCATTCTACAGACAGAAGTATATCTGCATTAGAAAACTGACATCTCTCTGTGAGATTCACATTTTAAACGTCAAAATGCAGAACAAGATGTTGTGAGAAAATAGGTTTGCAAGATAGATTTCTGCATAAATTTTCATTAGGTTAGACCAGAACTAAGCACTTTTACACAAGCAATTTTATTTTTTTATGGTAATTATGGGAATGTTACTGCTTCTAGTGTACTCCATTTAAAATTTATATGATTTCTTTGTTTTCACATATTGATTCCCTGTCTTTTTCTTGGTAACAAAAGGAAGCTGACTGGTTAAATCTGATTAAATCTATTCAAACAAGATGCCTCTGCCAAACCACACTGGTCTCAACATCCAGCTGGACAAGAATAAATGTTTTCATTACAAACTGAAAGCCAAAAATCCATATCATATTATGAATCTCATAAAGATATGACAATAAAGTGAAAAGTGAAGAATAGGAAAGGAAATGTAGCAGTTCTAAAGTTCAGACAACTGGGACATGCAAGTGTATTAAGTCCTTCCAAAATTAATGAGAACCTGTTGTAAAAAATATTTGCATGAATCTGCATATATTATTTTTTTTTCTAAATGTGTCAGCACACACTACTTTGGTTAGTATTACAAAAAAATGAAAGATATCTCATAACTATGATATAATTCCTTATTTAGGTATGCCTTAGTTCAATTCTACAGTTTAAGAATTATTATCTATGTGTTAGATATATTTATCTAATACATATAGCTGCATAAAAGGTTAAAAAATACATGACAATTTTAAGCTCTGCCTTTTTTTCATTCACAATGGATCCACTTTGAATTACGGAACATTTAGATTCTGACAATATTCATAGTTTTGAATTTTCCTCTAAAGGTCTGGTGCCTGATAGAATTGTGAGTTGCTAGACATTTCTACTCCACAGAATCACAGAATATGTGGAGTTGGAAAGGAGCCTTTAGCAACATCAAGTTCAGTTCCTGGGCCTACACCATCTCCAAGAGTAACACCATGGGCTCTGGAGTATTGCATGAGCTTTTTATTAAGTTTGATTTATTTGATTAAGGCCAGTCCAGTGTAAACATTGATTTCATTTAGAACTGTATCAGAAATTAGTATACCATCAATATACCATTCACTAGAATGTTTCTATGAAAATGGTTTCCTACAACTGCAAACTATAATATAACTGCAATAGCTCAATAAAAGGACAATAGCAGGCACTATTGAAAGAAACACCTATGCCTCAGTCATAACTTTATTCTTTGTGCAAGGATATCTAGAGATAGTCGTAGGTAATAGAAGTGTAACATGAACATTTTGCCACCTTATATTGTATTTCATCTGTGATCAGTTGCAGTAACATCCCTTCATACAATGCCAAATAGCCAACACAGTATCTGACCCTGGAATTTCCAAAGGTCCTTATATTTCGTCTATTTTTTCCTTTTTTAGATCATTGACTGCCGCTCATTTAGAATGAAAATTTTCTCTAATTTTGCTATGTGATTTTGACATTTGCATTTTTTCTACTATTATTCAAATACGTAGACTTACTCAATATGACATAATGTTCTGACCCAGGAAATGTAGCTTTTCTCCACATTACACTAGATTCATATTTCTATTGAAAACAATGGAATTTAAAAAGGAAGAAAAAGACTCAATGAATTAAAATCTTACCCACTGTAAAAAAAAACCCTGTGCTATTTTATACACATTATATGATTGTTTGAATATTTGAAAGGATCCAGGACACGAAATTGCATGTGGTTTGGGTTTGAAGTTCCTAACATATAGTGTTTTTGCAACCCCTAATCTAAATCATCATTCATAGTAGGAAAAATTGGCCAAATATATAACTAGCCAACCACAAATTGTTAAAACATATTGTGTGGATTCTGAATGGGGAAGTAAATAGTGGTGAATTCTCATGCATTTACTGCTCACTGTGTTTCCCAAAAAATAACGATCGAGTCTTCATACAGAGTGCTGGGGAAAGGACTTCTTCATGACTGGAGTCCAGCACTATATGACATTAAACTGCAGGTCATTCGCAAGCTATTGTCAATGATAGCTTTGAAATCTAGGTCTAATGAAATGGCTTGCTTTTTCTTTCTTGGCTACCCCTTCTCTAGACTAAAGATCCATTGTTCTGTGCCCTGAACTGCTTTTGCAAGCCCAATTTATATATTGATTATCTTCTCTGCTGTAAAATCAAGCTTGTTATCTACAGCTCTGGAAAATGTTGACACTTTCATAAAAGCATCTGCCCTGATTTCCTGTCCAGTGTTGGGTATCTGCACCATCCTTTTCCAATTCTATTTTTAGAACATTTCAACATGAGATGTCTATGACTTTAAACTCTCTTTTCACATCATTGATTTGATTTGCTGTTTTCATTGTATCAATTAACAATTCTATTCAAGTGGATTCAGGTTTAGCATTTTAAATTTTTGTTTTTATTTTTTTTTTAATCCTAACACTCATATAGGTGTTTCATTTGAAATGAAAGGAGGCTATAGTACCTAAAAGATCAAAATATCCTCTGAGAATGTATCACATCAATTTTTTTAGCACTGAAAATAAAAAATATACAGTAAGAACTTTTAAATTCTTCGTTATAAATGCCCTTTTGTAACAGGCATTGCATAATTGAATGGAATAATACAGAAATTGAAAACTGATCATAAGTGTAGATCACATTTCTCACTGGGGTCAGCAGCTAGAAAATCCTAGTGAAAATCAGAGTGAACTCGGAAAACTGATCATTCTTGAAATATCTCTATTTTCTTATCACCATCTATGTTACAAAAAAAATCACTAAGATTTTCTTTTGTGTCTAAGATCTGTGTACATATTTTATGTTCATTTTATCTCTGGAACTGAAATCCTATGCTTTACTCAGCATTCTGCCTCATGTGGCAAGTCCTTGTCCTAATTACCATCTTCAGTAGTTGCATTTTTACCAGAGGAAAATATTGTACAAGAATTCAAGAGCCTTTGTACTCTAGAAATGCATTGATCAGCCTTATAAAATCCTTATCTGTACTCCATTCTAATCCACCAAGCCTCCTGTATAAGTCAAATACTGTTCACGTAATATGTATTGTTCACATAGAAAGTATTTTCATAACTTAGCTGAGCATGTGCAAATCAGCCTGTTACTCCTATCAAATTCCCACATTACTTTTAGGAGAATATCTTGTCTGGATACACATTGTCAGCTTGCAGAAAAATGAAACAACAATTCCCTGCAGAGATGGCTTTGTGAGTGTTTTTGATATTCTGCAGGAAAATAAGTGGCACTGTTGTACTTGAAGTACAGTTCATGCTGCGTTCCTTTAGCAGATTAGTACCCAGCTCTTGCTTTGTGAGGGAGTTTACCTTTTGATTGAGTATTATAGGCAGGAGATTTTATTGTAAAAGTAAATCTTACCTGTGAGGAAATAAAACTTACTTCTGTCTTTTGTGTGTTCTCAGAGCAAAACTGAACAGTGATCTTGTTCATGGTTTTGAGCTCATTCTTCATTTCAGATGAATGAGAAGGGAAGGAGGCTTTCTATAGATCCCATTACATATTTCATATTTTCCTTTTTTTTCCCCTTGCTTTCTTCTTCCTCTTGTCAAGCAATGCTGTAAGACTTGAAACTAGGAGATTATACATCCGCATTTATGTGCATTTACATGTCTACTTCATATATAATTTTTGAATCCTTTCTAGTTAAAAGGGGGAAAAAGACACTTCTAGGCTATAAGCATTCATCTGAAATAAACTCTGCTTTACAGTAAGTTTATTATGGTTCTCTATGCTTATTAAGAAAAAATATTAACCTGATAAAATGAAGGATAAATATAGTACAAATCAAAACTTTTCCACTTTTGAATAAGCAGAGATGTAGGAATAATTTTAAGACCTAGACATAGGATCATAGTGTGAATTTAGTGAAATAGATGTAGTTATGTGTAGAAAATGGAACAGCGATGGAATGAAGAAAAAATAAGTTTAAAAATGTTACAACTTATGAAGCAGACTGTCACTGTAAAATTTTGGGAAATGCTATGTGTTTATATTTCTGCATAGAAAGCGTTTCCACATTATGAAAGGCAATTGCATGGGTCACATTGTTCACAATGCAATGAAGCATGCAGATAAACATCTGCCCTGTGACAGAGCAGTACAGAATATTAATGTGGTTGATGACTTCTTTTATTAAAAAAAAAAATTCCAGAAGAAAAACTGTGTTGCATGAACATTGACAGTTAAGTCTACTCTCATCTGTGCTTTATTTCTAGAAGCAAGCCACTGTTAGTTTCTTTTTAATATATATTTATATAAGTTGGGTATGCTAGCAGGGTTTTATTGTTTTGTACAAAAGAAATTTTAACAGACTTTAAATCATGCCTGACTAAATAAGAAAAAACCCTAAAACTGTGCACCATTTCCCTTTCATTTCTATGCTTTTGTCTGCCCATCTTCACAGTGGAGATGATAACTTTTTATTACAGAAATGCAAATGCCTACAGCAACTTCTAAGTTCTGAAGTCAAAGCAATGAGAGTCATTAGCATATTTAACTCCACTGATCAGCATAACTGAAGGACAAAAATCTCTCTAAAATTCTTACTTTTCTTAGAAACCGCCCAAAATTCAAGAAAATACTAGTTTTATAATTTGGGGTTGAAAGAAGCAAGAGAGGAAGACATGAGAGATTATAACTAATCGCTTTTGTGGAAGATTTTAGTAGAAACTTTCAAAAGTAACTTTTAAAGTTACTTATAAAGTAGTAACTTCTAAATAAACTTTTAATTTTTTGTGTAAACCAGGTAGGCAGTTTGAAGTAAGAAATTTTGTCAGCAATTGTGTCGTAACAAAATGTGCATGTACGTAGCCAAAGCAATAAAAAATCAGAAATGGATTCATATATGTTGAAGGTAGTTAAATTCCATCCCTCTTTAGACATCTACAGCCATTTCATATCAAAGATAACCAACTTTGACTTCCTGTGCAGTCAATGTAGAAGAAAAATATATTTTGTTTTCAGTTTTGCAGCATTTTATTAGAAAAATAAAACTCTTTTTTATGCTCAGAGAATATGCTGAGACATGACCTTTCCATTGGCAGTGAAGAGAACATACAATGACACACATATATATAGATTTAAGATGTCTGCTCAGATTAAGCCTACCTCTGGTCCTTATTTGTCCAGGATTTATATATTTACGATGGAATTACAGAAAGTCATCAAAAGTATGTTTTTATTAGATTATTTTTTTAAAGTCTCTGGAAGGGATTACATTATTCAGGAACTCTAAAGAGTACCCCATAGTGTTTAAATCCATGTATCATCACAGATGTTGACAAGTTAAACTCCCCTTCCTTCACTTCTTCACCATTGTCCTTCATTCCTTCTATGCCCTCCCCTTCACCATTTTAATGTCATTAAAATTAAGAGGGCTGCAGTGGCATATTGGAGAGAATGACTTCAAGGATAATCTACTACTTATTGACATCCTATGTCACTAATTCTAAATTGTTTGTCTTTTTTTTTTTTCTTCTTCATCAAATGAAAGGAGGAAAACATTCGGCAAGGGTTAAACTATTTGTTGCATTTTTTTTTTAAATCAAAAGCCATTATTGGTCCTTGGTATTTTATACTTGAAATTCATTCATAGATCATCAAACAATATGATAATTGCAAAAGCTAGTGACATGAACTATTAACTGTCTTCTGAATATTGGCACCATTACTTCAGACTGTACCTCTGCTTCCTAGCTGCAGCAATTGAGGCTAACATCAGAGTTCCCTTCAAAATGAGAAAAGTGAAAAATGAATCTGCAGTCAATTTTGGGTTTTCTAAGCCAATAAACATAAAATATCTGACCCAAATTCAAGCCCCTAGATTTATGCACGTTATTTTTCGAATACTGAATATTTTTTAAATCATGATAGCTAAGTAGCTTCAGAGAAAGTGCACCCTGAAAATGCTGCTTATATGACAGCTTTCTGTCATAAACACTAAAATTATTAGATTACTTACATATGCAGTATTACTGCAGAAATCTTTTGACTAAAACCTTTAACAAAAGCAACATCTAAAGATACTTCCTTTTTGCAGTAGTAGAGTACAGCTCCTTTTCATAATTTATTTCCAGTCATGAGCATTACATGAATGAAGAATCAGGACCAAACCTACATGGGCTAGCTACTCATCCTTATAACAGATTTTCTTTACCTCAAAATACACAAGTATTTAATTATATAGCATTTTTTAATTTGACTTTTCGGGATTTTTTTCAATATTTTAGAACCAGAGTCAATTCTTTCAGTGGCTCCCTGTTTATATTGCCTACTCTCTTAGTTTCTCACATGTTTTTATTCCTAGTCTTCCTTATGCTCTGCCAAAGATCAGTACTGCTTCTTTCCCTCCCCTTCCCCTGGCTTTTGATATATTTATATTGAAAATGCTTTGGTTTGTCAGAATGCAGTAAATTCTTGGTATATATAACCAAGATTTACTGACTCCTATTCCAATCAAAATACTTTAATGAAATCTATTATTACATTTTCCATTAAAATTGCCTTTATCTTCTGAGGAGGAGTGTGATTTTTAAATTAATATTTGGTCCATGGTCACCATGGTTAACTCTACTCAGTAGCAGTGGCACAGGGTGCCTTCTAGAGGGCACTCCTTGCTTTCAACAGAGAAAGCCAACCTTTTCCAGAGAGAAATTTAGAGCACCTGTATTAGCCTCAGTCTCTGGATGATTCACCAGAAAAGGCTGTCATTTTCTCTTTTTCTGCTAACCTCATTACTACCTTCATTAAACAACTTCAAACGCATAGTCTAAGTACAGTCTGTAAAAACAAGGAAATCTACTTCAATTCTCCTCACTAAGAATGCCCCCAGTGTTGTGGATTTGTATGAATTGAAGTAGTTTCTTGCACTGGGGAAAAAAAATGTGACTAATGCGAGAGCTAATGAAAGTTCCTTACATAGATAGCTCCTTGCTTTATGATTATCTATAATTAGAGCATCAAAATTTTATTCAAACGGCAGTTCCTCTTGTTACTATTTGAGTATTCTGGACAAGAAGATTATTCTTTTTGACTGCAACAAAACATAAGGAATGCTTTCCTAGTAGCTTCTTAAGAGCACGGTACATGGACAGAAATGAAAAATCTGCAGAGTTTGATAGGATTACTTCTCAAGTCAAGACATACCAATACTCAAGCTGACTATGTATCATATATTCTTCCTTAGATTTTCCCTTTTTATCTCATAAAGTAGATTTAATTGAGTCCATGGAGATTCTTTAAATGCAGGGTAGTGTCCAGGTGATATACTGCCTATATAAAATTCATGTCTTTATGCAACCATACCCTACCTTATCCATTCAAAACCCACCATAAGGGATATACCAGTAACACTGTAGCAAATACTTGATTATGGTAAAGACCCAAATGGGGATTGGTATCATCACATGCTATATATTGATTGTACAGCATTGTTGGGCTGTACAGAGTTTATGAATTGCCTGGAATAAGCTTCAGAAAGAAAAACAGAAACATATTTTAAATTTCTTTAAAGAAAAGTATGAAAGAAGATGCAATACTGAATGAACCTCAAGGAAAAAGTCACCTGAAAATGTTATTTGGGGTTTTTAATTAATTAAACAATTCAATGGAATTGTGTAGTTGCAGTCCTGTAAAATATATTATTCATTTTAGAGGATATTTGCAACAAAAGACACCCTCCATTTTTCTGTAAACAACCTTTTCAAAAGCCATGCATTAGCTACAAGTGTTTTTTCCTGGACAATCCTTGAGGAAACATTCCATTTCAACTTCACAATTGCCTATACATGAGAAACTCCTTTGAATTTATGTGAGTTCAGAGTGATAAGGTGTTGTAGTCTGTGAAACATGTCCCAGTCCAGAGATTTTGACAGGAAAAGATGCTTTTCTACTGCTTTGAGTTTGGAATTCTGAATTTCTATAAATACCATTAAAAGGCAATTTTATAATATGAACACAGCACAGAAAGTTTTTAAGCACAGCCACTACCTTATCAGCAAGATTCCTATAGTAGCAAATGTGAAACTCAATTTTGCACAAAAGGACAATCACACAGGCAGCAATTTTATTGTATGAAAGAAGAAAGCATTTGGAGAATGCATTTAGTTTGCTAAGATAAGAAGTCTCACATAAATGTCTCCTTTTGCAAAAATCTCAAGTGTGCTATTCTACTTAAAAAGGAACTGAGTTAACCAATTTACTCAAGCTCGGCTCACTATGGCACTGGAAGATACATGTAGATGTTAAACTGTACATGAACAATTAGAGAAGAAAATGTGCAGATGTGACAGGCCTTCAGATTTTTCTCTCATAGCTTTGCCAATCAGTCAGAAAATTGTCTTTCTTTTTCTAGTAGTAAGTACTGGACATTACTCTGCAGCAGCAATTGCTTGCCAAAGGTTTCTGTGGAACAAACATTGTTGAACAAAGCTCATAACCATAGTCAATTCATTACAGGGTATATGTCAGTCCGGTGATGTGGAAAACTATGCTACTGACATGGAAGGGTCAGATAATAGATAAAATCTAGAAGGATATGAGCTGTGAAATCTAAGTAAGAAGAGAGTCTTGGTCGCTTGAGAAATGACAAAAGAGACTCTGACGTTAGTATGTTCCATCCTCTGATCTGGCCACAGCAGATGGCACTGGAAGGAGCTCTAGAGAAATAAGACTCAAAAATATTATTTTTCAAGGGAATTGCTTAAGAATTACTAAGAAACAAATCTATAGGTAATAAAGTATAATATAATTGCTTCACACTGTTGTGGACAGATTCAGACTCCCTTGCACATTTTAGATCTCCGTCTATCTGGGAAATATTGGGGACAATACTAAGGAAAATAGGTCATTAATTTGATGAAGTGTTTGTCAGTTTGCCTCAACTGAGTTTCTTCATCATTTTTGCAGTCTATCACAACATACAGGAAATAAACCTTAGATCAAGCTTTTCAATTAAATTAAAAAGAAGATTCACATGTACTCCAGCATTGCATAAATTTCATCATAATGGTATGGAGATTCTGATGCTCTGTCTCACATATACATGTATGTCTGTGCTTCCACTGTTCATTTTCCTAATAAAAGGATGGGATGGGGAATAGTAGCTACTTAAGTAAATCTGTGAGTGGTGAAATTTTAGATTTGGCACATAGATCAGAACTTAGTCACAGTTGAAAGAAGCTGGTCTGGTTTTTTTCTACATTTACACAGGCAAATTGACTATTTCTTGAATGAAACCTCCTTAACCTCATTTAGATATCAACACAGTGTTGATTTTCTGATGAACCTCCAAATTCCACCTTATCTTTCCTAAGAAAAGCTGTTCAAGCTGTGTGCTAACTCATCTTACTCTGATCTGAACACCAGCTTTCTGCTGCTGTGATGATGTGCAGATGCAATGGTCATCTGCTGTTGAGGAAATAGTCTTTTCTCCTAGCAGCTACTGCCACAGTCTGACAAATCTTATCAGAATCAGTTAAAAGTCTATCCATGGTAGACAGCAATATTTGAGCAGTGACTGTGAGGCACAGTAAGTGCAGCTTGGATGGTACTCATCTTAGATGCCACCTTCAAAAATTCTCATATATAATATATAGTGCTGTTAATACAACTGTGTCTTCACATAGAAAAAGTAGCCAGAAGCGGGGTTAGGGAACATAATATTCTGATTTGCACTACTGCTCCAAGGTAGCATTCGAAATTTTGACCTCAGTTCCATGCAAACTATTTCCAAAAAAGGCATAGGTTTTCAACTTTAAGTGAAGATTCTGCAAACGTTATTTTATATGGTTAATGATTCTTGTTAAAAATACACCCACTGGGTAATTTAAAATCTTTTAACTACTGAAATGAAGTTTACACAAACTCTATGACTTGTTTTCTTTGACAATGAATCATATGTGACATGAGAGACAGAATTTTTCATTCTTTCTCTGGTTTCTCCACATTCTTTTTTCAATCTGCTAGATGACATAAAATGAAAATGAATTTTTACTTTTTAAAGACAAAAAAAATCCAAATTTCTTTTTTTGCTAGTAATCTTTTCATTTTTCAGTCAGCACTTGTTACAGTTGAATCATGTCAAATGCAAAAGCTGAAGTTCCCATAGTAACACTGACATTTCCACAAGCAATAATAAAGCTTTTAGAGTACCTCATAGTACTGTTTATTTCATTTATGTATTTAGTTTTGCTCTTCATTTTAATCTGTTTTTACTATTCTTGCACTATTTCTCATTTGAGTTACATTAGTTGCTATGAAACTAAGGTTGTAGATAAAGATTAAATATATTGCTACCCACAAGAATTATATAAAATCAGTTTGCTTGAATTCTGAAATGTGTACTTTGAAATGTGAACTCTCTCTGAAAAATAAAATAAAAATTAACAACCCCCAAAAAACCCAAGCTCCCCAAAAAAAGAAAATAAACCAGAAACACAACCAAACATATTAAAAAACACCAAAAATCCCCTTCACCTAAAAGAAATCAGTAGTTACTATTGTGTACAGGAGACTGAAAGAATTGTTTTAGAATAAAATAAGTAATGCATATTTTAATAAAGTCTGAGCATGATATGCTGCTCAGTGAGTGTAACAAAACACCTTTAGCTAGAAACTGGCTTAAAGAGGAATCAAGCTTCTTGAGATAATAATTTCAAGATGCTGCTAAAATTTAAGTAAAGAAATTTTAAGTGGAAAAAAAAATTCTCATGTTCAACACTCAATGCCCAAGATTTCTTCCCTGCTGCTGATATATAATGATAATCACGATGAAAGACATCTACAGCATGAAATGTAATACATGTTTGATAAAATTCTGCCAACAAGAATAACTTGAAAGTCTATAGGTTAAAAAAGAATTTTGACTTAAAATTTTGTAATTTCAGGAGTTGATGTTTTATAGAATGAGGAGAAAAAGGAAACATCTCAGTGTTAGGTTGACAGTGGATGATACAGAATGTTTGGGGGGGGGCTCTTGATACCAGATTTGGTGATGTGAGAAGGAAGAATTGCATGGCTTATCTCAGTACCTGTCATTTACGTTGTTGCCTCAGGAGAAGCACAGAAATCACAGAATTACACAAAAGTCAGGTTTGAAAAGGACCTCTGCAGATCAACTAACCTAGCCTTCTGTTCAAACCAGGACTTTTGGTGAGGTTATCCATGACTGCATCAAGCAAATTCTTAAATCTATCCAGTGAGGGAGATTCCACCAGTTCTCCAGGCATTTTATCCCAACATTGAATTGTCTCTAGTTTTGTTTCAGTGGATTGTTTTCTTTTTTGTTTGTTTTAATATACATAATTTCACTCACTTCAGGCATTTCCCCTCAAGACACTTCTGATCTATTACTCCTTGTCTTGTCACTGTGGACATTATGAAAGGCATAGGTCCTGGAAGACTATGACTATATCTCCCATGAACTGCTGTGGATTAGTCTGACCCAGATGCAAGACTTCTATATTTCCTTTTGTTGAACCTTATGTGGTTTCTGTTGGCCCAGCTTTCCACTTTTTCCTACCCCTCTGCTTAGGTGTCCCCTCAGGTTGCTTTTACTTGCAAATTAAATGACAGTTTGTTCACTGCTATCAAGGAAGGTCATTTATAGAGATATGGAATAGTATTGAACTCAATAGCATGTCTGAAGCGACTCACTATTGGTTACTGCCATTAACCAACATCCTTTGAACTTGTCTGTTTAACCAGGTTTTCATAAATGTTACAGTGCATCCATCTGATCCATCTTATTAAAAAAGTTGTAATTGGGAGATCATGTCAAAAGTCCCTCTTTCTTCCATTCATCTCCTTACCAAGTTGTTTCATTATACAAAGCAATCAAATTGGTTAAGCACAGTTTTCCCTTGCTGAATACTTACTGCCTATTTTCAGACCTTCACGTGCCTGGTAATTTCTACTGTGGGGACCTCCTCAAGCCTCTGGTGTGAGACTGACTGCTCTTTGCTGGATTTTCCTTTTCTGAGCTTTCTGTACATGTGCAAAGTATTTATCCTCCATTTATCCAATTAGCAATTGGTCCCAGTTGCTTCAAATGTAATTTAAGCTGTTTAACAGCGGAAGTTTTGGGGATCTTTTTCTATATTTGCAACGTACTTCCATCAGTCTGCTGTCTGCAAAGAAACACAAAGAACACCAACATATTTGTGTATTTCAAGAAGGTTAGAAAATTTTTTTACTAAATCAGTAAGCCTCTATCTGACTGTTTGCAGATAGCAATAAGAATCACTTATCTTTTGCTTTTTAGTCAGATGTTAAGGCCCTGAACAATGGAACTGTATTTTCTACTTACTGCATGAAACATTATGTGCATTTTTCATTTCGCCAATATCCCATGTGTAAAGAAAGGCATCAGGCACCTTGCTCTTGGCCAGATGGTAAAAATGCACATTTGGCCATTTTCCTACTTTTTGGGTTGCCTGTGTTATTTTGTGTTCTGTTTCCCTTCTACTTATTTGTTCTTGAATGTGTTCCCCTGTGCCCTTGCTTTGCCATAAAATTGCCTTTACTCAAAGCAACAGCAAGCTGTGTGTTCATGTTGTAGACGTTTGACACTGTTTTCTCTCAGTGGGTTTCCCAGCACCTGCTGTAATATCCATAATCTAAACCTTCTTTTCCTCCACTGTTGAAGTATTTTTTATTTTTGGAATGTAAGTGTCAACAGATGTGATTGAAGATAATGAGACATGGTACCACTGTGAGATTACAGTTGGGAAGGTGGCAGGGGGAAATTGTGCAGAATAGATAGCCCTTTCAGATGTATGCTGGCTATCTATCTGTGATCAGGTTGATTTTCAGTATACTGTCTGGATAAAATGGGTAGATTATCTTTGGTTAATCAAATCATTAAAAGTTAACAAAACCACTCAGATATAACCTATAAGTACAGACATTAAATGGAGAAATTTAGAAATTACTTAATCTCCATTAAAAAAACCATTATGTCATGCCTGATGCAACACACTGTCAGTGTACTAAATATAACACAAGTAATTTGTTCAGCAGTTCTAGAAGACTTATGTTGATTGGAAAAATGAAAATCAAATTCTTATAAATTCCTTTCAAAGCAAATTTCTATACTCTTTTCCCCATGAAAAAGAAAAAGGTAAATAAGAGATTGTAATTATTTGAAAATGCTGGAAGCAAGTACAATTGATTAGGATAGTTAAGATTTTTTAGCTCATTAGCTCAAGACTAGAGGGTGTTGTGATATTGTCATTGCTGTTGCATGCAGCACACAAATATTGAGATTTTGCTTTGACAAAGATGTGTCTACTCAAGCTGAACTGCAGTTGAAAGTAGAGAGCAGAAATGGAAATATTGTGTGATCCCAGCCTTTATTTCTGTAGTGTATTTACTCACTAAGTTGTAATTCCTTGTAAATGTGACCCTCAAAAGCTATCTTTGGAAGTCAGAAATGCAGTTTAGAATTTGAGATTCAGTAGACAGTGAAAATAGAAAAACTGATGATAGTTTTCAGATATTTTCTGATATGATTTTAAAAGGTATTAAAAGACTTTCAGGTGAACTATAAGTACTTTTACTTTCGTTGAAGGCAGTGGTTGCATCTAGAGGAAATTACCTTGGAAACTATTTTCCATGTCTGACATAGAGTCAAGAGAATTTTTGATATAAGTGTTATGCTGAATACAGGACAAAACTTACAAACACACACACCTGAATACACACTGAGAAGTATTTCCCATTGTGAAGTATTTCCAACTGTTTCTTTCACAACATTTATTTTTGTTATTGCACGTGGCTGTTTTAATTTGGTATAGAATTATTTTGATTTTCATATAAATAACTAAATTAGAACACAATGACGTGAACTCATAACTCAGCTAAAACTGTGCTGCCACAGCATTACCAAGAAGTAAATCACATGATAAAAACAGTATAAACAATCATATGGTTTTTTGTCTATATTTTTCTCTGTGTATTTCTGTGATAGAATAATTTTAGTTTCAAGTATCAATTACACAATGTTTTTCATTAACAATATCTTGTACTTTTTCTAAGCCAACCTAGGAATGGAAATAGAGGAACAAATTTAAAAAGACAGGGAAGATTGCAACGCAGAGATTCCCAAGACGACATACTACCAAAGTCCTGTTGGAATGAGGATTTACTCATGCACATAGACTTGTTCAAATGTAAGACTTCAGAGAGCATGGGCATGATGCATGGCCCCTGTACAGATTTTACATAAAGTACCATCTTGATCTTTTTATCAAATGGAGGCATTTTCACACTCAAATCCAGGTAATGGATTTTAGTTCTGACTTTATTTCATAGTGTTTTTCCAAGCTGCACAGTAGCTGCCTCTGTGCGTTTAAGCATCTGTGGGTGGGAAATCTGTAGGATCATTTGTCAAAAAACACATTTCAAAATGGTTTTCTTTTGGAATGCAGGAAAAGTCCAACATTTAATCTGAAACAGCTGTAGGCTGAAGATATTTTCTCCTCCTACTCTCTAAGCATTGCGGGAGAGTTATTCCACATTCCTGCAAACACCCACTCATTCTTAATATTAATAAGACTACTCTTAGAAATACATTATAGTAAAATTAAGTATGCTCAAGACAATTCGAAGATGGCGTGTCTGTTAAAGTTATTTCACTGAGTCAATTGACTTTACACACCAAAGAAAATAAAAAATAGATAATTGCATCAGTTATATGAAGCATGAATGTCCTACATCATGCTTATTAAGTATTATACAGCAGGATTTCTTCATCTTAGACATTACAAAATAATAAGAAAATGCAGAAAAGTCAGTATATGAGGTAACACAGAATATATTTCTACAGCTGTAAAGTGCTCTGATCTGACCATGACATCTCATTTATAATTTGGGAAAATCTTAGCAGAACTATAACATATTTCAAGCAAGTAGACAGAATTTTGGTATTGCCCATCCAGTCATCAGACAGTCCCGGCAATTAAAATGCCAATGGTGACATAAAGCATCACACAGCTGGTGTGTTACCTTTTAGACATGGAGTCAAGAAGACAATTCAGGTGTTGAAGAAAACATCATCCAGAAGTATGGACATCACCAGGGAGATGGTCATAAGTATACTGCACAAAATAAGTTATGCTGCTCAGGAAAGCTGCTTATGATATATTATGATGAGCCAGTATTTGCACATAGATAATGAGTTGGTATTTGCACAGCAAAATGGGAAGGGAAATGCACCTGAGAAAATGGAAGGTCTGAAAAAGATTCATGGGCACACAAAATGATCTCCAAGATGCAACATACATGAGCAAATTAAATGACCTAAAAAATCATCACACTTTTCATTTAGTCTCATGTGTTAAAACGAGAGACTCTCAATGCTTTTTCCTCTTTAGATGCTTGAAATGGGATCAAAATTTTGAGAATTTCTGTAAGGATCTAAGCAGTTTCATTTCTCACCAATTTCAGTGGGAGTTAATGAGTCTCAATGTCATGAAGGTTACTAGCAATAAATTACTGCAGAGTACTAACCCAGTATCAGACCCAGGTACAGTAAAATTTGGCACTCTAAAACCTTAAAATCTTTGCCTAAACCGCAACAATAAATTTCTTTTTATAGTTTATTCTATTTATCACCTGAAGAACTGCATCTAGGTCTGGAGTCCACAACACAAGGAAGATTTGAAGGAGTTAGAGCTAGTCTAGAGGAGGGCCAAAAGACGATCAAAGGGCTGGAACACCTCTCCTGCAAAAACATTTTGAGAGCTGGATTTGTTCAACATGGAGAAGAGAAGGCTCCAGAGAGGTCTTTCTGTGGCCTTTCAGTACTTGAAGGGGGTTTATAGAAAAAGAGAGTGACTTCTTACACTGACACATAGGACAAGGAGGAAACTTTTTAAACTGAAAGAGATTTCGATTAGGTGTTAAGAAGAAATTCTTTACTCAGAGGGCCGTGAGGCACAGGAACAGGTTGCCCAGAGAAGTTGTGCATTACCCATGTCTGGAACTGTTTACAGCCAGGTTGGACAAGGCTTTGAACCTGGTCTAGTGGGTGTCATCCCTGCACGTGATGCTGCAATTGAAATCATATGATCTTTAAGGTCCCTTCCAATCTAAGTCATTCTATTATTCTACTGAGGAATGAAAATTTAATAGACTTTTAAAATTTGTTGTTATTATTACAATATTTTCCCATTCTATTCATAGTAAATAACATATATATAATATATATATAATAAAATCTCAACTATTTTAAATAAAATAAAATGGGTTGCCTTTTTTTTTTTGGTCTAATTCTGCTATTTAAAACTATCACTTGTCATTTCCATTGTGAAATTCATCCGAGGATATGACAATGCTTTATAAAGTTGAATTAATTAAATCCACATTGGTCTCATGTGGAAGTAAAGGAACAGAGGAGTCATTTTATATTACTTAAATACAAACACCTTCATGGGAGTGTGTGCCAGCTCCTTAAGACTTCATAACATCATAAGGCAGTACATTAAGACAAGAAGTGATTAATATTAAACTAAAACTACAGAATTAATGTGTTATGCAAAACCTGCTTAGTTGATTTAATGAAAGCACTAAAAATTAGTCATAAAATTTTATGTAAAGCATTTATTCTTTTATTTGTTCCTCCTGCCTCTGGGTAGACAACCAATATACAGAAGGAAATGCCTCTGAGTTTCTAACTCTTCTTATTTCTAATACTTATTAAGTTATATTATAACTAACTTATTCGACTATTAAAAGGTGACTAATAAAAACATTTTCTTCTTTCTAGTCTTTATATTTAAAACATTTTACAGAAGGCTAATTCCTTCACAAAAAGGCTTTCTTCAGTTCTGTATTAATGCTACCTATCTATACTTATTTTATCTATCAATCATACTGCAGAAATATTTATATTTAATTAATTTTTGATATTAAAAAAAAGAAAAGCACAACACAACTGTTCATTTATAAGAAAAAATAAGAGAAAGCAAAATTTATTTCATTTTAGAAAGCAGTTTAGTAACAATGGTTATGGTAAAAGTAGAGATTTTTAAGACATCATAAGGCCATGATATGTCCTAATTCATGAAATAAAGAGACATATGGAACAAAACATGATGAATGTGTAAAACAGCTAAACTAGTTTAAAAGCCTAAGAATAATAGAGAATTAAAAAATTGTCTCCCTGAACACATAGAATGTGATGGGTTTTTTTGACAGAACACCTTTGAAAATTATATTCTGCAACTGGGACACAAATGAGTCCTCACAGATTGAAAAGACTCGCAAATGATTTTTTTCAGAAATTGGCATGCTTGCATTTAAATCGTATGGTTTCAATTCTTTAAGAATACCCTAGTGTTTAACTGACATAGTGTCCTGAACTTATCCAAATAATCATAAAATCCTGATTATTTTTTCTGTACCCGCCCCGTCCCTCCTTTATTGTCTTAGCACTGACAAGCAAGCAAACATAACTCTGCTTTGTGTTCCTTCTACTCATCCATTTTAATTAATCTCAAAAGACTGAAACCTTGAAGCATTCATTTTTCTGTATAGCAAATTAGCAGTTATTATTTCAGTTATAAATGAAGAATTTTAAACCCTGAAACTGCAGAAAATTCTATTGGAATTCAACATAAGTACTAGAAGACAGAAACGAAACTCCTGAAACATATATTAGACTTGCTCAAAATCTATTGACTCTTATGTCAGCAGAAATGAAAAGTAAGAGGAATGAAAATTTGCTTTGTGCTTTATCAGTTTCAAAAAGTCAGTACAACAGATCTAGAGATGGGAAGAAGGAGAAACAACATCCAATTTTGGATTATTAAAATGCCAGTGAACTGAAATAAAACACATAAAGGCCTTGAGTAACTTGAAAATACTCCAGCAATAATGATTTGAATAAAGGATGAAAGTAGTTAGAGAAAAGAATTTCCTGGAGAAAAACAGAAAATATTGTTAATTTACAGGGCTTAAATTCTTTGTCTCCACCTCAGACCTAAGCACTTATTTTTCTGTTATCACCATGAATATTTTGCTTATATTAAAAAAAAAAATATATAAATTGCATCTAATATCACAGTGTAAACATACCCACAAGGAGTCACAGTAGGCCATCTCTGTAATATTTCAGGCTAGTACCAGTCACTTCAACTATATAAGAAGAAAACCAAATTGTTCCCTCTAAAATATGGACAGAAGTATTCATTTGCAAGTATGAGCATTCAGTTTTAGATTGTTGACTTGGTAAGCCATGAGGTGGGAGAACTCAATGTATGATCATGCTGATCATGTTGGGAAGATGGTTTGGTTTGTGCTTTGACAACAGTTCAAAGCTCTGTTATCCTAAAACAACTTGGACTGTCCTTTTGGAGAACATGTAGTCACAGTCTGTGAAATTAGTAAGCAATATATGACACTTTCTCCTTGTTCATTTTCTCCTGAGACCTTCTCTTCCTTGTACTTTTCTCCATGGGATGGGATATTTTATCTCCGAGCCTGTTCTTTCACACACTCCCTGATGTCACAAAGACTCTACATTTGACCCAAGCTGAAGCTCTGGATAATGACCTTGGAGAAGGAATGGTTGGGATGGTACATAGGACCTCCAGCACTTGTTGGGTGGAAAAAAAAGGACTTAAATAGGCTGCAATTTTCCACTTCTCTTAGCATCTTAAAGGAATGGAATGGAATGGAATGGAATGGAATGGAATGGAATGGAATGGGGCTGGGATACAGACGAGAGATCTGCTCTCTATTATCCAACAATTTTGCATTTTGTTTTTGTTTGTTTGTTTGGCTTTTGGGGTTTTTTGGTGGGTTTTTTGGGGGTGCAGGTTTTTTTGTTTGTTTTTTGTTTGTTTGTTTTTGGTTTTTTGTTCTTTTGGGTTTTTTTTGAGGGGGAGCGTGCTGGCCAGTGGATGTTACATTTGAGCCTGCACCTGGAACCAAAAAAATAGATTTCACACATCCATGTTAAAAAACTCATGAGATGGGTCTGGGAAGTAAAGCCTCAGTTGAAAAATTGGTTGTGTTACATTTCCCTGTAAAGGGAGAAAAGAACTGAGAGATCTTCTGAAATGACTCATCCTACTGACCCTCTCAAAATCCTGCTATGTCCAAAAGGCAGAATATACCATGTATATAGAACCAAAACCTCAGTCAGTCCAATTAACATTCTAAAGAGAAAGACCTTGCCTCAGACACCATCAGGCCACTGCTGCTATGGCACTCACACTGTTCCAGGGGTAGAGAAGAGGGTATCAAAAATCAGAATTATATTTTCTATTTATTTTAGATGGAGAATAGGATTATGTCCTCTTATGATGCCACAGCTGTGCACCAAAATCCAAAGGGATTAATCTAATGTAAAATATTTTAAAATTTTAGGGAAGGGGTGTGCTTGGGGTATTTATTTATGTACTTCGTAGCTCTGTTTAAATTAATATATTACATTTAAAATGTCCTTTCTGTTAAGTACCCTGGAGATAAAACAAGGTATTTGCATTTTCAAAGGAGAAATTATTTTCTATTTTCTTATACTATAGCTCCCCAAATTGGGCTGCATGGAAAATGGAAACAATGAGTATTTTCTATCCTTGAAACTAGGAAGATTTTATTTAGTATCTTCACTGTGAGCAAGTATTTTAAAGAAACACTGTTAAGTTTATAAGAAAATTTAACTGGCATAGCTGAGGGCTTAGCATACATGTTTGTCACATTTTTTTCTGCCCCCTCCTGACCATTAACCAAGTAAATTTAGTATTCAGATATCACACATTTGGTATGTAGTAGTATTAAATCATATATAGAGAACTTTTCCTTGGCAAGATGGTTTTGATTTTGGTCCTCTCGTAGGCTGTGACAGGTGGAGAGAGATACTGAAAGCAACACGTGAGCATCTCAGGCTCCCTCCAGTGGAGTCTCCTGAGCTCCCCTTGCTCTGTTGCTAAGGAAACAGGACAAGCCGTACAGCTGCCGCTCCTCTCTCTGAAAACCACAACACCTAAAATGTGATTGAGAACTGTCTGTTTTCATGTTGAGGAGTCATAAGTTATAAAGCTTCAAGCCCAGGTTGCTCTGAAGCATAATGGAGAAAGGAATAAATTAAAGAGAGGGGGAAAATTCTTGCTAAAACTGTCTCAAGCAAGCTGCTGCTCTTTTAGTTTAGAGCTATGTATAAATACAGCTATTTATAATCTGCTGCTGCAATCATTATGTCAGTATATTCGGTGCAAAACTCTTTGCAAATAGTGCTGTGACTCAGAAGACACAGAATATTTTTCAAGGGCAAGCACTGTATAGCTTGGTTCTCCCTTATATCTTTGAGAGTTTTGTGACTCTGAGTCATTAGTCTCCAAGCTTCCAATTAAGAAGGGCATAAATAATGCTATGGCCTATTATTATTGATACTTAGAATACATTATGAAATAAAATCTCCTCATAATGTCATAGTACTGCTCCAGAACTTTCTTTGCCTCACATAGCTCATGATTATGAAAAGATGCAATAAGACACTTAGGTTGATATATATGTATTTGTAGCTGGAAAGAAAGGGCACAGTAAATCTGAGCATTTTGCTTAAATTCAAAGTCTCAAACATAGATAGGACTTTTCTTATAAAGACAGCAACATGTGCAGCTTCAAGGTAATCACAGCATTCCAATTATTACATTAAACAACATCAAAAGTAGAGGCCACTGAAGATATAGATTCCTTCATAGTTCTTAAATTTTAGTGTGACAGAGGTTTTCACCTTGCTGTATACAAAGTCCAAATGATTGCATGCATGTATATTAGGTACAAATTATGTTGTGTCTACATGGTCACTATTAAATATGCATTTGTGTGCATGTGTAAGCAAATAAATGCACAACAGAGACATCAAGACTTTTTGTTCAACAAGGTAACTTACTTATTTTGACAAGTACTTCCCGGAAGAAAAAAGCAAACAAATGAACAAAACAAAAACCTCATACGGATAAGCAGTAAATAGAACATGTGAATATGCAAGAACTACTGAAGTGCTAGGAATCTGTATCCAAGGTCCGATGCAAACACTCTAGATGTTGTTTGAAGAGAAAATCAACAAGGCTGCTTTTGGTAACTCCGGATTACATGTCTCAACAAAGCATCAAATTTCGGATGAACTCTAAATGCAAAACACACCCGAACCATTCTTAAAAAACTATGGGAGTGGAAATAGCACAGACAAGTATTAAACAAACCATTTTGTCTGGTTGTGTTTCCTTTATGTCAAAAAGTAGCTGCTTATTTTCCCAGTTCCTCTCTAATGACAAATTTCACATCATCTTGGAACTCCATTGATTAGCAGCTACAACTGTCTACCAAAGTGTCTTGTTAAATCATCGGAGTCTGGTTTTGAAAAAATTCTCTTTATCATACCACTTACTGTGCTTGCATAATGATATGAATACTATTCTCATGAGCTGGATTTCTTCTGTATTTAATTGAGGCAAAAGATATTCACCAGCAAATCCAGACATGTGAATATTGAGTCTGCAGAATAATCCAAAGTTATTTCTGATATAAATAATTGTATACATAAGTAAATTAGATAAGAATGGTATGTAGTGTAGACTTCTCAAGACAACATATTGCACTCTATTTTTGCTTCTACAAATCTGCTTTTCATGCCATTGCAGGTGTAGTCTATAGGGACCAAACGAGTTCTTCTGTAAAGTCCCAAAAAATTTTATGGAAATTCAGTCTAGGATTATGTATACAAATGAATTTTACAGTCATAAAGTATGCTAATGATACATTCCAGTCTGTAAATTTCAATAAAGTTTAACACCAACTAATGATCTGGTTCTCTATATGATTTTCTATACAGAAGATGCAGCAGTTTCCTCAAATCCATAAAATAAACTAACTTTGAATGTTGCGTTGTTTTTCTAACAGATTAAAAAAGGGTTTTAATGAACATGAATGAAGGACTTTTGTTGTGTTTTTGCAAATTTAATTTTTCAAGTATGAATTCTGATTAGTTCTAAAAGTTGCAAGAGCATTTATTCAGATATGGCTTTATACTCAATATGTCTAAGAAATTACTGATTTAAAACAATCGTGTTAAAATGATAGAGCTAAAGCCGAAATAAATGGAGACAGCAGATAAAAAAACTCTCCTATAATAAATTTGCTTGAAAAAATGAGTAAATGAAAAAAATCTTGTCCTGATTTCTCTTTCTTCTACATATAAAATAATGCAAATCCAAAGTGTCTCTTGCACTGAAATGACATAGGTAAAAATATTGTTAAATCCAGGTTTATTTTTCCCCCTAATCTTAGTTTTACTTTGGGCTAATTTTCTTTTCTTATAATCTGTTAAAACATTTTTCTTGGAATTTAAACCTCCTTGGAACTCAGAGAATAAAGAGGACGTCTCAAACTGCATCTGGTCTTTCATAGAACTTGGGAGTAAGTAAGGTGTACAGTAGAAAGGCTTTATAGATTTATTAATTGTCTCAAATTGTTCTTGTAGATATACTGAAATGCCATTGGTTATGGTGATCACTTCAAAAGCAAAAAATAGGAGACAAAGGCATTGCAACACCAGATGGAATGTAGTCAGTAGGACTGGTTCTCTTCTGAGTGTACAAATCATCATTTTTTAAAGAGTATAGCAATAGAAGTGTTTCCTCTACATGTTAGGAAGCTCCAACAGATGACATGTGGGTCTAATAATTCAAAGATCAGTGTGTTTCCAGGCATTTCTTGGCAGTTTGAGTTTCAGACTTGACAGTCTTATATCCATCAATATGTAATGTCATGTAATTTTCCAGGTTTCTCTAGCTGATAGCTTTTGATTAAATTGACACAGTGGTTTTACTGTATTTTCAGACCAAGATGCATTGCTTTGACTTGCTGATTATGTAGCTGATGATAAAGAAGTTCCACTTCAGCAGTTTCAGAATCAATAGCAAGAAATGCAACTGCAGGCCATATGCTTGCTCCTTACTTTATTACTTTCCTTTTTGGTGTTATTGCAGTCTTGGGGCTCCCTAGATATCTAACATGGTACTTTTTGATCTTTTAAAATGTCAAACTGCTGCCAGGACACTGTTGGAATGGGTTTACTCTCATCACTTCAGAGGAAAAGCAATAGCAAAGGGAAACCTGGAGAGAAAGCATTTTCCCCTTACTGATTTTGACCTGAAGGGTGCATGCAGCACACATCTGTTATCCATGGAAAGTATCAGCCAGCAAATTCACTGATTGCTCTTATTTTTAATGTATACTGAGTAGCAAAAAATCAAATTAATTTTCCAGAGAAATTGTTTGTATTTTGCAGACATATCTTCAGTTTCCCGTGTTGCAACATAAAAGCTTTGCCTGTGCCTAGCAGTGAAATCATATCCACAGATGTTGCAGAGTCAAAAAAAATTTCAAAACCACCTTCACCTCCTCTTGAAGATTTCTTTACATAGTTACATAAATTGATTGCATAATCCAGCTGCTGTCAGCGTCAGTCTGGGTCTTGTCAGAAGCATTTCTCAAAGTACCTACTTTGATGGAACCTTTCTATTTTTTCTCTTCCTTTCTTCTTAGATGACACTGTCACTCTCAGTAAGCCTTGATAACCTCTTTAATTTTAAACGAACAGAAGAGACAGAGTTATTTAGGGAGAGGAACAGTTACCAGGAAAGCAAAAAAAAAAAAAACCAAACTGAATTCTAAGTGAAAATATTTAAATTCTTAGTAATATAAATGTCTTATGCAGTATTTTCAGACTACCAATTACATGTAAAATCAAAAGTACTCTTAATAAGATCTGAAAAGTAAGATCAATTCTGAGAGATATTGAGAAGTATCCCATTTCTCACTCCTTTTTTTAGATGCTGTGAATCCCTTAATATTTATAGATGCTTTAAACTTTTAGTTATTGGGAAAAAATAGTACTCTATACATGACAAAAAAGAGAAAGTAGTAGTTGATCAATCAAGTAAAAGCATTTTTATTTTAGGGTAAAAGTGAATATGTAGAGATATACTTTAAAACTTCATTGTGCAGGTAATTTTGTCTGTGGCGCTTCTTGCTGTGATCAGTTTCTAGGCACTGTTACAACCCACAGATAGAGGCTGTGATGTTCCATTACAAATTCTTGTCAGGCTAAACATAGACAAATACTGGATACATGTCAGGGAATCTTATCTTTTTATTATACTGTCACCATAATTCCAGCAATCAGCCCACTATTTAGACTGAAAAGGTGTTAAATAACAATTTTTAAAATGTATACAATAGACTTCCACAAAACTGGAGGCAAACAAGCCCTAAATTTTGTACAGTACACTTCAGTAAGTTCTCAATTCCCACAACAAACTCCTCCAAGGTGCTGGCTCACAAGCCACAATACACCATTACACAAGCTCTTCCCTCCCACAAGAGTTCAGTATGGAGCGCAGAGAACTTGTTAGCTGTGCTTTGCCCAGGCAAAGTAAGGGAAGAAAGCAAATATCACTAGTCCTTAGATCCTGTCTTGGTCTGGCTGTGGGGATGGCCCAGAGCTGGAGCAAAGAAAGAAAATGAAAGAAAGGAAAAACAGAAGGAAGAAAGAGAGACAGAGAAAAAAGAGAGAAAAGGTAGCGAGGCCGCTTGATGTACTTTCAATGCAACCTTTCATTGTTGCATTGCTGTAGATGCACTTTAGCTGAGCTACTGATTTCACCTCCAAGACCGGCATGTTATCTCCTGGCTCATCTCAGTAAGTTTGGCAGTATCTCCTGCCACTTTCAAGCAATAGTTTAAAGCCATCTCAATCAGTCCCTGACTCATAAATCATAATCCTTTTCCCCCTCTCAGACAGATGGACCCCAGCTGTCATGAGCAGGCTTTTTGCCATGTAAACTACCCAATAGTCAAAATCACCAAAATTCCCCAAAAGCACTACCATTTAAGTCTGTGTAGTAATCACTCTAGTTTTCCTGTTCCATTCAGTATTCACCCCTGGTGTTGAAGGGAGTGAGGAAAACACAACCGATGCACCTGCTCCTTTGAGCAAATATCCCAGTACCCTGAAGTCCCTATTGTTTGCCCTAGAAATTTTCCCTTCAATCTCATCACTACCAAGATGGAAAACTAATAGAGTAGTCTGAGACCCATAGTCTGACTAATAGTCAGAGATCCATATCAGATCAGGGAGTTGCATATATATAGATCATATTTAAGATTACTTTAAGAAAAAGGCTTGTTTTTACCACACTTCAGAAATAGGTTAAAAAACAAGTTTTGCTAAGAGGAAATGAACAAAATAATCAAATAAAATACCACGACAGGTAAAAACAACCTGTCAGCCCCTTAAATAACTGAATATTATCAGGTATCTGTAAACAATGAGTACTAAATAACTTTTCAAACGGGATTCATTTGGAAATCCATTAAAAAACCCAACCCATAACCTCAAACCTAGCTGTATTGGACATGATTGATTCTTTGTATGTCAGATAAATCCAAGCAAAAATACAAGGATATCTGAAGAATACTTCTTGAATAGTATATTCCTGCTGCACCCCTCGAAGTATGAGATTGATTCATCAACATACCTTCTTCTATTCCTTTTAAAAACTTATGTTGGTAATACACTTAGGAATTTCAGTGTCAGCAATCATTAGCTTAAAAGGTCCTTTCAAAGAAAGCTGGATAGATATCTGCTCAAAAATCTTTCTATTATTCCACTAATTAAATTGTGGCACTGCCTTAGATTTATAGGGCAGGAAGAAAATAGGAGTCTTTTAGGCAAAACAAGAATAATTGCCTGATCGGAGCCAGAATTGACAGTTTACTTATGTGTTTTTTATTTCTCCTAAAAATAGACCTGAAGTCGTCCTTCCCGAAGACAGAGAAAACAAATCTAGGTATATTAAGGAAGCCATTGGATTTGTTGTAGAAGGTTTTGCATACATACTGAAGGAAACAGCCTCTATGTTCTCATGCAATTGATAGAAGGGAAGAGCACAAAATTTGATTTCTGGTCTTCACTCAGATCTCAAGAATTTAGTTGTTCTTCTTTTTGTTTGTTTGCTTGTTTGTGGGTTTTTTGTTTGGTTTTTCTATGTTTGTGGCTTTTGTTTGGTTTTTTGTTTGGGGGTTTTGGTTTGTTTTTTTTTGCTTGTGGGTTTTGTTTGTGTTTTTTGGTTTTTGTTGGTGTTTTGGGTTTTTTTCTGTAGTCACAGAGATGATCATACTTGTCTTTGTGTCTACACTTTGATTTTTTAGAGTAATCAAAATCCAGCTGCATTTCGATCATTCTCAGGTCTCTGCTCCACAGACTAATAACTCAGCTCAGCTAATGCACAACATTCCCTTGAAATTACCTTAATAAAAATACATAACAGGCTGAAGTAAAATTAATCAAGTAGCTATGTATTACTACAGAAAAAAGTTTATGAAAACATAGAATCTGAATTGAAAACATCAGAACTGAATCTCTTAGAGAGGTTTATTCTTTTCAAGGTGCAGAAATGTGCACTTGGAAGGCATGGGTAGCAGTAAAGATAATACTTATTCTAGAGTGATGAAATTATTGTAACTGACAGTAAAACAAAAAAAGGCAAGTTTAATGACAATTTTCTTAAACTCTGAACAAGTTTGGTTTGGTTTGGTTTGGTTTGATTTTTTTTAAATTAGTAAAATAATATAAAGAAATGGATCTTTAATATTTAGATTATTATTTTGAGATGTCTCCCAATTACACTATACATTATACATTACTATATATTATATTATTATACCTTAATGTATATTATTTACATTTACATTTTCTAAAATAGGCAATTCTGAATTTTACATTATCATAAGAAAGCTTAGGCATTCTCAAATAAAAAAAATGTAATCACATACTAATTTGCGGAATATAACAAAAAAAACCAACCCTTATAAATCAGAAAGAAAAACTGAGGCTGTTGAAGAGTAGAGAAGATTTAGATCTTCTGTTTCTTAAATGCATTATCTTCCATTGTTCTCACTTGAATATTTGCTTCCACGGATGAAATATTCAACAATATTTTGTCTTTATAGACAACAATTTTTAATGGCAGATTTGTGAATAGAGGTGCATGAACTGCTGTATAAGCACAAAGATCATAAGCTGCTCATCTACAACAGAATTCAGTTTCTCAAGGTTTTTCAAGTCAGATACATTTGTACTTGCAGCATAGCTTGATAATCCACCATATGAAAGAATCGATGATTTTATTCAGGTGGGTATGAAAGTAAAAATGTTTATTTTATGTCATATACATGTGTTCCTAAGAGGCTGCTTTTTGTGTTTGAATTTGAAATTTTACTCAGAATTTCCACTTCAATATTTACTTATTTTCAGTATAACGTTCAGTTACACAGCATGGCAAATATTAGTATGGACAACATTATTTTCAATATTTTTATTTACAGTAAAAAAAGGAAAAGTCTATAGTTTGTTCTTTATACAATTTGAAGTTCATTTGAACTTACTTTACACTGCAATTGTGTTCATTTCCAGGAATTCCTCTCATGTTTTGAGATCTTGTCAGATGATTGCTCTAAAAATATACCAGCTTGATGAAAGCTGGTTTTCCACCCCCTGAAACCAATCTTGTGGTAAGTTCAGATTCTGCCACCTACAGATAGTTTTTCTTTTAATGTAGCTTTGTTGCTGGCATTCGCTGTTGATTTCAATTAAATAGACTTTTTAGATCAGTACAAATTTTTAGATTAGTATTTTGTAGTGGATGTAAGAAAGCTATTTGAAGGAGTTCACTCATTAATGGTGATATTTAACTTGAGATTCAGAAGCTTCAGAAACTTGATTCAATTGCCCACTTGAGGTGTGCATTTCTATCTCTAGTTCCACTTGAAAAGCTCTATGGTATTTGAAAGTCCAAAGAGGCTGGCAGATACAAGAGAGGACTTTTGGGACTTCTGCTCTACTTGTGGGGCTTGACTCAGCTGCTGTCACTTGGATGTCTGAGTCACTTGCTATGTCTTCAGGTATTTTAAGTGTCTTGCAGGTGCTTTTTCAGGTTTGTGAATCTCTCTAATAACAGCAGAGAGGAATTAGACAGACTAGAAAAATCTCTAGGCAGAATCACCTCAATATCTTGGCCTCCTTGATCTCCATTTATATGTGAAATTATATTAAGTTAAAGTTTGTAATGTGTTATTGTACATAAAAAAACATATCTGTGAATGAGGTGATATGGAGCTGTCCAGGAGTGCATCCTTCCATTGTGCATAATATTGTTATTTTCAGAATTTCAGTACCTTGATTAATCTATGCATACTATCATTAATAGAAATGTTTTGGCAACAGCAGCTTCAAAGTTAATTTGTAGAAAACTTGCATATGATTTTATGTATTGATCTATTTTAAATAAGTTTTTAAAAGCTCTAATATGTCAATGAGTGAGTTCTAAACAACTACTTAAAAATTAAATGATAATTCATTGCGATCAAGATGATTCATTTGGAAAAACCCAAAATTTCATTAAAAAGAGGACCACATTCTCAACTAAAATAGTATTTATTGTTATAAGAACAGCACATTTTTACGGGAGATCTCAAAGATAAAAGTTAATTTATTGGGTTTTTTCCCCCAAATAAATAACTTTCCATAAATTTCCCCATCTGACATAATTTGAAGAGAGGCTGAACAATAATTCAATCAATATATTTCAGAAGAATATTCAAGAAACAAATAAAACTAGCATTTTTTCTGATGAATCAATTTTATATTTTATCATTAAGAGCTGATGGATTGTTGTTCGTCAGAAATTGTTTTTTTAAACCTTGTAGGGTAGTTCTATTATCCTACCTTAATTCTCATTCAAATATATTTTAGAAAAAAATTGCTGGGAATTATGATAAATGCACTTAAACATATTTTGAAGATTTGTTCTAAATATAGAATGGAAAATACCTATGTATTAAAACATTACCTAATTTTTCTCATTATTTAAACATTTGAAAAATCCATTTTGTACAACTCTTTAAAGCCAGTGTTAATGCTAATAGAATAACAATCTTAATAATAATATATCCAGATCTTGTTTTTTAGTCCTAGGATGTACTTTTTTCTCTCTTTTATGCATACATGTACGAATGGATTGTTTCTGATTTTCAGATTATTTAAAGTTCCTTGTTCTGTTATGTTTTTCCCAGATATTTAATGATGGGAAGTGGGATTAGGAAAGCCACTTGCTTTTTATTTGATTAATGTTTGTGATTCTAATAAGTACCTGCCCTTAGGCATTTTAGGGCCACTTTTCATGACAAAATACATACCTAATGTATTCCACCTCAGTTTTCCCTATACCGAACAGTAAATTTATGACAATAATAACTGCTCTGTTTTGGTTGTAGGCATGCATTCATCCAAAAGAATTTATTAAGAAACAAAATAACTGTTTATTCTGATGAATAGGTGTAAATTATTTGCACTCTTCTTCTGATTCAAAGATGCAAAATCTAATTTTTATGTCATTTAATCATTTTTATATGTTTAGATTTTCATACTTGTCTGGTTCTATTAAACATACCCACAAATTTGCTGACTAATAAATATTTTAAACAACGTATCTATTCATTGCCAAGCCAAACAGGATGTTTTTTAAAATTTTATCCCAGCATCTATGAACTTAGGCCCTGCAACTAACATACACAGAGCGCGCCTTGCTGTCGTGAAATTTAAAGTTACTTAGTGTGATAAATACATACTAATATAATGTTGGCTTTTCGTAGATATTCATTGTATGTATGGTTTTATTCTTTTTACAGAAGTAGTGTTGTTATAAAGATAGAGGTATATAACCAATGTTTTAATTTCTGTTATGAACTAGATTTTGATATAGTAGTAAAAAACTAATAAAAGTAGTTTGAAAAACTTTCCTTTACTAACCACACTACCTGCTTGACTGGATAACACCCAAAAAGAAGACCTGCCACTGATACCTGACTGTCAACCTATAACCAGATGCGAGGACTATGGACCCAAGCCCAAACTGGGAATCGATAACCAAGACTAGAAGAAACCACAGCCGAAAAAGCGCATGCTCTAAAAAGGCGGGACCAAGGAGGAGCCATGCAAAATAGTTCTTGGAACATGCAAAATAGTTTTGAGAAAAGTTTGAATATGCATGAGTGCTTATGAATAGGCATAAGGCTGAAGCGATACAAAGAGTATTTAAGACGACTCCCTCAATGGCAGGCATGTTTCTTGGCCCAGGGCCAAGCACCCAGTGCTGTTTCTTTGCTTTATTGTTTCATGTCCCCTATTGTCTTTTATTAAACTTTCTAAATTTCAACAGGAGGGTGAACTTTCGTTTTTCACATTAGCATGGAACTTAGCATGGGATACTTAGTAGAGTACCCCAATCTGGAATGCAAAAACACACTTTTTGGAATAAATATTATTCATGATCACAAATATCTTTCACTTTTCAGTATGAAAATGAGAGCTTTATAATTTTTTTTTCTGCTTTTTGATGGTGTAAAATTCCCATGAAAAACATTGTTTTGGCTCCTGCAAAGAAACAGTTCTAAAAAGCAGCAAACAACAGTGAAATTTCTTTACATCTTTTTAAGTTAAATACTTTTTCTCAATATCATTTTGTCTTTAGAATCCAAGAACATGATTAATTCTGCCACATTGTTTTAAATTTTCCAGTTTATAAATTAACTGAGCAAGTCCCCTGGTGTCAATATATAGGTACTACTCAAATAAATTACTCCTGTGATTTTGATTAAAGGAGTAAGTTCTCAGGGTGTTACAACTCATATTCTAAATTTCCATACAACAATTGAATATTCATGGGAATATACATTTATTGTCAATTTCACATGTTTGTGCCTGTTGTATGAGAATATTGAAAGCCTAAAGAAAAAGGATGGCTGATTGATGGCAGTGTCAACACTTATGACTCATACTGTGGTTTAACTTGGGTTGTAATAGTTCTCATAGAAACAGGTTTATTATATTAATTAATTAAATTATTTTATTAATGAAAAGGCTTGAACTAGGTGTCCAGGAAACACAACAGTACCTTTTCTGGGTCTGATTTTTACCACCCCAGTTGACTCAACCATTCTCATGGGCAGCCTGTTCCCAGTGCTTGACAACAGTTCAGCTGGAGTATAACAATCAGTTTTGCTTTAATTTCAGTAAAGTTATAAAAGTATCAGAAATATCTGTGTATCAGAAAGATACATATTTTTACATCAGGAAAAGAGGGAAGGATTTTTTGTTCCTATAATTAAATTCAGTTCTGTTTCCTGATCTGGGTAATTTTTTGTGTGACTAGGATTGCCATAATGGAGACATGTTGAATCATGATATGGAGACAGCATGATTATCATGATACAGTCAAACTTTGCAGAGTCTTTATAGCGGAAAGGAACTAAGAACAGAGTGTGTGCCAAACTGTGTTGACTAACGCTGTTTGGACCTGGATTCAGCCTTTATGCATATAAATGGAAAGAGGAATTTGTGGAGCATCTGATATTTGCTGTTCCTTGTTAGTAAATATCTGCACTGATCCTTTGCTTTTTGAAGCAGCAATGACAGAAAGGCTCCATCATTTGACCATTCACAGAGAAAGAAGTTGTCCTAAGGTCATGCTAACCTGTTGGAGAATCACTGATGTTATGAATAACCTTGGTAAGTTAAATTTAACTGAAGCTACATCAGTTTTGGAAAAGAAAGGTAACTCTGAAGCAAGGAGAAAATTAAGCTTCTAGGGCATTGTAAAGTGGATATTTAATTGTGTACAGAATGATAGAAAATGCCAGTAAAGAAATATATATAAATTTCATAAAATAGTAAAATCTCCTGTTAGTGATGATCAAGACTTTTGTGGTAATATACCAGTGTGAATGAAACATCAGCTAAAAAAGTGCCAGAAGAAAGGCTGGGCTAACTGTACACATGTTTGCTCCAGAGTACCTAGCAGCAGCCTGATTAGGGTGTTTAGATGTACTTTGCCTCTTTTCTGTCTGACTTAAATCTCTTTCTTTGTTAAGCAGATACTCGGCTATTTTATCGGACTCGATTTCCACTGTTTGATCTCATCTATTCTGTATAAATATTGCATTATTAATTAGAAGAAAAGTAGGTTATTCCACATCAAACATGAGTACTGCGAACCCTGGGTAAAACTAGAGGAAAATGGGGATTAACTGCTTTGGAGTTAGAGCTCTTTTTTTTCTCCTTGAAAATTTTGAAGGTTTCCTCACTACAATCATATTGGTCAATAAGGAAATTCACAAGGGATACACTTAGCCAAGCTTTCTGGACAGCACTGCATAAAAGCGTTTGGGAAATCACAAAAATTTTCCAAGAGTGGGAAAATTATGTCTCTCTAGATCAGCACATTACATTTCTATTGCTTGGCAATAAGATGATGCAGCAAGTTTACCAGCACAAGAGGGACTTAATGCCTCTTGTGAAGTACTCATGTTTTGCTTACAGTTCTGCACAATTTGAGCTAGTATTCAAATACCATATATTATATTAATTTCTGTAAGCCTTCTGCCAACATCTGACTGTCATCAGTAATTTTTTGATTCAGGCTCATATTTTTCATGACAATATATCAGATATATATGTAGGATCTTCAGTGTCTGAAATTGAAAGAAGTTATGTGTCCTCCTTGTTGCTTACCTCTTTTTATGTCTTTATCCTTTACTTAGTACCACAATCTCCTTTCCATAACTTTCTTCTAAGTACACAAAAAAGTGGATTTCTGCTTCCAGCAAAAAAAGTATGTGAAAGAGTGACAGGCCTTCTACCTGGGGGCTATTTCAATATATAGTACTCTTGTGTACAAATGTGAACTTTAGAAAATTCTTAAGGAAACATAAAGAGTGTGGTGACCAAAGAGCTGAAAAAAAAAATTGTGTATGCTCGATAAGAATGAATAAGATTAATTAAAATAACTGTTCTACTGGATGTGAAAATCTGGGGGGTGATTTTCAAAATACCAGCCAGTCAAGAAAAGATACAAAAATTAACGCAATATTCAATATTGGGGTTAGGTCCACAATTGTGACAAAAATAGATGCATGAATTATCTCTTACAGGGTTGACTCCACAGTAACAGTAACTGCTCATGGTTATTGTTACCCAGATGGACATGTAGTTTTGCTCATGCAATTGCTAGTCTGGCCTTTGGGCATAGGTTCTTAGTCTCGTTGAGAATACAGTCCTTGTGCAAATTTTTGTATTAATTATAATTTTCTCTTTTATTCTGACTGAGACTATAATGACTCAATTACTGTATAAGAGATCTTGAGTTTTCCCGCTTCATATAACTGCCTCCAGACAATAATGTAGCTGTTTTATCCAGGAGCATCTACAAACCTCATCGACTATGAAGTTTTCATATAACTATTTCCTCAAAGTTGAAACTCCAGTGGGGGAATTCCAAAATCCATGTCTACAGTCATAAAGAGATTGGCCATATTTTTCTGACTTCTCACCTGAGGATGAACAACCTTGCACCAAAAACTATTTTAAATACACATTAAAAATAAAGTAATCCATCCGGCAGAATAACCCTTCCAATGTCAATCTGTTAAAGATTAACTAAATCTAAGTTCTCTGACAAAATGGTGACAACAGTCAGTCTGACTTTTGACTCATTGAGACCAAAATAGCAACACTATATTATGTTAGTAAACCATTTTAAAATTAAATAAAACTGAAAAGAGCATGCATGCGGAGAGCCTTTATTCTGTGTAAGTTCCTGAATATGAAGAATTCTGTCTCATTTTTATGCGAGAAATAACTACAACAGATACAAAAATAATTTTAAAAAATTAAACAATCCCCAATATAGTACACTAGAAAACAAAGGGTTTTTAAAAAGTGACTGTAATTTATATAATAATAGCTGGGAGTGGGGAGTAGGGGTGGAAAAGTTAAATCAGAAATTTAAAATCTAATAATAGTAATAGGATAAATTAAAAAAAATATATGCCCCAAATAAAATATAACATAAATCCCCTCTATAGATATAATGAAATACTGAAAAAAAGAGACAAACATGGAGATGCAGAAAAGAGAAAAGTATTTTTAGATGAATTTTGAAACAGATGGAGAATCATGTGGCTACAAACCCATTTAAATATATGGCACTTTAAAAATTCAGGAAAATGTTGGTGGTGTTAGACTGAAAATAGATATCTATATATCAGGACAAATTAAAAAAATATGAGAAGTGGAACTTAGATGGTGACCTGAGGAAAACCGGGGAGGGAAGATGTATAGGGAGAGGGAGGGAGGAGGGTGAGAGAAATGTGTCTCATCACTGCTTACAATTCTTTTATGTTGGTTAATTTTAGTTGCCAAGAAGCTGAAAAAAATGTACAAGGTAGAAGTTAAAATTATTCTGTCCTGCATCCATTGAAAGCTTCCACTTATCCAACCTCCTAAATGCGTAATTTATGGTAATTTTACTCTTTCTGAGATATTTTAAAGCTCTTGTGGAAAAGTTTACACTACAGTTAATATCCTTTAGGACATGAACAATCACAGTAAAACATTTTCTATGGAAGGAGGCATGGTTAGGACCCAGAGGCTATTTTATACCACCTCACATCATTTTGAGGGAATGTGGGAAGAGCTCACTTCTGGGTCAGGGGAACATGTTGGATTGTCAGGGGTTTTCCAGGGGAGCTTGAGCAGTAACATCTCTTTTCTTGCACCCTCTGTCATTAGCAATGTTTTTAAAACTGTTTGTTTTCTTATCTCACTGCTGTTTCTGGTAAATTGTTCTTTTCTCAGCCTGCAATCATTGACTTTTGTGCTTCTAATTTACTTCTCCAGACCTACACAGGGACGGGAGGGGAGGGGAAGGATGAGCAAATGGCACATGCTTTGTTGTGGTTTCAGTGGGAACATTAAATTGCATAATACCATTCCTAAACCATGACATTTTTACTGTCATATTTCTCTATGAATGTTTACTGAATCTCAGGACATCAAAAGTCATTTTTCTTGCACCCATAAATTCTTATCTATCTACTAAGCAAAAAGAAGTCTAGATCAAACTTTTAACTGTTAATATGATTGTAGAGTGCTATTCCTGATAAGTTTCATCATTATTAAACCAGTTTTTCAGTGTTACTGCATAAAAGTTCCATTTAGCATTAGGGCCAATTTTATTGAGTATCAAGAATAAATTTGTGGTGGATTCACTGTGGTGGGCTGCCAGATGCCCACCAGCTGCTCTCTCCCTCACCCTGCTCAATAGGACAGAAGAAGAGAGTGAGATGGAAAAGCTCATGGTTTAATACAAAGAAAGGTACATCACTCAATAGTTACCATCACTCAGTAGTACAGCAAAACCAGACACAATTTAGGGAAAATTAATTTAATCTGTTGCCAATTTAAAAAGGGCGTAAGATGGTGAGAAACAAAGACAAAAACTAAAGCATCTTTGCCCCACCCCTGCCTTCCTCCCAGGCTCAACTTCATTCTGATTTTCCCAGATCCTTTAGCTCTTCACCCCAAGCAGAGCAGGGGAAGATGATGAAGGGATTTGTGATCAGTTCATAACATTCCATACATGCCTCTTCTTACTCTTTACACTATCCCCCTGCTCCAACATATGGTCCCTGACATGGCATAAAGTCCTTCAGAGAAAGACTGCTCCAGTGTGGGATCCTCCAAGGGCTGCAGTGTGGTTGTCTGCCCTGAATGATATTGTCCTTTCCATGGGTTGCAGTGACTACCTGCTAAACAGAGGTCCTCACAGGCTGCAGGGGGACAACCTACCTTACCAGACAAGAAGGAAAATGTACGTTTCAAACAATATATTGACATATACTTGCATTCTTTTTAGAGACTGAATCAGCCAAAGTATAAATTTTTAAACATTAATTTAAAAACTGTAGGAGTGTAGGAGTCAATTGCCTTTCAGAAATAAATTAACTGCTACTATCAGCACAAAAACCTTTTGCATGGCATCTAAACTTTCCATTAGAAATTACTGGTCAAAGATTAAATCTTACTGTGATGGGGTTCATTTTAAACAAATAAAATCCTTTCTATATTCATAAGTCTAAGTAGATCAATGTGAAATGGTCCATGTTTGAGATGTGGGAATTGGAACTGTATATAAATCATATCTATCCTTCAGGAAATTTTATTTCTGACTCATGTTTATGCCCAAAAACTATTCTTTACCTTTTTCATTGCTGTTGCAAATGACTGCCTCTTACAGTAAATATCTTATCCAGACCAAGGTGTTTAAAAAAATGATTGAGTTGGATCAAGATGTTGGATTTGTTCTAAAAGAATTAATTTTAAAGACATTATAGTGTGCACTGAGAATATTTAGTATTCATCTCTCTGTTCTGCATCCTGAATCCAACTTGCACATGTGCTCACCAGAGAAGGACACGAAAGGCCAATATTCATTTGGCACTTTTCCTTTAAGCTTCCTCCATACATCACGCATTTTCAGTGTTATTCAGTTTGAGGTTATGGGCACAGAGCTAATGTGAACATTGTACAAAAGCCAGCTAAACCAGAAAGAACAATGCCGACTACATGCCAGTGTTTTCATTTTCTGATCAAATGTCTTACAGTTCCAGAAAGCCAGAGGCATTTAATATGCCTGTCTGGCAAGTGAGATCAATATGCATGTTTACAGGGTCTAGGAGAAGGAAGAAATTAATGAAGACTCGTGTATCAATCAATTCTTTGAAAGAATGGAAAGTAAATGTAAAACATTATGTAAATGAAAATTTAAGTTCCACAATTCAAAGCCGTATTTTGTGCTATATATCTTTGGGCATAAAGCTAATTTATCTTGCAGTGCACCTGCTTTCCAAGCAACAATGAAACAGATAAACCTGGGTGAAATAAGGCTAACACTGTCTACTTCCCATATTTCAAAACATTTTCTCTAATTTATTGCAAGAATAATCCTAAACATTCTACAAAATTTATTCTTAATTTCTAATTATATTCTGTATTTTACATAATAATTCACTAGAACATTGCATTTTCTAACAGAAGGTGCTACAAGGATCCATATCAATACAATTTGCAGATTACTTCTTTAAACATGAAGTGTACCACTTAAACATCTGAAAGATCCATTGTCCTCATCTGAATAGACTACACCAAAGAGAATTTCTTAGGCCTCAGAAAAATTACTGCCATGGTATTGATAATGCAAAAGTATGACTCAAGTGTGCAACGGTGAATGAGTTAAGCTCAAAACAAAACAAAAATTCATTAAATGTGTATAGTTCATACTGAAATGTCCTAGGGAAAATAATCTCAAGCAATAAATAAATACTGACAGGCCTGTATTTATGAAGCTTTCGGAAAGACAAAAGTGTAGTGAGAAACACTTGTGTTGAATATAAACAGCTTTAAAAGCTTTCAGAGAAAATTGGTGTACAATGTTATTTGGAAGAATGGAAAAAAAAATTTTGGACAATCAAAAAGGACCATTTTACAAATGCAATATTGGACTAGAGGCAAAAGGAAAAAAAGTGGTGCTGCAAATACATCCCTGTTTTGTTTTAGAAGCCATAACAATATGTCTGTTACTTTAGAAACAGACAGAAAATTTAAGTGATTCTGTAGCAAAGCAAACAAATTTCTGTTATGGACAAAACCAGTGATGGATGCTGACTGTGTAAGAAAAGTAATGTATTTTTATAAGGAGAAACCGTTGTGAGTGAAGAAACTAGCATTTATTATATTTTAGTGCTAAAAAGAAGTTACAGTGTGGTGTCTTCTATCTTGAAGTGCTTTAGTTTCATGACTGGGAGTTTGATATCAGTTTCTATCAAAGTGTGTGGTCTTGATTATGATAAATGGATTGCATGAGGTCATAATGCATGCAGCAAAGAACATAATGTACCTCAGTAAGAATCAGAGGTTTTGTCTTAGTTGTAAATTCAAACAATTCCAATAGAAACTCTGATTAAATCCCAGTAGAAGCCAAGGTGATTGTATGTACTAATGCATTTAAACCTTCTTGATTACAGACTTCAGAAAACAAAGCTACTCAAAATTAAAATAGATCAAACAGAGAAAAAAAAGCTGTTGGAATTATAGTATTAGCAAAACTTCTACAAGTGTTTTATTTTGACACTCTTTTGCCTTCTAGTTGATATAAGAGGTCCTTCAAGATGCTGTGCCCAGGGGAGAGCCCAGATGAACAATTCCTAGCAAGAATAAAGCAAAATGAATAAATAGCTCTAGAATATATTGCTGTTTTTCAGAGGCCTATTGTCAATCTTAGTGTTCCCAGAAGGCTCCTGAAGAAAATAGATTCTGATGATAATTTTAACATTTCTCCAGTTGAATTGGTGAATAGATCTCTGTAGTACAGACATAAAATTGTTGAAATGAGAAGTCCTATTAAGAAGATGCAGTTTTAAGGCTGGAAAAAGGAGACAACAGTATGAAAAAAACCCACCCATTTAAAGAAAACAAAACAAAGGAAAACAAGGATACAGAATTCCAAAAAGGCTAGCAGAAGCAGTTAAAGCTCATATTTCAAATCAAAGTGGACAGAGTTATAGGAGAATTGCTAACAGGGACTGGTTTTGGCTAATAGCTGGTCATTTTTTCCCTTCTCTAACCCCTCAAATAGCAGTATTCTTTTCCATAAGCAGTCTGTGGTGTTTGCTGGCATGTGAACCACAGCTTGTCTTATGTGACTGGCAGTCCCAAATTCCTCCCAGAGTACATCTATCCCATGCTGTGGCATGGAAGAAGTCAATGTGATGCTAATTTCCCTAGTGTCGCTGTTGAGCCGCTAGCAGAGAGAAAAGACCTCCGACTCAGTGTGGGATAAAAGATCTGTATTTTTTTATTTTTCCATCTTATATAGACTTTTCAAAGGTCACTCGGATTGGTCAGTCTGAAACCTCCCCCTAAGCCTATTGGCCAGGCCCGAACTGCGCACATCTCGAGAAACTGTTTTAAAAATATCCAAACTTTATCTTTGTTTATAAAAATACAATAAAAGAGAGAAAAATTCTCACAGGAAGGGTCTGTGCTAGCCACACCCTAGCCATGTGTTTGCTATGCACTGAAGTGCATCACTGGTGCACTTCATGGTTTCCTGATATGTAGCACTAGGGCTGAAGCTATACCCTAGGGAACCTTTGGATATGTTCTTCATGCAATGGGGATGTTCAGTCACTCAGCATTTTGCTGCCTATGCCTCAGACTAAAAACTGCCATGAGCATTGTTGTTGGTAATGTAGTTGTGAATGTAAGGAATCTCAAAGTGAACAACCTCATGTTCTTCTCTCTTTGCCTTTCATTAGTTGTTAATCAAATGCATCTGAAATACACTGTCATGTTTTCATAATGTTTTATGTCCTACTCAGCTTACTAAACATGCTTCATTGTGTTTAATTTTGACATTTTAATTATTTTTTCCCTTGAGAAATTCTATGTGATACGCAACTGTCGTAAATGCATGATGGTTTTCCTGTTCAAATGATGTGATAATAAGGAGCATTCAAAATTTGTAATAGTTAAGCATGATACATTCATACATTCATACATTCATATCTGGAAGTGCAAAAGGAGAAAATGAAGTTAGTTTTAGACAGCAATAAGACCAGCTACCCAGAGGAAAGCAGGGCACACTAAAGAAGAAGGCAGATAGAAAGTATTTGGGAATAACATTAAGACCCTAGAGGCTCAGCAAGATGGTGAAGAGCATTATTTGCTATTGTTGTTACCAGAATCACTGGGCTATCATGGGCTACCAAAAGCTTCCCTGCTGTTGATCCATCAGCAGAATATTCCACACGGCCAGCTTGTTTCCCTGGACTGAGCAGGCAGAGATGTTCTGCAACAAAGTCACAGAAATTGCCAAAACGGAAGAGCAGGGTGGATTTTTCCCTGCATTCCATTTTTCCAGGTGCTCTTTCCACTTTGACAATTATAATTCTTGGGGTATTGTTTTTGATTCTCATATCAGCTGGTGCTTAGACTGAATTTATTTATTTGCCATCTGGTGCAGGGTGTACTGACTCTTTCTGTTTCTTCATTGCTTAGGAAGTTAAATTACTAATCACAGCTGGGTTCAGCTCATGGAAGAATAAAGTGCACTGTCATTGAAATGATCACACAAGCAAGCAAGGAAACAAAAATACCTGTCAAAGTTGTAGCTGGGATTTTCTTCCAACCACAGTTAGTAACAACCAAACACAGCCATCTTCTCTTTGTTATACATTTGCCATTAGTTTTCAGAAGAGCAAGCAACTCCTCAAGTTAGACATTCCAGCATATTGCAGCACCTGCATTACTTTCAGCCTGGAAAATCTACCATTCTAAACTGATGAAAGCAGGATTGTAAAATTCAGATATACAAGATCTTTTCCCTTGGTCTGCTCCTGATAGCTGTACTTCCTATACTGCTTTTATATTTTTCCTTGCTCAAATACTGGTCAGAGTAGCAACCTTTACCTAAATTATCTCCACCAACACTAACATCTCCTCCTGCCCATGATCCTCTTATAAAAATTTGACATCTATGCATCATCAGAGAAAGAGAATGACAAGCTGAAAGCACAGAAACAGGTCCAAAATGCATTAAAGAAACTGGAAAGATAATCACAAGGCTTTGAAAAATGTCAGAAGTCTTCATAAGACTCATAGGGCCATTTTCAAATTGCATATATTTGAATGTGAATGAGCAATGCATCGTATAAGTGATTTATGTTAGGTGGACAAACACTGTGCTCCAGTTCTACTTATATTCCATGCATTCAACTAATTTACTCTGCTCAGTTGGTTACATATTTAAAGGATGTTTCCTGCAGCCCTTGCTCCAGCAAAGCATTTTGTTTACCTTACTCAATGTGCATAATGTAAGCCATAAAACACTTACTACAACTGATTTATACTTAAACTTTGCTTCCTGGATGCTTGTTAGGTCAGTGCATATGTATACGCATTACAGATTTTCTCTGTAAAAATTACCGTATTTTAATACTAGAAAAATTGTTTATTAATATTTCTCTATGTGCTATTTATGACTATCATAATTAGTTACTTCAGCAAGAGCTGTATTAAAAGAAGTTCAAATTCTATTTTTCTGAGACATAGGCTTTCAAATCATAAGGCTATAGGCATCAAGATAATTTTTTAAACTGATTTTGTTTGTTAGTTCACTTGCAGAGCAACAAATATTGTTATTTACAAAAAATGTCAATTGAATAATTTGCAGAAAAAAATCCACAATGTTTTACAGCTAATTTCACATCACCAAGAACACCAATCCTAAATCCAAAATGTAACTTATTAGTTAGTCTCCTTGCAGTTCCTCTCCTGACAAAAGCAGTCAGATACCAGAAATCCCATTAAGTAGTGTTTGTGCAGGTTAGCTAAACAGAACTGAGTGGCAAAAGCTTACTAACATTTCAATATCTAAGACTGTTTTTCTGTGTAGACAGCACTCTGCAAAATAGGCTACAATAGTGCCAGACTCATTGAGGATTCACAGTTTGCAGAATATAAAACTCTGCAAAGGAGCCCCTGTTAATAAGTGTGGTTAAGACTAAGCCCAATACACAAAGGTGACATTGGAATATCCTGAATAAAGGGATTCTTTTGGGCCTTTTCCGTCTTTTTTGTATGACAGATATTTAAAGATATGAGCAGGCTTCAACATCCAGGTGAAAAGATTACTAATGATTTAAATTGAATAAGAAATGATAATACATTATTCTTTTGTTCCCTCAAAGGGATAGAAATTGTTGTTTGTGCAGTTATCTCTAAAGAGATGTTCTCCACTTGTCCTTTCTTTGATAATTTGAAAAAAAAAAAAAAAGGAATATGTGAACAGATTAATTCTATCTATATTTTAATGCAGAGTTTCAGTGTTTAAACTGCAAATGGCATCAAGCTGTCTTTTCAATTAACTTTTAAAAGGAAACTCCCTGCAATTACTGTGACTAGGATTCCCATCACAGAGGACTAATGTCAGCAATCTGTTTCTAATTTCACAATTATATCAGAAATCTTTTAAAAATGGAGTAGTCATTTTGCATGTAGGAGACAAGTCACTTAAAATGTGAAATTTGGATTGTTATACTGTTTTATCTTGGAGGCATTATACAAAATTGCTGGCCATTTCTTTCTATTTTTTAAAGGCCTTACAGCTCATACCCAATTCTTCTGCATTTATTTCATGCTATGAATTTCTAATCGCTTCCATGCAATTACCTCCACTTTTTTTTTGTCCAGCTATTTAAAAAAAATGTGTACGGTTGTTTCTTGTTGCTTATTTTTTTTTCAGAGATGAACTTATTTTTTATTCATGTCTATTTGTTCGCAAAATTTTTGCCCTGCTTTCCCCAGGAACAGAAACTATCTTTTTATTTTGTTAGAGCATCTTCGTAAAAAGACAATTGATGACTTTTCAAAGACTTAGAAAAAAAAGTAGTTGGAATATTTCTATTTGTGTCCCCTGAAGTTTTACACTTACAGTTCTGATTTAAGTGTATGTGAAAAATTAAAACTGATAAAGAAAATATGTTCTTTTATTTTGTAAGGGTATTTTGCAGGAGAAGGGATTTTAGTTTTGGGGTTTTTTTTGGTAGGGTTGTTTTGTTTGTTTTAGTTTTGAATTGTTTGGGATTTTTTTCCTGAGCTGAAAGAATATGTTCCACGTTGTTTTTTCAGACGTGTTAAATCCAAGGGATTCTGAGCACTCTTCATGTACCCTGTATAAAGAGACGGTACATGAGGAAAAGGCCACTCACCTGCAACACAGCCTAGACCTTTGCTCCAGCGTAGAGATGGTTGGAATGGCACATTAATGCATTATGAATGTGTGGATAAATGCAAAGACATTCTTGGGATTTCCAAATATTTTCAAACATGGAGACAACCAGCAAAGGTCAAGCAAATAAACAAATAAAAACCCCAAACCAAACAACCAACCAAGAAAACAAGAGAGAGAGAAAATATGGTTGTTAAAACTGAGGTGCATTCTGCAGGTAAGGTATATATTGATAAAGCAAAAAATATTCATCATTAAATACTGTTTTATTATAATACAGTTGCTAATATGTGTAGACTGTGTAGCGATAGGTCTAAAAATCATAAGGAACTGAGTACAGAATAGCCTGAATTAAATAAACAAATTTCCTTTAAATGTGTAGGACTACAGTCATATCTTGATCTCCCCTAGTTGTGTTTAGTATAGTCTATATTATATCAAATACACTACTATACGTGGTCAATATTTTGTCCTCAACAACATTTACACAGCTTAATAGCTTTTAAAATAGCTGGTCACAGAGCTTAAGCAGGACACACCTTTGAGGGGCATTGAAAAATAAGGTTATCTATCACTGTTCTTCAAAATATTTTAAGTGGAAAAATGCACTGCCTCCTCAGTAAACAAGCTGTGGCATGTAAAAAGGTCAGGAACACCACGTGGGTAACAGCTGAAAACTGAAAAGGGTATTTTTAAACACCCACATTCAATATGTGTAACTTTATGCAAGATGGAAATCACAGGAGAATCACACATTATCAGTTAAATGAGTAACGGCTGATAGAGACCCAATACAAGTGTATGACAAATCTGAACCAAAAACTGTTAAATTATGTGGGTTTTCTCCTATACTTGAGTGAATATTATACTAAGGGGGAAAAAAATGTATTTCTAATAGTTATTATTTTTGTAATGTGTGTCTTAAAAAGAAAATGAATTAGTAGTTGGGGGGTTTCAAGTGTACCCTAATATTCTGCTAGTAAATCTATCAAATATATAACCAGTAATCTAATTCCTGCAGTAAAATAAAAAGGAATCTTGTTAAGAGAGATGATAGGACAAAAAGTTGTATTTGATAATAAAAACTTTGGACTTCGTTTTTTGACTATAAGTATTTCAGTATTTTTCAGTGTCTATGGGGTTAACATATCCTCAATAAAACCATATCCAAAAGTAATTGTACCATCAAATTCCTTAAAATATCCCCTTCCTTTATCTCACTCACTGTCACTACATTTCTACTCCAACATTCTAAATGAGGCAAAAGTGAGAAACTGGTTTCTCACTCCTAAAAAGAGGTTAGTTAGTTACTGCTGAGGTCCTCACACAAATAGCATAATAAATGCTTCAGCTTAATGCCTCTGGTCTCTCCTCTCTCACCACTTTTACGATATTTTCTTGTTTAAGGCATTTTCAAAAAGGTCTATCAGGTGGCAGAAATAACCTAGCATATTTGATTCTAACCATAGGTTTTACCAGGAGTTGACCTTTTTTGTTTGTTTCCTCTAGATAAAAACTTATCCCTTGTGTTCTGTTTCTGTTTTCTAGAAGCCATCAACAGCTCTCTGATTTCATGCACATTTATTCACATAAGCAAATAAAATAGTTGTGTCTGGAATATCAAAGGAACAATTGAAATGAATGAAGGCAAATGGAACTAATTGGAAGGACGAAAATCTTCTTTGAATGCATACCTTTAATCATAAGTGAAAACTTTGCCTATCAGAATAAAGATGCAGTGGATGATAAAGCCATAAAGCATGAACAGTCTTCAGAGACCCTGTGTTGCACACAGAATCTTCCTGCATTTGCCTGATATATTTATTACATTTTTTATTGGGAAAAATACATCATTATCTACTTAGAAATGTTTTAAGTTTCTCAAGAGAAGATAATCAGCTAATTACTCTCTTACACTTTCAAATAACTCAATATTTATATATATAATATTTTCTGTGTATTCTAAAAATCTGTTTCAGTTTAAAAAAATGTTACTGGTGTTAATTTATAGAGACTTTTTAATTAGCATGAAGCAGTCTCAATATAAACAGATACATATCATGAACTGTGATTCTTTAGGTTCATTTGTGCCCTCCACAAGTAGCCATGTTTCATAGAGGGTTTTTTTAAGTTTTGAAGGTCAGTCAAACTTTTGTCCACTTGTTCCTGTGATCATAAGTCTCATATTAATCCAAATACCTTCCCTTGTGGTAAGTACTGTGCATAAGAAATATGCCTTTCTATGTGTCTGATTCCTAAGAATTGATTTCATTATTTGCTAAATTCTAAAGCAATTGATTACCAATTTGCATTAGTGGAATACCTAAAAGTATGAAAACAACAAAAATGCAATGGAAAAATATTTTTAGGAATTAGTTTTAACCTCTCTCTAATCTCTTTTAGATTAAGCCAGAATTTCTATCGGGGATGTGCATCCAGGTTTTAGACAGCTTCTTTGTTTTTTATCTAACTACAGCTGTTTTCATTAAAATAGACTGTCTATCTGTTTTCATTAAAATAGACTGTCTAAGCTCATATTGAGTTTAATGGAAATCTGAGCTAAATATACATGTGTAAAGGTTTCTAGTAATATTTGATAAGACTTAGAAATCAAAACATATCCACTCAATAGAAGCAGAAATAACAAAGGATTTATGGCAGACCCATGGAATGAGAGCTTGATGGCCTTCTGATTTGCTGGTGTATCACAAGCAAGTTTCTTGAGGTACAATTGTGTACAAAAACATTGAATATTCTTTGTTAAAAAGGGTTTTCAGCTGCTATAACCACCACTAGGATAATGTTACTAACATAAAGTCAAAGGTTAACTTTTTCAAATGAAAGTTGAGATTCTTGGATTTTGTTTATGTTCTTTCATGCTGAATAAAATCCCTATTTCTAATGATATGGTGTTGACACAACACCATGTTAAGGCAGATGGTATTACTTCCTACCTTAAATTCTTGGATTCAGAATATTTATTCCTATTAAAGTCTGAAGAAACGGTGCTTAAATTGTGTGACCATTGAGATGAAACTAGGGAATTTTAAAATTTCTCACTATTAAATGAATTAATTATGACATCATTGATTATTTATAAATTTAAATATCAATTAAAATATCTGCTTCTTCCTGTCTTGGTGGTTTTGTTTGTTTTGGGGTTTTTTTTAGCAATTGAGACACTTCTCTATTGCCTTTTAAAACAAAAGAAGAAATAACTACAGACGCATGGAAAAAGTTTTATAGGATCTTATGAAATGGTAAGTTAGAAACTCAGTTCTGAGCGTGGGCATATTTTCTGACCTAAGCTGGTATGTCCAGTGTAATTTCAAAACAGATTTCCTGCTTTCCACTGCAATTAACATTCTTTTTTCTCTTTAACCTGAAGATTTTTTAATGCATTAATCTTGGGTTCTCAACCTCATTAAAACATTTGTATTGAACCATAAACTAGAACATCAGAGAAACAATTGAGACTTTTACTTATCAGACATGCTGACATCCTTCACCTTCTCAAAACCACATTAATTCACATTAGTATGTTATGTCTATATTTTGGTGGAAACACTGGTATTCACTGTTGATATTGTGGCCTGATATATTAGTTTCTGTAGAAATATGTATGAGTAAAATAAGCCCAGTGGTGAAATTTGTTATTTGAATTACCAACACAGAGATTCAGTCATAGGCATGAAACATCAAAAATACTTATTTGAAGTATATCTTCTTTATGCAAAGTGGTGCAAGCCACTATTTTCCACAGCCTCAATCTACAAATAAGTTTGTGCCCAAACCTTTTGAATTAATAAGGAAACTAATTTTTGCAACGGTAGAAAATGCCTTTACTGTAATGCCCAATTGGACTTTTTAAAGGATTTTGTGTTCACTTCATAGAAGATTGAAAATTATATCAGAAAACAATAACTTCTAAAAGCAACAGATGCAGGCTGTAGTCAAATGAATGACCTAATGCCTTTGTTTTCTTTTTCTCCTAACAAACTGGTTTAGGTAAGAAGATTTGGTTAGACAGTGATAACTGAAATGAGAACTTGTCTCTAAAAAGAAATGTGACAGGGAAATGCCTATGTTTCTGCTAAATTTTAACTTTCATTTAATAAACTGCAAATGATGAATGAAAGTATTTCATCAAATAATCCAGACAGAATTCTGCAATGGTGTAATGTTTTGGATAGTATGAACACAAAATATTGCAGCATACTGTAATGCATTCAGTTTATGTGGTGCTGGCACATAGCTCAGACATGATTTACATTTTCAAATATTTACTTGGAGTACTGTGGTAGTATGATATACAAACTACTGAAACCATGAATCAGGGTATTTGCTTCTGAACACTGATATTAGCTCATTAATTTTCCTGCAGTTTAAATGTGTTTCCATTAAGTCAAAATTTTGCCATTAGCATTAAGTGTGAGTCAAAAGGTTGATATTACAACTTCACTTACAATGTGTTCTGTGAATGTTCAATCTGCAGGCTATTAAGCAGAGATGAACCAATCAGAGTTAAAAATCATGCGCACTCTAAGTCCTGGCTGGGTGCATTTGATTGCAATCAAGAATCATCTGATCATCTAACCAAGAGTGCTGGAAATAAAATAAACTCTGAATTTTATGATATTTCACTCAAAGGATGTATATTTCTGTCCTTCACTCTGAGGGTTTTGATTTGCAGTCTCGTTGTTTTCCTACTCATGCAATGATCCCTGAAGAAAAAAATAAATTATGTCCATAAATGCATCTGTGTGTCATACATAAAAGTCAAAATACATACAAGCACACCAAACAAACACATTTAGAGGTCATTTTAATAGCCATTTTAATGGAATAAAAAATTAGGTAATTTATACATGATATACATTTCTGTGTTTTAACATGTAAACTAAACTGTGACTAAACTGTGCTTTTGTCAATTCTTTCACCTAGTTTCTTTAATTCTCACTTAGAAACTTTTCGTAAAGAATAAAATATATTTCTGACATCTTTTAATATTATTTTATATGAATCCTGATAATTTTGTGATTCTATAGGACATAGAAATAGCAATAAAAATATTCTGATAAAATGTATTTTTAGTTCATAGACATAATTTGATGTAAATTTTAGTTTCTGTTTTGCTCTCCTGACTTTGAAGTGAAGATTTCTTTTTAAACACTTATTATATAAAAAGGGCATTTTTACATCACTGCTGTCCCTCTCATCTGTAATGGTGACGTCCTAATCTGAATATGATTAGGTATATACTTACTATGAAGAAAAAGAATTCTTACAATATGTGGCAGCACAGACTCTTTCCCATGAGAATTTTCTCTTCTTCTTCCTGTGTTTTTATAAACAAAGATAAAGTTTGGATGTTATTGAAAAGGTTTCTGGAAAGATAGGCGGTTCGAGCCTGGCCAATCGGCCTAGGGGGAGGCTTTGAATTGGACCAATCCGGATGATCTTTGAAAGTCTATATAAGTTTTAGAATTAAATAGTAAAATCAGATTTCTGCCACCTGTGATCCAGCCTGGTTCTTGCACTCCACTAGCGGTTCAACAGCAACAATAAAGTACTGAGCTAATATCTGTCTTCCTTTCAAGAAGATTATAAATCTGTCTTCCTTTCAAGAAGGTTAACAAAACTCCTGTTTCATGTATATTTTTATTCAGGTATTATCAAACAACATTAGAAGATACTCAGAGATGACACTTTTTTTTTTTTTCTGTAACAAATGCATTTTTAAAAGGAGAGGGAATTCATTAAAGAAACATTATTTAGTCCAGGAGGAACTGAGGTCTGACAGAGAAAACTGCAAATATTCTCAGAAAAACAGAAATAGCACTTGTTTCCCAAATCAATTATTTTTATAGGTTAAGATAAAGCTTTGGGATATTTTTAGGAGTCAGACATGTGGCACAGAGTGCTACTAGTACAGTATGTTGCTCAAAAAATAAAAGGAGAAAAAGGCACAGAAACCCACTTTTGAATTAATATCCAATTTGCATACTTTTTAAATCAAGCCAACAATTCTTCCCTGTTTTACAAGTCTCTCAATTTCTTCCAAAAAATTAATTTGACTATATAATAATATATTTTACAATTGATTATTCATTTTGAGGGGAGTAAGTAAACATGGACCTATTCCTCTTGCCACCAAACCTTGAACTGTGCTGTTATACAGTCATCTGCAGAGTACAGAGAAAAAGGGGACCTTTGGTGACAACTCTTTCCCCTCTGTAACCTTCCATTCCACTATGGATTAACCCCAGAAGCATTTATTCTTATTAATTACAACAGGACATTTCATCACTAGTGATGTAGCAGATGGCTAGATGAAGAAAGGTAAGAAAACTCCTCCCCCCCCAAAACAGAAAGACAGAATATCAGAAACATTCATTTTATTATGGCAGATTGATTTTGAGATATTGTGTATTAGATTTAAAGCAAATATTTTCAACCTTCATTTTAAATTCTAGAATTTTCAAGTAAGAAATTACTGTTGCGAGTAACAACCTCCAGGGAATCCTTTATCTTCCAGGTCAGAACACTAACATATTTAACCTCCTCTGCCAAAATCATTAAATGTATGAAGGCCAAAGGTTAAAAATTATTATAGAAGAAAGGAAATGTGGGTAAAAGATGGTAAGGTGTAAAAAGATGACCTTTTTTATGTCTCAAATACATGCTTTTATTTTAAGCAAACATACAGTTAAGAAAAGTAGCTTTATGTGCTTTTTCAGGATATTACAAATGCAAACATATCTTTATCTTGAAAGAGATGTCTGCAGGTATGTTTTGGGAAAATTCTGCAAAAGGGGGCATTTAATTTTATTAAATGAATGCATTCTATTTTTTAAGAAAAGATAATAGTGGCAACAGTATGAAAAAGAGATTACTCAACAGGAATACACAACAAAATTATCACTTCTAACTATCCAGTTTTAAACTATTCTTTAACACAAATCTGCTTTGGGTAAATTTCCATCAAATCCCTGAAGTATGTTTTTAAATTCAGCTACATATCGTAAATATTTCCTTAACTCAGAGTAAAGAACAGCAAAAGAGCATATAATATTATATTATAGAAAAATAAAGATTATGTAAGATAATTCAAAACATTAAAAATTTAAATTTCTCAAAATGTTCAACAAGCACATGAATTTTCAGTGCACATAACCTTTAAAAAGGAAACCATTGTGATCTTTTATATTTAAATTTTAATCCATTTCCTAACTAAACCCCATTTTACTTACAAACAGTAACTCCCTGTAGACAACACCTGAAATTTTTTTATTAAGTGTTTGCTAAGGTGATACTTCAGCTTTTAAGTATACATGTTATTTAATCTTTTATCAATTACTGACAATATATTTATTAATACAGTGAAACACTCTAAAAGACATTAATGTTTTTAATAGGCAATCACTATTCAGCATTTACTGAAAGTGAATATTATTCTTTTCATCAAATTGATTTCGTTGATTAGCTATAATTGGGTATTTGCTAGTAATAGTTCTCGTGCGATTTTTCCTTTTTTATTTAGATGCTTAAAACATCATAAGTGGAATTTCACTGACTGCATGCAGATATCAAAATAGAACCTATGAATTACAGCCATAAAGATATCTCTTTCCTTCCTCCATTACAAAGTGACATAACATGACAACTTTACCTACAGATGTTCAATTTTAAGAAAGACCAGGTTGCTCAAAGCCCCATCCAACCTAATCTTGGGCACTTTCAATGATGTGAACACATAACATCCTGGGCAACTTTTTCCATATTTTCACCACCCTCCTTGTAAAAAATGTCTTCACTATTTTCAATCTAAATTTACCCTCTTACAGCTTAAAAACATTATCCTTTGTCCTGTTACTGCGGGCCCTAAAAAAAAGTCTGTCTTTCTTATAAGTCATTTTTAAGTGTTGAAAAACATCAATAAAATTTTCCCAGAGCCCTCTATTCTCCAGGCTGAACAATCCCAACTCTCTCAGCTGGTTCTTGAACGTTATCATGTACTGCTATTCCTACATGAAGTAAACACTTATAAGACAGTTCAGAATAATGTTTGACTCAGACTTTGTATAGACATGGTTTAAAACCAAGTAAGATGATAAAATATCAGGCTTGCTTTTTTTCCTCAAAATCCACTGTGCTTTATTTCATCTTACTTTTTTATTCTGGCAAAACCAGGCATGGCTACACACTTTTTAAAAATACCTTTTGTAACGACAGAAGAATTTCTGGATTGCTGCAGCTCATAATGTGTATGTGTAAATGCAACATGAAAATTCTCAAGAGTATCATGCAATAGCCATTAGTACATAGATTTTGCTAAAAAGAAAAGACAGAGAACTGAAGCAAACCTAGCTCTTCAATGAAGAGAGACTTTCGATCAGTTTGCTGAAAAGATTATTTTGCAAGACTTCTGGAAGAAGAAACCCAAACCAATAGAGAATTTTTGATAAAGACAATTTGATGTAAATCAAGAATCATCATTTTAAAAATAACACACGATTCTTTCCAATTATGATCACACCAGAACTGATTTATCTATATTGTAAGAGAGAACTGAAGTGGACATGAACTGTACTGTTCAGAACTGCTTGTCCTCAAAAAGGACTATTCAGCCCTGTAAGGCTGGCTGCTCATCACACAATGAAAGTTGTGCTGATGTTAAAGTGGCTCTGAGGATGCCTCACATATACATTCATGCAGCTCTCTTTGATTTTGCCACTGATTGACTGTAGACAATTTACACAATTTGTCTTAAAACTTTTAAATTTATCAAAGCTCAGTAATGTCTTTCATTGTATTTTCAGCTACTAATTCTTTTTGATGATCAAGGCTGTAACATTTGGAACTTGTTTAAGCCCTGTGCAAAACCATATTTTTTATCATCTATTGTTAATTTTACTGATGTCTCCACTGTTACAGTTCCAGAATATTTTCCTTGAGAAGTTAACAGCTTTTTCCACTTATTTGAGTGTTTTGTTTCAAAAAGAATCACAGAATCATTTAGGTTGGAAAAGATCTCCAAGACCTTTTGACTGATCACAACATTGTTAAATAGACCATAGCAGTAAGTACCATGGCCAGTTGTTCCTTGAACACTTCCAGGGATGGTGACTCCACCACCTCCCTGATCAGTCTGTCTCAATGCTTAAAAACCCCTTCCTTGAAGAAATTCCACCTGGTGTCCGATATGAACCTCCTCTGGTGCAGCTTGAGTCTATATTCTCTTGCCCTGCCATTGGTGGCCTGGGAGAAGAGCTCAATTCCCACCTGGCTACAGACTCCTTTCAGGCACTTGTAGAGAGTGATAAGGTCACTCCTGAGCTTCCTTTTCTCCAGGCTAAACAACCCCAGCTCCCTCAGCTGCTCCTCACAGGTCTTACTCTCTAGTCCATTTACCAGCTTTGTTGCCCTTCTGTGGACACACTCCAGCACCTCAATGTCTTCCTTGAAGTGAGGGACCCAGAACTGGACACAGGACCCGAGGTGCATCCTCACCAGCATGAAGAACATGGCTAAACATGTAGTGTTCTCTGAATATCTTTGTTAGAGTAAAAATGGATGTATTCACTTTGAAATAAACCCCTCCACATTTTAAGGGAACACTAAGGAAAGCAAGCAGTTTTTATTGGTATTTATGACCTAAAATAAATTGGGCAGAAAGTAAGGAAAAAAAAGGTTTTCTCTGTTTATTTGTGCTGGGTTTGGCTCATCTAAAATGAGATAGTGTAAGAAAAATATTTTTGTCAACCACATTGAGACAACCCAATTAATATATGTACAATATACTAATGGATTTACCTCCAAGTAATGTTTGCTAAAACACATTAAACAAGAGTCAAGGCTAATGATCACAGATCCAAATAAAGAGCATTGTCATACTTACATCAGCATATTGATGACAAACATAGTATATAGTGTACAGAAAGTAATTTCATGCTTCACTTTCTACTTATTTGCATGTTTAGATAAGCAATTAATGTCCTTCCAGCTGTTTCTGGATGCTGTAGTTCCTGGGAGTAATACTGTGAGTACCCAAACGAAATTAATGAAATGCTGCAAAATACTCTACTTGTTGGAACAGAATTCCTAAAACAGATGCAACCAGCCATAATATTTAAATGCAAAGGTTTATCTGTCTCAGTCTATAGATGCAGTGAATGGGAAAAAACTAGGGAAAAATATGTGAAATATCCATAAGGGCATATCCATAAGGATATTTCTCTAGAAAAATTCTCAGAAACTGCATGAAATATAGATATTTCCTCAGTTAAAGAATTTGTCTTTGAAGTTAATTACAATAAATAGTAAAGTGGAGAGAGGCACAGTTTGCAAGGAGATGCTCTTTGCTCACATTAGCTCAATTTGGTTGACAGCTGAATTCTGCCATAGTTAAGAGCACCAGTTTACCACACTCTTTAAGCAAACACAAAATTGCCTTAACCAGATGTAATGCAATACTGACCCCTAAGGAACACCACTCGTCACTGCTCTCTGCTTGCACATCAAGCCATTCACCACAGCTCTTTGTGTGCAACCATCCAGCCAATTGCATTGTGCCAGCAAATTGCATTGTGCAAACCAAATCTGTGCCTCTCTAGAGATAAACATGTCATATGGGACAGTGCCAAATGCTTTACATGTTCAGGTAGATGATGTCTATTACTCTTCCTTCAACCACCAACTCTGTAAACCCATCATAGAAGGCCATCAGATTTGTCAGGCATGATTTGCCTGTAGGAAAGCCATGTTGGCTGTCACTTAATAAGAGGCGGGAGTGAGTTTGCGACAGCTCAATATGAGTTATAAGCAAGCTCCATTTATTTCACAGCATGCACAGCTTATATAGTGTTACAGTGCTTCTAAGTTTAGATCACTAATCTACTGGTTAATTACACAGGTTATAGTTCACATTTTCTAACATTGCATTCTCACACATTCAGAGTTACTCCTTCATTCTCCCTTTATCGCAGGTCTCTTCCTGACAGTATTCTTAGAATCCAAAGGCACAACTGCATCTCCCTGGTGCCTTTCCCACAGAACATGTCAGGCCTGCTCAGCTAACAGCACATCTCAGGCCTACTCAGCTAACAGTAGTCTTGCTCGAGCTAACAGTAGTCTTGCTCAAACACCAGGCCTCTTTACCTCCTTATTTTCCGACAGTCACTAATCACCTTCTTCATTCTCTCAGTCCCTGTATTTCCCTTCTGTGGCTTGGTAGTGTGGCTGCAGCACATGGAGACCGAGGAAAAAGAGTCACTGGGTATCCCAGCCTTCTTCCCACAGAAGAGAAATGGGTCTCCAGTTTCCTGCTGGAGAGGGCCTCTACTTTTCCTAGTCTTCCTTTTATCACTTATGTACCTATAGAAGCTTTTCTTGTTGGTCCAGATATTCCTAGTCAGATTTAATTCTATCAAGGACTTCACTTTCTTAACCTCACTGATCTTGCTCAGACAATCTCTCTGCAGATCTCACAGACTCCCTGTCTATGCTTCCACTTCTGTAGATCCCTTCCTGTTTGAGCTTGTCTAGGCATCCATGTAGGCCTCCTGCTGTTTTGGCATGATTTCCTCTTTGTTGGGGTGCATTTCTCCTGAGCTTGGAGGAGGTTGTCCTTGAGTATTGAATATACAGAAAATGTCAGTCTCTGAAGAAACATCTAGTACATCATTAAAGGTTTCAAGCACTGCATTGCAAAAATGCAGTGTCGCTCTGCCTTACAATAAAAAAATAAACCCAGTTATTCAATAGTCAATACTCAATAAAAAAAAATTACTTTTATGAAAATATTGAGCTCTAGGATCTGTAAAGTGTTATGTATAACTGAATGCTCCTTGGGAACACTGTAAAGTCAGTATATACAGGAGAGAAAATCATATATAATAAAAGGAATTCTTTGACAAACCAAAAGAGCTAAACATTCTCTGAAGAATTGTTTAAAAAATATATGTAGATTGAACACATTAGTCCCTTTGTCATGTGAACTTACATCCCTATATGCAGGGCAATCCTTCATTCTTTTCAGCTTCAGTTAGTAATAATTGTGAAGTAAACTTTCGCATATGCCAAGGTGGATTACAATGCCTTTCAGGCAATTATTTTTGGCTGTAAACAATGGAAATTTGCCAAAAACCGGAAATCTACTTAACACAAGGCATCTGTGACATCCTTTAAATATGCTGATTTAACACTTGACAAAATCAATGATCATCTAAGGTTTAAATAAGAAAAACAATGAGATTGCATGTAAGATAGACAAGAGGGGAGAAAAGAGATAGTCTTCTGTTGTCTTGCTGCAAGTCCTATTGTTATTTCCCGGTTTATACAAGAAACACCTGTACTCTAACACGTAGAGGCTCCTTTAATGGGTCATCCAGTCTAAGTTAATTACCATATTTCCACAGGAAAATTCATATGGGTTCAACCAAACTTTTTTGTTTAGGAACTACAAAACATAGTCAAATCTGAGATATGGAATTTTGGGACAGGCCAGTAGGAATTTGGCAATGTTTTTTCATATATTAGCTAAACACCTTCAGAGCGTAAAAATATCAAGATAACAAACTACAGTTGCTACACACTGCAAAAAGACTGCTCTTTTTGTTCTCTGTGCTTGAGTACTTTTAGTTACATGTTCCTTCTCCAGTTATTACATTTACATTTAATAAACAAAATTTTTCAGTTTTAAAAATGATTGTTAATGTCTTTATTCTTAGTGAAAATGTTTCATCAGGTAATGCTATACAACTATACAGTAATATAAATTATATATTGCTTACATATTAATATAAATGTGTAACGCAGAGTGGGGTGGTTGAGTGGAATTGGTCTCTGTGTTTCCCGAAAGTGTCTCTATGGCTCTGAGAGATCAGTTCAGCCAGTACAGCTTGGTACTGTGCAGGCAGACCCTTCTCTCACCCGTGCTGGTGGAAGGCACACACACACAAACACTCACCCAGGGAGCTTCAGATAGCTCATGTGTTTTACCAGAGACAAAGAATCCAGAGCGCCCAACCACATGGAACTCCAGAGATCTTTATTCCTGAAGGGGTCCAGCAATGAAGAGAGCAAGTAACCCTGAGTGACCATTGTTATAGAGATACAGAGTCAATAGTGTGAGGGCACAGGAGCGGAGAGAAGGCAGGGAGATACAACAACCAGTGGGGAGAAGGGAGGGGTGGAGTGAGGGATCAGGTTAAGGCCAATCAGCATAGGAGGATTTACACAGTCTAGGGAGGGACCATTCAATTCTCAAGAGGGAATTTCAATCTTCAGAGTTTCTCACCACTGTGTCTCTGCTGCCCTGGGACACCTCGTCTCTCCAGAAGCTCCTGAGGTGGTCTCATCCACCACAACACTTTAGCTCAGAAAAAAAATATTATTTCATCTGCATATTAAGCAACCATATCCTAAATGTAATCACAGGCAAATATTTGAAAGTAAATGAAAAATACCAAGTTAGGAAAAAGTCCTTTCCCAGTTATGCCAAAAAAACTTCACAATCCTGGGATAGTATAACTTGGTTGCTGTTTCTAAATATGTAAAGTGTAACAAAATTATCCTTTAAAGTTGTTAGGTATGCAAATTTTCCCAAGAAAATAAAAATATTGCATTGATCACAGTCATGCTTTCTCATGAAATGTGTACACACATTTACACAATAAAATGTAATTCTCGTGTAGAAAAATAGGTGTGCGTGCACCCACCCACACTGTTAATGCTGTCACAGGAGGATTAAATCAAAGATCTACTGGTACATTCCTCTGAATTACTATTTTAAAAGACTGGATAAGCTCTTGGAGTGATGGCATTTACCCCAATCAGCGATGAATTACGTATTTGGGATAAAAACCTACTTGAATCAAATCTCTGCATGTTTTTTGTTGGTTCTTATTTATCAATAGCCCACAGGGTTATATAAATTAAAGTTTAATATAAAATGTATTAACAATAACTGTATTGCACAAGTAAGCACAAGTAATCACATATTCTGAAAAGTACAGTCTAAACTTTGCTCACATTTCTGCTGCCATTTCTTATGATTATTTTCTTGATTCTTATATAAAGTAACAAGACCCAAAGGACTGCATCCATAGCTGCTGAAGGACCTGTCATTGATTACATGGCTTAATCTTAAAGGTCACATCAAAGAAAGTTTTGACTCATTTAAACTTTATTTCATGCCTTATAGTTATTATGAATCTGGAATTTCATTGGCTATGGCGGTGAAAAGAAAATAAGATTATTCCAGTATTTCTCATTAGGTTCTAGAGACACTCTTAAAAAGCCTCATGTTTTAATGAACTATTAAGCATATCTTATAAATTCCTAGCAATACTGAACAATGATATTTTAGAACATTCTCTTTTATAGGCACTTTTTTCACTCCACATTTCAATAAGGGATAAGATTTTTTTTTTTTAATTCAGTGGTGTGTCATGATTTGAAAAATGGAAGTTTAAGTGACCATGAGACTTCAAGAACCTCTTCAGCTAATGGCTTTGAAACATCATCCACCCTTAATTAAATAAAATACTTTTTCACCCCATCTTTTACTGATGGAAGTCCCCTTATATACACAGGTCTGTTGTCACGATGTCTGAGAGCATTAAAGAGGGAGCAATAGCTAAGCATTCAGATGTAATCTCCATCATCTAGAAACTTTTGAGTTTATGTAATGTTTGGGGTGCTCACAGAACAAAGGCCATCTGTCAAGAGAACATACGCTGTTATTGGCTACGAAGGTTAACTATCGTCAGTGGGAGAGATACCAAATCTTTAGACATTCATTGCAAGCTTTGCTGCTAACTTCAAGGAAAACTAAAAGTTATCTTATGTTTCCTAAGAGGAACCTGTAAAAATTCAAATGTGAAATTATATAACTTTCTAAGAAAAGCCAAAAATTGAAAATAAATTGTACTACTTCAAGATTTTCAGTATTATTCAGCATAAGGTAGAACAGAAGGGTATAGAATGGAGGCTATGCATTGTTTTCCAGGCTGCAGTACACTGTATCTGTGCATGGTTTGGTTTGTTTTTTGGGTTTTTTTTGTTTGTTTGTTTTTTGGGTTTTTTTGTTTGTTTGTTTTCTTTTTTTAAAAAGAAAAACAATTTAGCTTTAAATGCCTTTCTGCTGTGTTGGTAGGTTATATATTTGAGAGTGCTCCTTAATGAGTGTATATTTATCAGAGAATTATATGCAGAACTGTATAAACCATATCCAGATTTTCTACAATCTCCATGCACCACCCCAAACCTGAGAACTCATGAATTCCAGTACAATATCATTAACCTCTTTCCTCTATTCATGCTCACATACAGACTACCACTGATAATTTTTAACTTGAAAAAGAAAACCTGTAGTGCTCTGTAGCAGCCAATCTTGTAAAACTTGAAGGGAAACACATTGGAGGTAGTTGCTCAACTTTATTGTCTGCATTTGTATTGATTATATTCTGATCAGTGCTATTTATTCTCTCTTTAAAAACGCACTTCAGAAAGTTGATGCTATGATCTGACATACAAATTTTCAGTAATAATTGCATTCCAGAACCGTACTTTGCATAAATATGAAATAACTAAGATTAAAAGGGACAACTCCCTGGCCAGAGTAATGTAAGATTATATGAGATTGCTTAGAGCTGTGCCCATCTTTCAAGTAATGAAGACTTCACAACCTCTATGGGCAACTTGCTTCACTTTTTCATAACTGTCACTATGATTTTTGCTTGTATGTTTGTTTGGTTTTATATATTTTTGAAATTGTTCTTGCTGCAACTTGTTGCATGTGGCCCATCTCCTTTTCACTGTGCACCTCTGAGAAGAGTTTGATTTTTTTTTTCTCTATTACTACTCAGTAGGCATCTAAAGACAAGCAATTGCCTTTTCTGAGGACAGGGCCCAAGAATTAGGGTTCATCTTCTTCAGGATGACTAAGCCCAGAGCTCTTGATCTCCCCATCCAAGCCTTCAGCCATCTTTGTGGCCACTTGTTAAACTTTTTCAGTTTCCAAATACTTTCCTCATATCTGGGTGCTTCTGAGTGTGTCAGAACCAGGCACTTCTGCAGATGCAGTCTTATGAGTGGTGAATAGTGAAGACTCACTACCTCCTTGCACGCACTGACTACTACTACGGGGTGCTGTGCTCTCCCTGACAGAGCCAACTGTAGAGCTGATGTTCCCCAAAACAAGGGTGTGCTGCTTACTCTCATCCAACTTTGTTTCCGTCAGGAACCCCATCTCTATTTCTGTAAAGCTTCTTTCAGCTATTGGTGGGTAATCTGCATTTCACTGCTGTTGTGAAACATACCAAGACTGACTTTCTCTGTTCATAAACTAAGTGGAAGTGTAATTTACAGAGAACAGTAAGGGAAATGGGCTTATCCCAGGTGAAGAAAGGAATTAATATTTTTGTGAAGAAACAAAATGACACTTAACCTTGATCAAACTGTCCAATTTGAATACAAAGAAAGCTTGATTTGTTCTATTAAACTACTTAGAGAAATTATTACATTTGGAGAAAGAACATGAGACATCTGGACAACTGACATATTAGAGGAGCAGCCAGAGAAAAAATATTATAAACAAAAGAGATGAATGGAAGACAATAGATGATGCATAAAAAGATGAACAGTTAAAAGACATTGAACAAGCATAAAGTGCAAGAGTTAAGTCTGAACACAGAATACAGTAAACAGACAAAACAGAAATTCCATACAGGACTAAACAGTAAGCAAAGAATGCAAAGCAGCAGAAGAATATGGAAGGAGAAATGTGCCTCAAGCCTTGTGTGTTGAGATAAAGCAGATGACTGGAAGACCTGAAGATGCTGGCAGTGAGAGACAAGTGTTGACAAATTACTAAGGATATGAAATGAATAAGTGATGGAAAGAAGATTTTGAAAAGCTGTACAATGTGCAATTACAGGAGCTGGAATAAGCCTGGAGAACATTCTCTCAAGAGAAATATACCTCAAGTAAATGAAGAAAAGCAAATTCCAGAATTCTTGCAAGAAAAAGTAAAAATAATAGTACAAAGCTTGACAAGTACGAATGCAGGAAGGGGAAATAACGTGGACTAAAAAATGTGAGACTTCTACAATCTTGCAAGAAAATGTGAGAAACACAAAAAACACATCATCCAGAAGACATTTAACATCAATTCCAGAAAAGAGCAAGCATGAGCAAATGAGAAAACGCATCTACAAGAAGGGCAAGAAGAACAAGTGAAAGACATATTGAGCATTAACTTATTAATTCTACTGACATATACAAGGATGCAGAAGACATGAATGACAAAGTATGTCAGCGACTTTTCCAGAGGACTGAATAATATGGATCACATTCTTGTGATAATAGATATTCTGGAAAATATCGCCTGTTAGATAACACACTACAGTAACTCCACAGGACTCAAACAGACTTTTGATTACATTTCTAATACTAGAGTACAGAACTTAAGAATGAGTGGCATTTTCAAGCAGATAAGCTTGTTTACACAAAATGTCTTTACAGAATTAGTGACAGCAATAAAAGCAGATGAGAAACTGACCAGATTATTACAGGCTAACAGGGAAGACAATCAAAGATGCTATCAGATGTGTTCATTTTAGTGATTAAAAGTAGAAAAAGCTTTTGTACTGGGAGCCAAAACAGTAAAATTTGTTTTATGTGAGAAGTGAGACAACCAAAGGGGGAACCTTAGACATACAAATGATCACAGAATCATTGTTCTGTTCAACAATTATTTACAGATAATCACAAAACAGATTCATTTGTGCCCTGAAGAAATTACTTGAAATCAAGTGCTGAATTAGAGTTGAACCAACCCTAAAAGTCATATTTGTTGAAGTACTCAGGAGGAAGAGGTCCTCTTGTATTTTTCTTTGAAATCAAACATGAGTAAAATGTCAGACAAGTCTGAATTGAGCGAGTTTCCTAAAGATGAAGAAAATTCCTTTAAACTTTCAGCATTTATTATTACAAAGAAATTTTCCATCAATCATAGCAACAGCAAAACTGCAAGAACAAATTTCACTTTACTTTTTATACTTGAAGTTATTCAGATATAAAATCTTCACTTCCTGTATAGCTAATGCAAGTTCGTCCGTATACAAGTTCTCTATAATTTTAAGGATTTCTACAATAAATAAACTCAACAAAATTTGACAGAGAAAATCATGCCTTAAAGAAAAACAGGAAAGAAGATGTTCAGAGTTTAACCCTCAGGAACACAAGGCATGTTCCTTCAGAACTAAAAGAAATTAAAATTTTAGCTTCTTATATTGAAAAAGTTCTTATTTAATGTAATAATACTCCAGTAAAATGATTATATATTGACTATTGTTTCCTTTGTAAGTCTCCATCTCTTGTGGAAAATATCCAGACCAGGACTAAAGAGACAGTGGTCCTACACAAACTTCACAAGAAGGAGGTCATAAAAGTTGGTTTTGTTTTGCTTCCTTCTCTGCTACTATTGTCACTTGGCCAACTAGTAACAACTACTAGTTGCAGTGTTTTAACAGAATCAGATGATTTCTACTGTCATTTAATGTCTTTTCTCTATGCTGGCTGCCAGAAATGGAAAAAAGCCTTTAATTGTGAGACATGAGGGCTGCTGGTCCTCTAGAGTTCTGAGATGGTCCCTTTCTCCAAATACTAGCTAGAGCTCCATCAGAAATCTCTGTGTGTGAAAAACAGACTGGCTATTTCATGTCAGAGTAACATGTTTTACATCACAAAGGAAAAAAATATGATGAAAAAACTTGTGGATCAATATCAATTACCATCATAGGCAAAACAAACCTAGCTTGATGGAAATTAATTTAATTTATTGCCAATTAATAACACAGATAATGAGAAATAAAACAAAACTGAAAACACCTTTCTCATCTTCTTCTTCTTCCCTGTCTCAGTTATAGTGATAAATTTTCTACTTCCTCTTGCCTTGAGTGATGCAGGATGGATGAGGAATATGGTTTGGAGTCACCTTATAACACTTTGTCCCTGACGCTCCTTCCTTCTCATTCTTTTCTCCTGCTCTAATATGGGGCCTCTATCATAAGATAGAGTCCTTCATGAACCTCTCCAATGTGGGCTCTTTCCACAGGCTGCAATTCTTCAAGAACTGCTCTGGGATGGGTTCCCCACAGGCTACAGTTCTTGACAAAAACTCGTTCCTGTGTGTACTCATCACAGGCCTCAGGTTCTGGCAGGAGTATGCTCCAGCATGGTCTTTTCATGGCATGCAGCTTCTCAGGGCATATCCATGTACTCTTGTGTGGGATCCTCCATGGGCTGCAGGTGGATCTGTGCTCCACTCTGGTCCTTCATGGGCTGCAGGTGCACAGCTGCTTCACCAGGGGCTGCAGGGGAGTCTCTGGTCTGGCATTTGGAGCACCTTCTGCCCCTCCTTCTTTGCTGACCTTGGTATCTGCACAGTTGCTTCTGCCACATTTTCTCACTCCTTTCTCACACAGCTGCTGCACAGAAGGTTTTACCTTTTCTGAAATGTTTTCACAGAGGCTCCACCAGCATTGATGATGGGCTTGGCTTTGACAAATTAAAGGTCCATCTTGAAACCTCCTGTGTTGAACACAGGGGCAGCTCCTGGTGTCTTTTCACAGAAGCTACGGCTTAAGCCTCTATCCTGCTAGTAAAGCATTGCTTCAAAAACCAAATGCAGTAAGAAATTAGAATTTTTTATTTAATATGTACTGGATGTTTGCTAAAATGATATGGCCAGGTGGCAGAGGGAACGTTTCCTGCTTCTGAAATGCTGGCTGGTGCAGTCTAGGCCAGACAGAACCTTTTATAAATAGGAAATAAAACCAGAGTTTCTGGAGGGACATGGACTAATGAGATACTAAAATTGGAGTAAGAAGGAAGTCTACAGCATTAATGAAAATGAAGAAACAGTATATAAAAAGATGTACTGTCAGTCCTCAGATATAATAAAAAGAGGTTTTCTACTTTGAATATTTTGGCTGTCTACATTTTTTCTTCCTTGTTAAGCCCCTAATTTCTTCTGCTGAGGTGCAACTTAATCAAGTAAAGCCTTTGGTCAACAGACAAAATGGAAAAGACCTGTGATTCTTGGCCCTGGATATTTTCACTCTGTTGGTGATGAAGGATAGCAGCAAAGGACACCTCGGGGTCTGCTGTTCTCATATGGAGCTGGCAGTAGTGGACCAAGCCATGTTTCTTAGGATGCTTGGAAAACAGCCCTTACCTCGACAGGGTGGTGAGGAAGGAAGGGGATAAAGAAAAATTTGTAAAGTGCTATGTGGCTTCTCCTATACCTACTATAAGAATTCACTCAATCCCAGTCACAATGAGTATTGCAATATCTTCCCCTCTGCCTTTCCTTTTTCGATAGCTCTGTTCAGTTCAGACCAGAGCTGTATTTCATTTAATCGCTTTAATCATACCAGAGCTACGCAGGAAGCAGCCTGCAGTGAGCCTGGCCAGAACGATTTACTATTACAACACATCACCCTACAGGCTTCAAATGCACAAAAAACGATTTTAGCAGCTCTCTGTGGGATGCAGGCAATACAGATTTCATGTTGTAACACAAGAGGAAGAGCAGATATAACTGTCTATACTAACTCTTTCTAAGCAGCCATGGAATCTCTAGTTGAAGGAGGATTAACTTCTTGTCAGGCATTAAAATCTATAATAAGAAATATAATAACTGAATGGAGTTTGAGGGTGTTTTTGTTCAACTCAGAAGGGATCTAGAAGGTCTTCCTAGAATCTGAAAGCTTAGAAATGGGAAACTAATTAAGGGCTGCAAGTATTTAATCAGTTAATGTTTAAGAACTGAGAGTTAAAGATGCAGATTTATGAGTTTGAGAGGGGCTAATTAATAATGACAAATAAAACATTATGATTAAGCCATTTCTGCTTGTAAAAAGTGATACCATGTGGCTAGCACAGAACTTTCCCATGAGAATTTTCTTGTGTTTTTTATAAACAAAGATAAAATTTGGATGTTATTAAAACGGTTTCTCGAGATGTGCACAGTTCGGGCCTGGCCAATAGGCTCAGGGGGAGGTTTCAGACTGACCAATCTGAGTGACCTTTGAAAAGTCTATATAAGTTGGAAAAATAAAAAAATAAATCTCTTTTATCCCACAGTTTTCTGAAGGGTCTTTTCTCTCTGCTAGCGGCTCAACAGCGACATCACCATTTTTTTCCTGAATAAAATTTCACTGGATTCTTAATTCATTGGCCAAATAGACTGAAAAAAAAATATATAAATAAGACTGAACGAAAGTTTTCTTTTAACTGGGTACTTTTCATAAATGCTATTGAACAGAGATTTTAAGGAATTGTTTTTGATGATGGCATCACTGCTTATTGTGGTTGACTTAAGAACGAATCTTTAGCTACATAGTAATATTCAAGGTTTCAAACTTCATAGACATTTCATATAGGAGTTTTGGATATTTTCCTTGACGTTGTTTACTTCCTTCTTTGTAGTGAAAACTAATCTGAAGGTCCAACCCCTGACAAATTATTTGGCGGTGGGTAGTGATGGGAGAAGTCAAAAAAAGATTCTGCCATTTGATTTAATTAAATACAAAGTAAAAAAACCATTCTGATTAAAAAGCTTTGGTCTAATGCATTGTTCATTTATATTTTATTTCTGCATCAGAAAAAGAAGCTTTTACTGAAAAAATGTCAACTAAATCCATACTCTGCTGTTCACTTAGTGAGCAAGCACTACAAAAATATTTACTTTGTGTGAAAAATCAATTGGGAAAGTGTATCATTGTCTTTAACATCAATTTGGACACCAAGAATGTACCTAAACACAATTATGTGATTTTTCTGTTACCTAAAATGAAATGGTTGTTCTAAAATGAAATGATTGCACCATTCAGGTTTGTCTCTTCATTAGTTTATCTTATCTAGTAACAGACAGAAGTACCTGAGAGTCAGTGAAAGTGAATTTCTTCATTACAGTATTTTCGAGCAAAATGCAGACTAGGAGTAGTAAATGTCTTCTGGTCCTAAGATTACATCAATAGTGGGAAAAATCACAGCTGTTCTACTGATTTTTTACCTAATGACAATATCAAATATTGAAATAGGGCTGCAAAGACATTTAAGAATTTTAAAATGCCAGGTAAGTGCTAAACTATAAAGTTATCAATAAATTTTTTTTTTAACTGAAAAAGCAAAAATAAAGTTTATCTATGTGTTTCTATTATATTTTGCTTAGTAATATTTTGTAGAATTATAAGATTCCCTATTCCAAAAAAAAAAAACCAAAAACCAAAAGCAAACAAGTTGTTCTCTGTGCCGTAGGACTTAAAAAGTCCATTTTCCCATGGGTTTATATTCATTATTATCTTCCCACTCTGCTGCAACCAAATGCCTGTGACAAGTGCTTATACCTAAAACAGTATTTTTTCCATGCGCCTCAGTCCATGTTAATGGATGTATGGAGCTTCTAGATCCTAAGCTGGTTGAGCAAGTCAGCGAAGATCTGTGTCTACTTTGGAACTGTGCTTCTGTCTGCCTGGCAAACATGTCTAAAGCAAAATAAAGAAGGGCTTATTTCTCCCAGTTTCTTCCCCAGTGCCGGGATAATAATACCTCCAAGCTCTACTTTAGCTCTTAGGCCCTTGACAACATTTAGAGTGGGATTTCGGTCTCTAGCAGCTCAAACCAGCTACCGCAAGGCAGGTTACTACTATCTAATAAGGTCCGTAGGATATCTCAGAAAACAGAGCAAATTTGACACAGAATACAGAGAATATATCAACATGCTTCCAAGTTGGTAGCTGGAGGTCAAGATGGATAATTTACGACACTCCAGATGGTGTTGCATGCTTAGGGAACACCTGAGGAGAACACTGAAGATAAGACTCTGCATAATAACCAGGTCTCTCAAATCTTATTATAACTAACAGTGATAGTCAATAAAGTCAGCTAGAGCTGAAGCTGGAACACTGGAGTCTACTCTAAAGTTAACACTTACTAAGACATTGGGCAACAATCTAGTGATTTGGAAATATGGGAGTCTAAATTTAGATGGTTATGGTCGGTATGATGAGTCCATCCTTATTATTCAGTTCAGCTGTGTGTCTACAGGTGGGAAAAACAAAGTTAACCTGGTCAACCTGGTGATGGGAGTTTTAAAAAAGATGCATCAAGAGAGGGAGAAGATGACTCACAGGTGAGGAAGCAGTGGAGCAGGCTGGCAAGGAAGGGATGAAGGATGTTGTGGAATTAAAAGATCCTAAAAATAAAAAGAAACTACAATCAGAACTAAAGGAGGACCATCCTGAGCCTGTGCACACAAATACAGATATGTTGAGAGTACATATGAGGGAAAGTCAAGCCACCACACCAGCCAACCTTATTTATTTATTTAATTAATTATTATTTTATTGATCTAAACCTTTATCACATGTTATTTGTAAAGTCTTGTGGTGGGTTGACTCTGGCTTGATGCCAGCTACCAAACAAAGATACTCTATCATCCATCTCCTCAACTGGACAGGGGAGACAAAATTGGGCGAAAGTCTCATGGGTTGAAATGAGGACAAGGACTGACCACCCAGTTATTACTCTCATAGGCAAAACAGACTCAATATAAGGAATTTAATTTATTACCGATCAAATCAGAGCAGGATAATGAGAAATAAAAACTAAATCTTAAAATACCTTTGCCCCACCCCTTCCTTCTTCCCAGGCTCAAATTCAGGCATGAGTTTTCTACCTCCTCCCCCTCAGTGGTGGCACAGAGAATGGGGACTGGGGGTCAATTCATCACAGGCCATCTCTGCTGCTCCTCCTTCCTCAGGGAGAGGACTCCTTGCAATCTGTCCCCGTCCCAGCATTGGTTCTGTCCCGTGAGTGAAAGTCCTTCAGGAGCACACTACTCCAGCATTGATCCCCCATGGGATTGCAAATCCTGCCAGCAAACCTGCTCCGCGGTGGGCTCCTCTTTTGGCAGATCCACAGGTCCTACTGGAAGTCTGCTCAAGTGAAGACTTCCCATGGGGTTTCAGCCTCCTTCAGGGCAGATCCACCTGTTCTGGCATGGGGTCATCCACAGACTGCAAGGATTTCTGCTAATTCATGGACTTCCGTGGGTTGCAGGGTCAGCCTGCCTCCCTATGACCTTCACCACAATCTTCAAGGGAATCTCTGCTCCAGCACCTGGAGCACCTTGTCCCCCTCTTTCCTCATTGATCTTGGTGTTTGCAGGGCTGTTTCTTTCATGTATTCTCACTCCTTTTTTTTCAGTTACTTTTGCACAGCAGGTTTTTTCCCTCCTTATATATGTTTTCCCCGAGGCACTGTTGCTGGTGGGCTGGGCTTTGGCCAGCAGTGGGTCCATCTTGGAGCCAGCCAGCATTGGCTCTATCAGACATAGGGGAAGCTTCTGTTGTTGCCCCATAACAAAATCTGTCCACACAAAATCAATATAAGGCTACAGCAAAAATGAAAATAAGTAATTGAAAAAAAGGATTCATTTTTTGAATGCCTGAACTTAACTGAGATAAAAGTCAATGCTAGTGCTTAAACTGTTAGGTAACTCACCATTCCTGAAACTAAAGTTTAAAAATCAGATTTGGCCCACTGCATGAAATTTCTTAACCAAAAAAAAAAAAAAGTGGAATCCCTTTGCTCTACTAGCAAGCTGATTTTTATTTTTAAATGTATAAAATATTCTTCTGTGTGACTTCAAAAACTTTCTCCTTGTTTTCCCAGAAAGCAAAGCGTTTAATAATTCAGAACTAGATCAACAATGGTAGATCCTTTTTCCAAATACTACATGGTGTAAGCAGCTATTTGAACATTTCGAGATTAGAATCTTGCCCTTTACAAACACATTTGATACATACAGAGGGTCTGTTGGCTGATTATTTTCTATCACATCTGTTTGGATGGCACTATGCCCATTCACAAGCTCATCAAACCCTTGCCCAAGGGCAAAGCTACCAACCAAGCAAGCACTAGTTAAAAAAGAGCCAACCAAGAAGATACAGTAGACTAAAATACTGCAAGGTAAGACAAACAGGAAGTGCCATAGATACTTTAAATATAGAATAGCCTCTGGTTATACTGAATGTGAAGTTTGGAGGAGTGACAGGGGTTTTTTTCTGAGATAACAGTAGGGAGTTGGTCAAATGTTATCTGAGATAACAGGCAACACTTTGCTAAATGTATCACGGTAGGTGCAAATATGCGTACAAGTAAGTACAGAAACAAATATTACCTTTGCTAGCAAATTTTGAAAAGACAACAGTGGTGCTACTAGTAAGATCAATGAGCAAGCAGATGGTGATACATGTATTTGTAGTATTTCACTCAGCCAGCATTTGAAGCGCTTTAATTAGTTGAGCTGTCCAAGCCTCTTTCTCCCCCATGTCATCCTTCACATATTATGTCAATAGAAAAGGAAGTATTAAAATTATTATCATTATGATACAGATGGAAAAAATGGGACATAATGATAGAGGTCATAAAACAAAACTGTAGAAATGCCCTGGAAAAAATATAATTTTATTTCCCATTATGGAATATAATTTCAGAGTAAAAAAATTTAAACTGACAGAGTGCTTAAAACTACGATATATAAAGAAATTAAGATTGACCTAGATATCTAAAGATTTTTTTAAAAGTGGAATAAAATTGTGTTTATAATCACAAAAATGGGCTGTAATTACTCTTTAAGTTATATTAATAAACAACACAAGAATTTAACAAAAACATCTAAATACCATTCTTGAACATATTGGGGATTTTTACTAATTTGAGAACAGTCCTGGGTAGAAAAAAAATGGGGTTTTAATTCTAGTGTTTTCTAGTTCTTTCACCATACAACTTTCTCAACAACTCTTTTACTTGCAATGTTAGCAAACAATAAGAAAGTGTGTCCAGTCCTGGTTCTCATATCAGCCTTTCTGAACTTTCTACACATGGATTTTTGTATTAAAAAGTACAGAAAGGAAGTGAGAAACTCTATGAGTGCTTTCTGAACATAAGATGCATTTGTTCATTTCTAAGTCTGAGTATAATTAAAATTAATTATTACATTAACAATGATTTAATGTATAGAGTATTTCATTCCTTCTTTTAAAAAATTCAGCTATTTTACCCTGGAATGACTTTTCTGTGTTTTATGGCAAAGTTACCTATTTTCTTCAACATGAAGATGTGCCCATGATATTCCATGCAATTTCAGTTTTCATGGAGTGTCTGCAAGTGTGTAAAGTAATCTCACTTCTCCCCTTGTGCCAGTCCAAGTGATGGTAACCAAAGCAGTTGATTGTCACAATTGCATCAGTGATTTTCTTCATGAAAATATTTGCACATTTGTTTTGTTAGCAAATTTGTGACTTAGATTCTCTTCCCTTCTCTCCTCCCCTCCCCTCCCTCTCCATTTCCTTTTGTCTCTTTTCTGAATTAAAACCAAGGACAAAACCAATTTTTCACAATGAACTGAAGTAAAGCTTCAGTCTATGAATATGTTTAAACTTAACTTACTACTGCTTTGTAAAGTATAATAAAATAAAAAACTTGTGTTGCAACACAAGATTAATGCCGGAAAATAATGACAAATTTCTGGTAAAAATTTCCTGTTCATAGTTCTGTCTTCATAAGCAATATCAGAGCAAGTCCATTAATCCCAGTAACTCCTATGATACCACACTAAAATTAGACGATATATGTTGATTTACAGACAAAAACATATAGTGTTAGTGTCTTGTTTCTATCATATCTCAATTTAGACTATACATTGAAAATCCTAGTTAGGGCTCTAGTCACCATCAGCAAGACCGTGTGAATATGTGGGCATGAACAAATGTCAGTTGAGGTGATGGACTACACTTCAGACCTCCACAACACAACTTTTAACAGATTCATGCAAAAAACTCTTCCAATATTAATTTTGTTTTCTCCTGCATATTTCCATAGGGAACTCTGACTCTGCTTAGACCAATTTAAATGTTTTAATATTCTGAGCAGTACTTTGGACAAAATCCCCATGATCCCTCTCTTCAGGCTGAACAGCATCAAATCTCTCAGCCTCTCTTCAGAAGAGAGGTATTCCATCCTTGTGATAAAGTTAATGGCCCCCTTTGGACTCATTCCAACAGGTTAACATATTTCCTGTGGGGGCCATAAAGTCGGACACAGTACTCCAGGTGTTGTCTGACAAGAGTGGACTAGAGGAGAAGAATCACCTCAATTTTCAACTCACAGTCACACTGCTTTTGATGCAGCTCACAATGTGGTTGTACTTCTGGGTTGGAAGTGCACACTGCCGTGTCATGTGGATATTTTCATCACAAGTATTCCCAAGTCCTTTTCCTCAGGGCTATTCTTGATTCATTTACCACTCAGTCGGTATTCGTGCATGGGAGACTGCTCTGACCCAGGCGCAGGACCTTGCGCTCGACCTTCAACTTCATGAGGTTCTCATGGGGCCACCTCTCAAGCCTATCATGGTCCCTCTGTATGGCAACCCTTCCACCCAACGTGTCAATGACACCACACAGCTTGGTGTTGCAGGGCAAACCTGTCAAGAGTGCACTTAATCCCACTGTCATGTTGCTGACAGGGAGGTTAAAAAAATGCTGGAATCCATTCCATATAAAAGACATTTGACATTTTTCAGATTTGGTTCAGGCTGCTCTTAGCAGCCCCAATTTGCAACACCTTCACTGATTCATTTAACAAATCCCTAATGAGAAATGCTTGCAATCGGCAAGGTAAATTTGCATAACAAACCATTTAAAGTACTTGTTTAATCTGTGTTAATTATTCATTTTTTCTTGCTGTCTGTATTTTTAAACTCCTGTCCTCAGTTTAGTTGGAAGCCTTTATTTACTCAACACCTGGATACTTATTTATTTTCCTTCTGCTGGAACGCACTTAAGAGCACGTATCCTACTGCAAGAGGCACAATATATTTCTCTTCCTCCAAGGTTTGTGCAGGTTTTTCTTTCTGTACCATTTATACAATTACTATAGAGAATTCTACATAAAACTGAGCTTAAGGAAAATCTATAGGAAGAAGTTGTGGGTTTTTACATATATATATATATATAAAAAACCAGAAATCAGGTTTTTTGTATTAAAATAAACTTTTTTCACTTTTTTTTCTAACTCTTTTCTTCTGTGAGGCATGGAATCTGAAGCAGTTATGGTGAATTAAAAAATATAATAACACATTTAATCTGACATTTAGGATGAAATAGAGAGTAGACTAGTTAGGCATTGTTGAATCTGGTAACTGGAAAAAGGCAAGGTTTTTTTAGTTCCCTGATCCTAAGACCAACCAGTAGAGAGGCTAAGTTTATGCTCTCCCTAGACACACAAAATCACATCTATGCAATACTTGCAAGTACAGCCAGTACACAGATTAACAGACTCAGGATACACAGCACCCATACAAACACAAACAGCACTAGCAGCCTTGTTTCATTTTCTGTACTGCCTAGTAGCCTGTTAAACACCTTTTGCCCATCAATTTTCTCATGATTGATCCCTCCCGAAGAACCTGGATGCTTCCTTTTCCCTTCTGGGTCTTCTTCTCAACATCCCAGATGTCCGGTACAATCCCAAATTGCACTTCCCCTGCATCTTAAAATGTGTCCCATACCCACTAGGCAGTAACTCTTCTCAGCTTTTGAGGTGATCTGGAGAGCCTTTACCATTTTACTCATAGTAATGGGTGTCATTACTGTCTCATGAAGCTGACCATCCTGCATGAGCAGAACAAGGGTTCTTGTTTCTCTGATAGTTTCTGAGGATTTCAGCGTTTGGCGTTGTTCCTCTGTATTTCTTTATGCTCGTGGAGAAGAATCTTATCATGTATCCTATAACATTATTACAATATTTTTTGGCCTTAAGGGGAGAAAATGGGAAAAACTAGGCCATTAGAAAAACGTTGCCTACGACTCACAACCTTCTTGCAGAGGCAACAATCAAATGTTGCTGAAAAAGAAGCTTTTCAGTCTTGTGTTGAAAAATAGCAGCAGACTCCAATGTTCTGCAGTAAATTTGGGGTTGAAAATCGTTGGAAATGGGGTTTCCTGAGCAGAAAATGAGCAATTAAGAAAAATTATACTTATGTGATCATTCCTCATCTTCCTTCCTTCCTTCCCTCCTTCCTTCCTTCCTTCCTTCCTTCCTTCCTTCCTTCCTTCCTTCCTTCCATCCTTCCATCCTTCCATCCTTCCATCCTTCCATCCTTCCTATCCTTCCTATCCTTCCTATCCTTCCTATCCTTCCTATCCTTCCTATTCTTTCCTCTATCGCCCTCTTCTTTTCCTCTTTCTTTCTTTTTTTATTCCAATATGAACAATTAAATATTTAAAGGTTTTAACACTGGCTTTACCCTCTCTGTCTATCTACATTATTTGCTGCCAGCTAAAAAAAATCCTTTTAATCTCTGCCTACTCTGGAATATCTTTGAGACTTGAGATTCTGCCCTTAGTATTGGAAAAAAAAAAAAAAGGATATCAATTTTACTGAAATATAGCAGGGAAACAATTTTGAAACACTTGCAGATTTTTTTCTCCAAGACTACTTTCCAGCTATCCAGGAGCAGAACAGGAATTAGAAAATATTAAAATCATGTTTTGCAAAGACTTCCGAGGGTTTTATTTTATTTGGGGATATGACACTGTGAAGAGATCAGTGATAATGTGGTATCTACCTGTGTTATAGATTAAATAAAAGACAAAGAAGTATATTTAATTTACTGTAGAGCAATGATCCATATGCTTTAGAATGCAACAAAAGTAAATTAATGTAAAATTTATTTTGTGCATGAGAAGTAAATGGAGGTAAACAGCATACCAAAAACATTGTTCAAGTGACATTTGAACAGCATAAAACACAGAGAAAAGAGAATATTCTGCCTCACGGAGGAAACAGCATGCAAAATCCTTCTGCAGACTGAGAGAATATTCTTTGTATAGCCTTTTAGAGGGTAAGGCATCAGACATGATTATGTTAAAATATTATGAATTTGTACAGTCATCTGTCTGTTTAAAACGAATCATGAATTCATAGTGAGATGGGAAAGAAAATATTTACAATACTTTGAAAGTCTTCTAGTCCTGAATTTTTTTCTGACACTTTTTCTTGGTATGTGGACAACGTAAGAGCAAGAGTGATAAACCTTAGATTAGTTTAATGTTCCTCCAAATCCCCTCATAAAAACCATTGTTCATACATTGCAGCTGGAGGCACATTCAAGCTTTACAGCCTGGGTTTAGAGTCTTCCACAGTCAAATATCTTCTGGGAAACTTCAATGATCCCCTTTTGTACAAATCATATTTCTCATATTAATTTTTGGAGTGTAGTGATAGCCTGCTAGTAAGAAACCATGAAAAAGTGATGTCTCCAGATGGTTCTCCAGAACTGGGACAACCTTCTGGGATGCTATGAAACAGATCCACATACGTTATGTTCTATGGTCAAAATAGACAAAAAAAGATACTTTTATAGCATATTACCAAAATACCTCTCTTAATTGTTCCTGGGAACAAATGTAACCCTCTTCAAACAGGTGCATAAAATGCCCTCTAACACATCACTCTTTCCTTTTTCTTTCTCTTAAAAAAATTTTCAAAATGAGATGAGTGCAGATTTTTCTTCGTAGTAACCATTAATTATAGCTAAGAAAATGTAAAACAGAAATGTCTTTTTCCTCTGCTTACTATGGATACTCCATCAGAAAATGTATTGAAAGATTACATTAACTTGAAGCTACTCATTTAATCTGTCTATGGAGCGGCTACTTTGTGATCTGTGAAACTAAACTGACAAAGCAAAGGGGTAAATTCTATCCTGTAAAATATGAAAATAATTTCCAGATGAAAAAAAATCGTGCATAGAAACTTAATTTATTTTTAATCATCTGAAATTTAGTCATACTTGGACATCTTGACAAAGCAAGCCTTCTGCATTTGTTCCTGTGGGGAAAGACAAGGCTTTCTTTCCCAAGGAGGCTGAAAATGGTTAACCCTCTTGTGCATATCTATTGCAACATATATAAAGAGCCTTAAGGTCTAGACACCTGCGTTCTGGTGAAGTAATGTTTAGTTTAACATCCAAATACATATTTGAGAAGTACTTTTTCAATTTTTCTAATTTTAACTGAAGAATGAATTTTTAAATGGAGAGGAAGATGATGATGGAAGTGTTCATCCTCTATGAATATGCCAACTGTTTTTCACTTACTCTTGTAGTGAAAAAGCAAGCATTACATGAGTAAAAAAAACCTAGCTTGAGAAATTAAATCCCATGTCTAAAGGAAAAGAATCCTCTTAATAGATTTGAAAATTGCAAGTCGAAACACAGGCAAGCTATATCCTTGCTGAACAGAAAACTGAAGACACAAAAGATGTGTTTAATAACCAAGACGTCTTGAGGGCAGGAGCTAAGCAGGGTGGTCATAGGAACTTTACTTTTGAGTCAGTGAGGAGGAGAAACAATCTGAAACAAACAATATTACCCCAAGGAAAATGAACAGGAGTCACTTTTAAGCAAGCCATTTATGAAAAAAAATCTGATTTTCCATAAGAAATCTAATTCTGCTGAAATTAATCTACTACATCTCTTTTTAGACAAAATTAGGAATGTACAAATCAGTTATATGATAAGCTTGTCTACACTTTCCAAGGGCAATGAATTTTAAACTCAATTAGCCAAAACAGAATGGTGAATTTTTTTCTTTACTCTCTCTTATACCTTTCTCAAAATTGAACTCCAATATGATTTTTTTTCATAACAGATATATCTGCCTTTCTTTTTGTAGTTAACAAAATGATACACATTTTACACCTACAGAGTAAACTTAAGCTGTTTATTTTATTTTTAAGCTATAATTTTGTTTAAGATTAAAAAATATAGCATTTAACTGTGCAACACACCTAACTTGGGCTTCTCAATAGCAAATTGTCCAAAGTCTTGTCATATGAGGGGAGAGCACATGGTGACAATAATTTTTATCAGGCCTTCTTTTTCTGAAATAACCTATTTTTCTCTGAGACTGGACTTTTAAATTATACTTATTATCCTGATAGCTTGTTTTGTCTTTGCTTTGATTCACATAATGTCCAAGAGACATCCATCTTTTCTGAAAATAGATTTAGAGAGAGTAGTCTTCCAACACCTGCTGTTAAAAGATTTTAATCTTAAGGATCATAATAATCACACTACCCAGTGGATGCCTGCAAGTGTAATACATCTTCTAGAAAAGTGCTGTACTTTTTCCATTTTTCTACTTAGTATTTTTGAGTTTCTGAAATAGATTTTATGATAAATTTTTCAGTTGGTGGGCATCTACACAGTCATTTATGTAAATTTAGAAGAGCAACACAAACTACATTATCCAATGCATGCATGCAAGTGCAACAGTACTTGCAAGTATTGTTTCCTTAGGTTTTAAGTGAGAACTGCAGGATAATGCATTGAAGACTTGTTTCTAAAAGCAGTAAATTCTTGAGACAAATTCAATTGTTTCTCGGAATTAAGTTTTCTTTTTAATAAAGACTTTCTTGAATGCACAATGACTATTTAACTCGTCAAAAACAAAGTTAATATCACCAGGGAAAAAAATCCCACCAACAAAAATAATTTTTTTTATTTGATTTAGAAAAAAAATGTTTACATCTTTTGCAGTTTTGTCATCAGCCACTAAGATTTTTTGACTTGCTAGAAGCCTAATATTGCAAATTAGACACAATACTGAATACAAAGATAAATATAGTCATCAGCCTTGTGCAGCTACCTAAGTATGTTTGCATTTTGTGTCATCCATTTTTATAAACTGTATCCATACTTCCCCCTCCCCAACATTAGCCCCCTCTCTGAATGTGTTCCCCTGTTGGTGTACACAAACATAGTCTGACATATTCAGGGCATGCTGAATTTATTCAACTTACACAGATAGTTGGCATCAGCAGCAGATCTGATTTACACCCAATATATTATATATTTCATTTATATTGTGCTAGCGATATGTGTACTACAAGTTTGACAGTTCTGGTTGTCCTGTGGCCTTGTCAAAACTCCAATTTCTGAATGTGTCAGAAGTCCTCAAGATCCACTGCAACAAAATTTATATGTAGAAAGAAGAAATATCTTGGCAAACATGAACATATGGTAGGCTTAGTCTTATTTCCTGTGATCTTATTTCTCATTGAAAATGATGAAACTGAATGACATTGAGCATGAATTAGCTTCAGAATTGTTACCTAGGAAACTCTTCAAGTCAGAAATCACAATTGTTCCATTCTGCTCCTTTCCATTTCAACAGAATCACAGAATCATAGAATCATAGAATCTTAAGGCTGGAAAAGACCTCCATCACCATTGAGTCCAACCTTTGACTGAACACCACCATCAATGTCAACTGAACTACAGCAGTAAGAGTCACATCCAGTCATTTCTTTAACACTTTCACAGATGGTGACTCCATCATTTACCTGAGAACCCTGTTCCAATGCTTAAACACCCTTTTAATGAAAAAATTCTTCTTGATGTACAACCTGAGCCTTCCCTGGCCTAGCCTGAGGCTGTTTCCTCTAGTCCTGTTGCTAGCTGCCTGGGATAGTTCTACTTCACCCTTCCCCCCCACATCACAAACCCAACATAATATCAAGGCCTAATTTCTTACAACATCCATTTAGGCAAGTCTTGAAGTTCAAAACACTTGGATCTGACCTCCAGCTACTGGGGCAGGAGAGATTCTGGTCTGGAGCAACTGGAGAAGTGACAACAGTCCTAACACCCATAACACAAACTATTCTCATCTTCACTGGCTTCTGGACGATTAACTGTGGGGATATTTATAGAGAAAGAACAATTGCTATGGTGAAGTATAACCTTTCACTAGTGCCCCAGTGTCCTATTCCCAAAATATTGATGCCATTGGATTTGTTTGTTATACTGAAAATCTTGCCCCATTAAAAAAAATGAAGCATACTTGATAGGTGGAGCTGTCAGTCCACTACTGTCGATCTAATCTGCGCTTTAAGTAGGGTACTAGTCCAGTTACAGAAATTCCTGGTTTAGAGCACTGTGGTAAACTGCAGTAACACAAGTCCTCCTACTTGGAGGGATGTGAAGTTTGTGATGGAGATCTTGCCTCTTTTCTTGGAGAAGCATGATTCTGATGTTGACATTGGGCCTTACTTTCTCCTTAGGCTGGAGGTCATGCTTGGAGACCCAAGGATGCATCCCTGCCCCCCACTGCCTGCCTTCAGGGAGTCCCTGCATGGGAGGGGAGCAGGAGGGAAGAACCAGCTCCAGTCAGCCAAGGCTGCTCTGGCCCTCTCAGAGACACCTGCTCTGTCCTTGCTGTTTCTGGCGTCAGGGGGTGAGAATCCTGCTGGTCTTTAAATCTTCAGAAGCACACAGATCTTGCTTGAAATCTTGTGCTCCACTTCATACATGGGAAAAAATGGCAATGGCCAAACTCTTCCATTTGTTTTCCACAGTTCTGTTTTTCATAGCTACAAACACAGAAAAGGAAAACTGTTTCTATGGGAATAGATGAAAATTTGCTAAGAGAAGTTGAGTTGTGTATTTTTAGCATTATACCACTAATAGACTGATTTCCTAGTACTGAAAAATGTTCACAGAAATAATAAACCGACATTATTATTTTTGCAAAATTATGCATCATCTCATTGGGGTGGGGGGGGGTGATTTTAAGTACAAAGGTCCTTTGACAGCACAGGTTGTGCATAGTTCTCATAACATCTATTCTGAAAACTGATTCATTCCAGAAAAAAATTCTTTGAAACACCTCTAAAGCTGGAATAATTCAAGATTTATGACTCTATTTGTCCTGTCTATAGGTGAAATTCCCTATTGTATGAAGCTATGCAAGGATAGCTGAACCACAGTATTCTGACAGAGAGAAAATCTATTAGTTTCCTAAAGAATATTATTGCACAGATCAATTCTTCATCCCCAGTCTTGTCCTATAACTTTTCCCATAGACTAAACCCTTAATCAAAATTTAGTTCTAGTGTCTCAAGTAGAAGAAGAAATAATTCTTCATGGACATTGCTGCTTGCTTTTAAGGTTTGAAAACTGGATATGCAAATAGGTTCTGTCAAATGCTAGTGGCAATGTACTATATATGTACTATGAATTTGTAATTATTATTTGCCAGATTTTATTGTCGTAGCAATAAATTCACTTCAGTTGGAAATTTGTACTACTTCTAGCATGGCAACTTGCTGGAGTCCGAATATTTGACCTTTTACCATTACTAATTTCATGCATCCTCCTAAATGCAACATATAACAACACAGGATTCTTTGTTGGATGAAGTATTCAGACAATACTCTCATCTACTCAAAAGGAAATTTTCCTGTCTTAGGCAGTGCAATATATTTCTGCAGCATATTTATCTATGTATTCATTTTTCAGACTAACTGGGTGGGAAAAAAGGGAGAAATAAAGGAAAAAAAGAAGACGGGAAAACACAGTTATGTGGTAATATATCTATTTATACTTGGTGGAAATGCTCCAGTCTACCTCTGGAATTATTTTCAACTGAGTACAAATAAGCTTCAGGGAAATAGGAATTTATGATCTTTAAACACAAAAAGCTAATATTTCAAAAGTAGCATCCTTTATTCAAAGGTACTTCTTTTTTTAAAAGTGCTTCAATAACACGAGAATCTTTAAGAAATAAATAATATGGGGAATTTTTATGCTTAAAATAATTACATTATGTCTGGGTTTAATATAATTCAGATAAAATAGTATGTATTTTTATTGTTCATATTTTTATGTTCTCCTTATATAGGAAGTTCTTTTATAAAAAAACCCCTAATTTATTATGTGCTTTCAATATAAAACACATTTTAGAGACAGTAAGTGTCTGGGGTTTTTATTATTATTGTGAGAAGAATGTTCATAAGCAACATATATTGACATTGTTTAGAAAATCGTGGATCTTCCATTTGTATTGTATCTTGAGAAATCTAAGTTGTTTGAAATCAAGTCAGCTTAATAGGTAATTGAATCATGTGATAGATATCTGTGACAAATTCTCTGTTACCTTTAAGATTTGATAACATTTCTCTCTTACATTTCTCTCTTAAAAGGAAGTGATGTCACTCAGAATTAATACGTAAGTCAGCTACTGATTTGTCTTTGTCATTAGCTTCCCTTGGCTTTGACATACTGCCTTGTAGCATATTTATCAGACAAAGGGCTTAATTAGAAGGGAACGAATGCTGTTGTCTGACCAAGAATATGGACCATCTAATTATTAAAAAAAATATATCTACAATTGTAAAAAAACATCACAGCTTTTCCAGCATGAGGTAGTTTCAGGTAAACATCCTGCATTAAGTTCTTGTTGTTCAAGCATTGTTATCCTCATGAAGAGTAACTTACATCCCTCAATAATAAATCTATTATAATTTAGTTAGGAGATAGTAGTCTAGTTGCTGTAAAGAAAAAGAAACATAATTTTTGTTTATACAGCTAATACATCTGAAGAATTTGATTGGATATGAATTACATGTTGGCAGTATTATACCATAGTGCTGGTGAAGTAGAGTTTAGAGTTCATTACCTGAGACAGAGCAAATAACCTAGGCCTTCATTAAAACTACCAAATGACAGTTTCTAAGTCATGCTTCTCTACACGATTCTTCTGTTTTCTTTGGAATCTAGTAAGCATTACTCCTTCTCAGTACCACTCTTTATACAACTGAGTCAGTATCATTCTCAACAGGTAACTGATGTACAAAATTCTTGAGGTTTTTAGCTGCATGAGAGGGAATTATTTTGGACACATCTGTTGTCCAGTAATTTCAGAATCCACTAGGAAATCAATGAATACATTTCCCTATGACATTCTCTTGTATGCTGATCTAGATGGGTTTACAACAAATTTATAATCACATCTTTAGGATGGGAAGATTAGAAAAAGGGAATATGTTGAACTGACTTCCATGACCTGTGATCTTTCAGTGATGGGTCTTTGAAATTATCATGGCACTCTAGGGTATTGACTTAGATATGCAGGACATGGATAGAGATGGACAAGCAAAAATCCATATCAAGACCTAAAAATTCTGACAGATTATCAGGAGGATCATTTACAGGAAAACTGAGTTGTTAGCATTGGAATTTAGGTGCCTAAATTCTACTGTTCTTATTTTGTGGAATTTTGTTGTTAGGACATTTAGATGAAAAAATAGATTAAATTCCAATTCACTTCTTTGGTTTTGGTAATTTTTTGTGGATTTTTTTTTTCAGTCCAAAAAATGTAAAGTATAAACTGAAAAAAATTGTCACCTAAGGTCTACGTATTCTTAGTTATGTGTTGAACTCATTGGAAAACTCACATTTCTTTTAGTGTCTTTTTCTGAATTCAGATGTGCTCTTAACTTCACAGTGACCCAGTTTCAAAAAGTACTGCCTGGCCTGTCTGCTGGTAGTTGAGATTTTGAGAGTTTTTTTTTTTCCCCCAGAGAGATCCTAGGTGTCCTAACTTTTGCTGAGCTATAGTTCTCTAGAAATATATTTTCTTATCTGTGTTGGTAAGTCTCTTCTCTTCAAAAGGCAATTTGCTGTTTTAAACGCCAGGTAAAAACTAACAATACAAAGCCATATGTGAAGGGCCTCTTCTAAACATCCTTCTGGTTTCTTATTTTTCTAATAGTAGTTTGCTATACTTTAAGTCAAACAGAAACATTTAACATTTTATTTATTGCATGGAAAATTGCCCTTAACACCCTGATGTGGCCTTCAAATGTTTTCAGTTTTCTTCACTGACAATACTGATTTACTAACACCTAAATTAGGGATGCAAAGAACTAGTAACCAGTGGGAAAGTAATCTTTGATGCTACAAAGCCAAAATTAGAAATTTCATGTAGGAGGTTAAAAATGGTTTACAGGTATGTTTCACCTTCAGCCAGCTCTACCCTATCCAGCCTGAGGACCTCAAAACTAATCTGTAAGAGAAATCACAGAGTTTTCTGCTGGGAAATTACGGCAAAATCCCCTCTACTATTCTGTCTATTATTCTTTCCAACAGAAAAGAAAATGTACAATTTTGGTCTAGCAGAATGTTTTTTCAAGCACAGATAAAGTTTAAAACAAGCCACAGCTGAAAATAAGGATAAATTATTTGGCTTTTTTACCCTCTGTCTTTCGGAATTATTTTCTGGCCATGAACCATAGTGTGGGTGGATAATGTGGCCATAATAGAAACTAATTTAGCAATGTGAAACACTCTAAGAATATGTGTACTTCCCCTTTCCACCTATACTCTTTCAGGATAGGGAATAAGGACACATTGTCCCAATTTTCAAAGTCAGAAAAAACTCAAGAAACTCATAAAACATTTTTTCTTGTTCAATAGTGCTCATACTCACAGGAAGAGATGAACTACCAAAAAACAATAAGACTTCAGAAATCCTATGATGTAATTAAAAAATCAAAACCAACAAGAAAAAAAAAACAAAAACAAAAACCAGACTAACCCCCCCACCCATGACCTATATAAACCACTTTTCATTTCAATATGATGCAAGCTCGAGACACTGAAAGAAATTATGAAAAGCCCAACAAAGAGTTTAGCTCAGATATAAATATATTGTGATTAATTATACTGGTATCTGGTAGTAAACCTGAGAAATAAAAAAATCTAGAAGAAGATGAGTAAAAGTATTCTGTCTTTTGAATTTGCCTGCACAGAAATGCAGAAACAAATGGTCTTTTATTTTTAATATAAAAGAAGTTAGGTGAGAAAGTTTTTAAAAAATAATAGGACATGAAGTGTTCAAGGATCTATTTTGTAGAAAATCAAAAAAAGAATTTCAATAGTGAACCAGGGGTTTTACAGCAATTAGAAAAAAAATTATGCTTAAATGCATGTGTGTCTTCTAATAGCTCATGAATTTTTTACAGTGGGCTTTTCAGTGACCTTACAGCCAAACTCGTGAGTGACTGGCTTGTGTGAATAAAACCACATCTTAAAGGCTACTGAAGAAACATGGGATTATATCAGGGACTCCTAAAACAGCAAGCAGAAGCTGACAGCAATAGCCTTGAAAGTGCAAGCATGGGACAATGGACAAGGTCCCAGGCTGTAATCACAAATCACTGGTTATTAATTACTGATCACCACAGGAACACAACCTTGGCAGCTGGGTGGAACCTATTTCAGGGTTAAAAAAGAAAACAGAAATGAAATCTCAAGCATCTGTAAAACACACCATATAGAGTAAAACTTGGAGGCAATATGGAGGTTATGGATGAGAGAACAAGGAGGAAGTAAGTAAATATTGTTGACAAATATTTTCAGAAATTATGTAAGCAAATCCAAGCATAGGGAAGAAGATTAATTAATGCACTTTTCCTTTAGGTATGTGTGTCAAAAATACCTGAAATACATGGGTTACTGAAAATACAGACTGAAATGAGGTCTTGAATAAATTAATCCATATAGCAAGGACCTACCTTTACATAATATCTAAAAAGTATACATTCATGATTTGACACTTATGCCTGATACACAGGTAGAGTGCCTACTTTCCTCCTTCCCACAAACACTTGAACATTGTGACATTGTGAATATATTTTAACCATGTTTCCTAAGTTTTGTTATAATTTGTGACAGTGGCAACTATGGGAAATAAAAAGCTATATTACATATGTTGTTCCCCCTATGGATTAGAATAAGTTGGCTGATAAGGAATGAAGATGGGTTATTTTTGCATTTTTGACAAAACTATCCTTTTTCTTATGCTACTTACTTTAAAACTGATTTTTTATAATAATATATTGATAAGTCATTTCCCAGATAAAAATTAGGCTGACAGATACATAATTGCTCCAGACCTCATTTTGTTTAGTTCTTAGGGCATGCATATTCTTTTTCTATAAATTCTATAAAGTAACAAGCATTACTTGAAATGTCCTTTTGACTAGTTCTGTTGCTTTAGGGTCAATTTCCTTATGCTTTGTTGTACTTGAGATAACATAAAACTTTTGTTGCTTATTCTTTCTTCCTTCGGGCCCATATTCTCATCTCCCTGTCAAAATTATTTGAATGCTATGCAGTATATTAATAAAATTCGTCTTTTTTTTTCCGTGATGGCTGAAACAAAAAAATGTAACAATCTATTGAAGACATTTCAATAGTTTGTTTTCTTCTCCTCTTCTGTGCTGTATCTGGACACTTCTGTTTATCTATATGCAGAAGATTTCCTTGTTAATGACTTTTTTACTAATATACATGAATAAATCTTTCTAGCTTTAGCAGCATTTACTTGGTGTACTTCTTCTAACTGATCCCTTACAATGTCTTTTGACTTATGCAATCTCTTTCTGATTTCCCAGTCGCTGACCAACTTTTAGTGAATTCATTGCAATATTACACTATCTTTGTTTCCTAATGACAGTTTGTTGCTGCAGTGCAGAACACTGGGGCAGCGCTCCCCTGCCACGGGGGGAAAGGCTGCTCCAGAACCGGAACACGCAGGATGGTTTCACCGTGGCCACGAGCTGTGGGACTGGTCAGACACGGTCCTTGTCGAAGTGTCGCAGGTTTAGAAAGGCATCTGTTTCATTCCAGGTCTCCATGGTGCTTTTATTGTGAAAAACGGGAGGGATTGGGAGACTGAGGAGGAGGGTGGGAATACAAGGGAGGGTGCAAGTTCCATTCGAGGCTGGAACCAAAGAGACCCGTTCCAGAGCTTGCTGGGGTTTTTATCTCTAGGGAGGGGGGCAGTCCTGACTCACATCCAGTCAGAAGGGGTCAGGGGGGCGGGGTCAGGGACAGAAAGGACACAGCAACAGTTTGTCTTTACGTAATGATAATTTGTCATTTTGAGTTAATATACCTCATTAAATAAATTCCAGTTCCTTTCCACTTTTTTACCCCACACATTATTTTTCTAGCTATTCTATAAAATACATGTTTTAAGCATTACCTAAAACTGGTAGTTAAAAAATAAGGGGGTTTATTTATTCAAAAAGACTTCAAAATGAGCACTTAATTTATAATATTCTCATTAGTATTTTAAAGGGATTTCTTTGCATTTAGATTTATTTTCAAGTACAGAAGCAGTTGTCATTGAAAGAGTGGTTTAGGCATTGCAAGAACTTACCCAGGGAGGTTGTGGAGGCACAGTCTCTAGAAGTGTTCAAGAGGTGTCTGGATATGACACTTGGGGTTATGGCTTAGGGGTGATAATGGTGATGCTGGGTTGACAGTTGCACTAGATGATATTGAAGGTCTCTTCCAACCTTGATGTTTCTGTGATTTTGTGAAATCTGTGGTTTGAAAAAGGATTGTCAGTTTTCTCATATACCTGACACTTACTCTGCCACTTCTGAAGTTTTAAAAGCCTCATTGTTTTACTACTTCTATTGTTACTTTCACAGAACATTCTTGAGAGAACAAGGACTTAGCATCTCCAAGATTATAGTAATAAAGAACAATTCCAATATTCTTTCTAAACAAAGAGCCTATAAAAGAAAAATGACAAAACAAAACCTGATGTTATTACTTTGTTTTAAAATACATTTCTAAACAGATGATTCCAAATCAGCATTTTCTACTAAATTACTGGTATGGTCATCACATTCTTTTCTCTATATGTTTCTGTAGCCTTACCTGTGAATTTCCTAAGACACTGGTGGCTGCTCATTTTAGCAGCCTTTTTGCATTAATTTCACTCTCTTGTAGAAGAGACACACATTGCTTTTCAATTAACATTAAGGATAATCCCTGATCTCTTCGGTTGCAAAGGTGGGTTGCAGACTGGACTTATAGGTAAAATACTATGACTTTTCAGGAGAACATGGAAAAATAATTTTAGTGCCATTTAGGGATTTAATATTAATCACAGGAATAAAAATTCAGTCCATCAAGCTTATTGATACAAAATTTTTGCCATAATCATTCCAGAGAAAATGTATACATAACAGAACAACAGTTTGTGAGTGAGAAAATAGTAGTTCTTGCAAGAGATCCTGAAGACTTAAGGCATTTTTACTGAACAGGTGTTATGCACACTAAATGAGTGGTGTCCATGGAGCTATCACTTCTACATCAACATGCATACAAATTAATTTTTTTAAACAAAAGAAAATTAAAACATGCTTAAAATCATTGGACCTACTTATTTCTTTTTCAGTGAAACTTTGTTTCTCCTCTTATTTTTCTCCTCGCAGCTGTTTCTCAGTAGGAAAAAAAAGACTCTTTGAAGTACTAGCAGCACATCTTATATCTGCTGACAAAACCCAGAAGCAATCACACTGACATGGACATTTGCCTCTTGTTTATTATTAAAGTACCTTTTTAACCTTTCTCTTATCCCTACTTGGAGTAATTTTTCCCCTGGATTTTTTTTAAAAAATATTCATTTTAAAAATAAGTAAAATTTTTCACACTGTCCTGCTCTCCCTCCACTTTTTTGTTATTTTATGTTTCCTTCTCGAGGGCTTTATGTCTCTCTGTGGCTATAGATACAAAGCTTATACATAAAAGCTTATAAGTACACACTATGTTACTTGATTATTTAATACTCAGGTTCTGCTTTAGAGTAACATGTTCTGCAGGTATTGACTTTTAAAGCACTGACTTTTAAAGCACACACACCTAAACTGTGAAACATTATGTCTGGTTTAAGCAATGCTCATCATTTATATGAAAAAGAGCAAGTGTTACAATGTGTGTATGACATTTTCTCTTTGAAATAATTATTTAAGTAATATGATAAAGAAAAATTATATTAAAACCTTTTGATATACTTGTTGACAGAACTAGGACAAACTACAGCAATAATTTGGGCCTAATTAATTATGACATTTTGCCTTTTTCCGTGACTGGCCCTAGCCACTGGGGTAAAAGAAATCTGACATGGAAAAGGTTCAATAGGCCAAAGAGAAAGACTTTTTAATTGACTATGTCTCTAATTTATTCAAATAATACATACATATATATTTGTTCTTAGTGAAGTTAAGCAGTTATATTTTGTTATATATAAACTTATATGCACAGATAATTTTTTGATGGGATCCAGGGCTTCCATAATGCTTTTAGATACTCAGATAATTCCCAAGTCAAGTAATTTTGCAGAGATTACATAGAATCTTTCTTCAGGTTTTTCTTCTCTGAAATTACTTGAGAACATTTGCACTACTTATTACTGAAATATCCTACTGTGAAATCATGACAAAAGGTGTATGTACAACACAAGAGTTTCATCAAAGCCGTCACAGTGGTTAGGGACAATAGTTCAATGAAAATGGTGTCAGTTCCTTTCTCTGACTGGAACTCCCCGAAAACCAAAAGAGGTAATTCCCTTCCTTTAAGAAACTACCACAGGAGATGGAGTCTTAGAGGGACAAGGTTCAAACCTGAATCTTTAACCTTTCAGTATATGATTAAGTTTCAGGAAGAACTTCTTCACTTCTTCAGGAAGAATGGTTTGTCACGCATTGAAGGAATGGAAACACCACTGCCCAGGAAGGTGGTGGATTCACCATTCCTGGAGGTGTTCAAGAAATGCCTGGACTTGGCACTTAGTGCCATGATCTAGTTGACAAGGTGGTGGTCAGTCAAGGGTTGGACTTAATCACTGTGGAGGTCTTTTCTGACCTTAACAATCCTATGATTCTATGTTGCCTAATACTGTGTCCAATCCAGTCTTGAAAACCTCTATCAGTAGAAAATCCATGACCTCAAGATATGAGAATTTTTTCCACTTCTTGACTGTCCTCCTGGTGGAAAAGTCATTCTTGTATCCCATGTGAATCCTTGCTGTCACAATGTATGACCATTAGCTCATTCAAGGTCTGGCAATCATGGAATCACAATACTTGGGGTTGGAAGGCACCCCAGGAGCTCCTCTGGTCCAATGCCCCATGTCAAACAGGGTCACATAGAGCAGGATACTCAGCACCATGTCCAGACAGTTTTGAATATCTCCAATGAGGAAAATTACACAACCTGTCTGTACAACCTGTGCCAAAGGCTAGTCACCATCAGTAAAAAAAGTGCTTTCTGATGTTCAAAGAGAACCTCTTTTCTTTCAGCTCTTGTCTGCTGTCTCTAGTCTTGTTACTGGGCACCACCAAAAAGAGCCTGGCTCCATCTTCTTGCACTGTCCTTTCAGGTGGCATAGATATTGATGAGATTCCCCTGGGCTCATTTGGGCAGACTCGATTCAAAAACAGGTGGTCATTCTGGTGCTCTTTGTTCTCTTCTGCAACTGTAAGAATTATCTGCCCCTGTTCTGAGCATATCTAAATTGTATTCCAGGGTAACAATCTCAGCTCTCTCAGCCTTTTCTTGTATGAGATGTGCTTAACTCCCTTAATGATCTTTGCAGGCCTTTGCTGGACTCAGTCCAGTAATTTCATGTTGTGTGTACTGGGTAGAAAAACCTGGACATAGTAGTCCAGGTACAGCCTCATCAGTGCTCAACATATGTGAAGGATGACCTCTTTCACCTCTGCTTTTTTGAGACCCCACCTGGAGCACTGCATCCATCTCAGTGCCTCCCAGCACAAGAGAGACATCGACCTGTTAGTGCAGGCCCAGAGAATGTCCAAAAAAATTATGAGTCCTAGAGGGGCTCTCCTATGAAGACAGGATGACCGTTGAGGTTTTTCATCCTGTAGATTTCAATACTATTTCACCTACTTATGACAATTCCTAACTTCAGGAGATGTTGATTCTTTTAAATGAGTTTCCAGATCAGGGAATGTGTCAACCATAATGACCAGTTTTAGTGCTCTTTTAACAGCACTACCTCTAGTAATTCTTGACAGTAGGAACTGATGTGTGGAATATAAGAGCTTGCTGACAAATTTCAGGGCTTTGAAAGAATTATTTCAATTTGCATTTCTCACCTTCACCAGAAGTCTAGATTTCAACATATTGTAAGTATTCAAAAGTATTCCTTTTCCTGTGGCCTTCTTTTTTGAAATGCCAGAACTGTTATCACAGTTCCAAAAAATATTTAAATTAAAATAGGACAATTTTTATTTCAACATATGGAACCGTGGCATAAAATCATGGTTATGAGTTTTTTATAGATTAGGTGCCTAGCACACATAGAAGCCACACCTGCACTTATTTTGATTAATATAAATTACATTACAGCCTGTGAAAAACAAAAAATATTAGTCATTACTAAAATAAGAATTATCACTCTATATTCTACAGAATAATATAGAATGTTATGCATGCCATATGTTAATGCCCTAATATTTTCATAGCTTTGAACAAAGACAGTATCTTCCACAAAAATAAAAATTAACGTGCCAGAATCTGCTCTCCTTTGCACCATTATGCTTTAAAATTAGTTGTTAAAAATCACTTGACAGGTGTCAGAACCAGTGCTTCACTCTCTCAAAAGGTATTATTAATTGTACTAGCATAATGATGCCATAAAATAGGTAGTAACTTCTGAAATTAATGTTTTTTTCCGTCTTTGAATCCTTTTGATGTAATTTTCCATTAAACACTGATATTTTACTATCATATTTCCTTATCAGGTGCTCTAGACTTCTTTCTTGAAGCCGTATGAAGCAGAACATTACAGAGTTGAAGGCTGCAAATAATCAGTCCAGAACTTATCTTAGAGGCTCTAAAAATAAATAAGAAAAGAATCACCATAAACATTTCCATTAAAATATTTAGAAAAACTACACAGGAGATACAGTTTTGCAATTTTTTCTGAGTAATCTGCCTAAATTTCAACCTTTTGCTCAATGCTATGTGAAACTCAGAAAACAATACCTAAATCTAATATATTTGAATAATCCAATTTTCTGGATTGGCTTATTTATATCGAGTTGGCTATCATTTTATTGAATTCAAATAGAGAAATGGAAATACAAACTGAAATTACAGAACTTCTCCAAAAGAGAATAATTGGATTTTAAACTCGTCTCAGTTAAAAGTATATTGAGTGTCCTACATACTAGGAGAGAAGACAGTTTGTAATAAAAGCAACACTATTTTCAGTGCTCTAGTAGTTTTAACAATTGTTTATTTTGTTCTTAGCTAATTAAAGCAAACCTTTCCCAGAAAGACACACTATATACACTTGAGAAGCCAGATGGCTCCTGAGTACCCAAGAGCTACATAAACTTTACATCATCTACTAACACCAACTTCTCTTTTGTCTGTCATAGCCAACCCAAAATAAAGTCAGGAATACAGTACAAATTATGCTAAAGGATCTAGTCTTATTCTACTGGATAGAACCCTACTCACAATATATATACTGTTGAGTTTCTGAATCTTGAACTGTTTCTATATTTCAACTTAGGATCTGAGAGTGTACATTAGAAAAAAAACTCTAAACAAAAACCTGTACATTGACATACTTCTTTAGGACTTGCCTTTCCAAATTCTAAAATTTTTATTCTTTACTTGTTGGTATCTGTGCTTCAGCAGGGTGCACAAGCAAGTTTGCCTCCTGTTAATATATTTTTTCTATATAAATGAAGACCACTCCTGAAATGTAAGGTCTATGGGCCCTTCACCCCAAATCTGAGAATCTCCAGATATCAGACATTTCTGAACAAACCATCTGTATTCTAAGCTAAAATAATACAAAATGAATCAAATATTTAAAATTCTAAGGCTAGAACAAGACTTTAAACTAAAATCCACTTGGTAGCTTGTAAAGGATGTGCAAGCTCGAACATATCAATCTATGAACCAAACCAAGTTCAAGTCATCAGCTAGTTTTTTTTCTTTAAGCCATTCCAGAGTCACAACTCTATCTACCCTGTGAGGACTTTAAAGGACCTAAATCATCCTTGCAAATTCCATTTTTAGAGCTGGACTAGCAGCTTTCAAGTAATGAAAAATAATACTCATATTGTTTAATGTTATTTTGCCTATATTTATACTGCTAAAACTGTAGCCCTGAAAAGTTTTCTGAATACTGGTTTGTTACATTTCTGACTGTCTCTATCCACTTGTGGTCCGGATAGAACTTGTATTGAATCTACCTCCAAATTGTCACATTTCTTTTTCCTTTTCCTTTTCATTTCCTCCTTCTTAACCTAATTCTGCAGCAACATAACTCGTCTATTCATCTGAACTGTGATGATATAAAATATTCTCTTTAGTGTGTTTGAAGGAAATTACAGGCCTAGGAACCAGTTATTTTTAATAGTGGTTGTGCTCTCTCACTGCATAAGGTGATAACATTAAATCCATTAGAAAGACTCAAATATTAACCCTATAGGTATTGATACTTGATGAAAATACTATTATTTTGCTTGGTATTAAGAAAAGGAAATTGAAAATTCTTGTCACCATCACATGGAAAGTATGTGGGTACTAAAATTGCATTTATAAAACCAATGTGCTGTAGGAAGACAAATGTTAAAAAGCTCAACCTTCAAATATAAAATATTTTCATAGGTGTAGGGTTTCTTGGCCCAAAACCCGGTTCAAGATTGGGGCAACCAGTTCTCAAGGCCTTCTCAGGCAGCGGCGGCTCGCCCTTCGGGGTGGCAGAAAAACGGCTGGGGAAAGCTGCGCTCCTGCAGGAGCTGTGGAGGTCTGGAGATCAAAGGCAGTCACAAGAAATGTAGGCAATTCCGAGCAGGGTTAAAGAAGGGTTTGTTGAAGGACAGGCAGGGAGGTCTGGAGCGGGTCTGGAGGAGATTGAAAATGGCACTGCTCTGCGCTGTGCAGCAGGTTTTAAGGTAAAGGAAAAGGGGAGGGGAAACGCAAGACGACCAATGGGGTACATAGAACGGATGACTGACACAGGGTTGGTCCAACGGGGGCAGAGAGGGGAGGGTACAAAATTCAGAAGAACCAACGGCTAACAGCTTAACTGGAGAACAAAGGAGAAACTTCTGGAACAATACCTTATAGGGAACAGGGGAGGGGAGAGAAGCAGGGCCAATAGCTGAACGTACTGGTGCATATTAACTACTCTTGAGGCAAAGGTTCCTGGGAGAGTTCTTTCAAGTCACCGTGACCAAAGAGCTAACTCATTTCCAGGACTCATCTGGGGCTTCACCATTACACCTTGAACTGGGGGAGCTCAATTGCGCCAAGGCCACCGCAGCACATAGGATCATAGAATCATTTAGGTTTGAAAAGATTTTTAAGGTCATTGTATTCAACTGTTAGCACTGCCAAGTCCACCACTAAACCATATCCCTCAGAGCCACTGCTATACATNGACCAAAGAGCTAACTCATTTCCAGGACTCATCTGGGGCTTCACCATTACACCTTGAACTGGGGGAGCTCAATTGCGCCAAGGCCACCGCAGCACATAGGATCATAGAATCATTTAGGTTTGAAAAGATTTTTAAGGTCATTGTATTCAACTGTTAGCACTGCCAAGTCCACCACTAAACCATATCCCTCAGAGCCACTGCTATACATTTTTAAATACCTGCAGGAATGGTGATTCCACTCCCAGCCTGTTGCCATACTGGACAACCCTTTCAGTGAAGAAATTTTTCCTAATATCTAATTTAAACTTCTAGTGCAGCTTTTCCAACTCAAAATATTCTGTGATTCTGTGCCTTAGCTTGAGGCCATTTCTTATTGTCCTATTGCTTGTTAGGGAGAAGAGACAAAACCCACCTCACTAAAACTACCTTTTAGGTATTTGTAGAGTGATAAAGTGTCTCCTCAGCCTCCTTTTCTCAAGACTAAACAACCCCAGCTCCCTCAGCTGCTTCACACAAGACTTGCGCTCAAGTCCCTTCACCAGCTCTGTTGTCCTTCCCTGGACTTGCTCCAGCACATCAGTGTCATTCTTGTGGTGCAGGGCCCAGAACTGGACACAGCACTTGAGGCATTGTCTCACCAGTGCTGAGTACAGGGGGACAATTGCTGCCCTGGTCGTGCTGGCCACACTATTGCTGATACAGGCCAGGATTCCCACTGGCCTTCTTGGCCACCTGGGCACACACTGGCTCATGTTCAGCCACTGTCAACCAACATCCCCAGGTCTTTTCCACTGGGTGCGCTTTCCAGCCACTCTGCCCCAATCAGTGTTACATAGTGGTGTTGAGACTCAGGAGCAGGACCCAGCACTTAGCCTTATTGAACCGCTGGCCACTCTGAGAAGGGATTCAAAGGAATTTAAAAACTCAAACCAAACCAAACCAAATTAAGACTTCAAACAGCATTTCACACTGTGCCATAACATAGTCTTTAATCTAGTGTAGCTCCTTCAGTGTTTAATAGCATTTTGTTCTGTGTTTTATTCCTTGCCATTAATTTGCTCTGAACAGCCTTTGAAAACCAGACATGATTTCACTTGTGCTACAAATCAATGTCACAGGATTTACAATATTCTTTCTCTTTTGGTCTATGGAATAAGCAAAAGTGATTACTCCCTTATAAAGAATAGGCATACATGTATATTAAGATTCTGATATATGAACAAGAATAAAAACATCCCTTCTTTTTATTTTCTGGCTGTACTTATGTATGTACTGATTTTTAGGGAAAGAGAAGAGGCAATTATATCGGATGTGGCTGAGATGGAATTGCTTTTCCCCAGAGCAACCCTCCTAGTGCTGTTCTTTGGGTTGGTTGCTGGAAAGGTGTTGGTAACACACCAATGTTTTGGCTTCTGCTGAGCAGTGCTGCCATAGCATCATGGCTGTCTCTGCGACATTCTGTCCCTCATTTATAGGCTGGGGATAGGCCTGATGTTGGGAGGGGACACAACTAGGACAGCTGACCAAATTTATCTTCAAAAGAACTAATAGAAATGTTACTAATAAAAATGCATATATTAACTCAACCAATGTTGCTGCAAGAAATTAGTTAATAGAATTAATTTTCAATTTTTGGAATTAAAAAGAAAATTTTTGTTTCCTTTTTTTTTCTCTTTTCTGTTTTTTGGTTTTTTTTTTTTTTTAATTCTGAGTAAGATTTAACTAAGCATTGATTACTAATTTTAAATTTTCATTAAGGTATTAATTAATATTCCAGGACATAATTCAAAGAACATTAACCATCAAAATTGCAGACTTTAAGAATGAATTTGAAATAAAGGCCTCAGAATATTTGTGAGTGCTGGACAAATTCCTCCATGTGCAGCTCTGGAAGCAGGAGATGTTTCACCACTAGTCCTTCACTGGCAACAATCACCTCTGCTGTTTTGGCAGTGGTAGGTACAAAATTTTGTGTCAGTAAAGACAAACTAGGCAGTAATTAGGCAGAAAATTGCTGGAACTGACCAAATGGTGATGCATATGGTGGAGATATGAAAAACAAGGATCATTTGTGCTGAGGAAGATAAGTTGTTTAATTTATTAGATACCATCTGGGAGAACAACACAGAGCACTTTCCTCTCTCCCATCTCTTCATAACAAGAAGAGCAGCACACCCAGTTCTCTGGCATGCTCCCCTGAGTACAGTTGTGTATATCTCTCTCTTCCTCCCTCTCTTTTAGAATAGAACCAGCAATTTGACACTACATGTGCAATTGCCCTCTCATTTCAAGTCACAAAATTTCATTGCAAAAACAATATCATGAGAGACTAGAAGGATTGCTGGCTTGAGACATTTCAGGGGCAGGTGTTGGGGAAAGGGAAGGTCAAGTCTTGCCCTGGCAAGGTGGTGCACTGCTCCTGACACCACTCCCCACCCCAGGACTGTATCCCAGCCCTGCAGTGGCTGCCAATCCCTGGCCCGCCAGAGGCAATTCCCCACACCTACCCCTGGAACCCCACCCAAGCTCCCTAGCAGACAAATTACTAAAAGTCTCACTTTTAAAGCCTGGGGAAAGGCCCAGGAAAGCCAAAGGGTATTTAAGGAAGAGAACAAGGTGAGAACATTGTCATGACCCTACCTCCTTTGCCTTTTATATCATCTGGAATACTGCTAGAACTGGGAGTGGTAGTTATATTTGTTCTTTTCTTTATCTCTTCTCTCTTTCTTCATCTTCTAATTTCTTTGTCTTAAAGTTTGAGTAATGTAAGTTTGAATGGACTTAGAATTTGCTAAGTTAATGCTTTGTGAAATGCTTTATGTTTGCTCTAAACTTTTGCCAAAGTTGCCTGATTGCCCAGTAAAGTTTTTGTTGTTTTGGCCTTTTGAGGAATACTTGGTAGATATTTTCTCCTGTGTCTGGCTCAGGGTGCATAAAAGAATCTTAAACCCTTTTATGAGACTCCTCGAGTGAGCTCTGGGGCCTTACAAATACCAATCAACTTTAAGTCCTAGGATGTGAGTTCTTCCAGACAAAATGGATAATACTAGATGCAGATATTCAGATGTGAGATGTTTCTGAACTTGGCTGACTTTAAGAGGTTAGGAAGTGTTTAAATGATCCACTCTATCAGCAGTAGTGCCGAGGGAATATTTCAGTAAATGTGGTGGTTTGACCCTGCCTGGATGCCAGGTGTGAACTGACTGAGGTCTATCACTCCCCTCCTCAGCTGGAAAGAGAAGAAGAAAAGTAACTTGTGACTTCTGGGTTGAGATAAGGAAAGGAACAGATCTATCCTTGCTTATCGTCACAGGCAAAGCAGACTTGAACTTAGAGAAATTATTTAATTTAGTATTAATCAAATCAGAGTAGGATAACGAAAAATAAAACCAACTGTTAAAATTTTCTCCACCTTTCCCTTCTTCCTAGGCACTCACAGTTTTCTCTGCCTTCTTCCTCTATCAGCACAGGGAGATGGGAAATATGGGTTGTAGTCAGTTCATCATGTTTTCTCTCTGCCACTCCTTCTTCCAGAATGAAAGGTCTTCCCTTTCTCCATTATGGGGGTGTTCCTGTGGGAGAGACCCCCCCAGTGAGATTCTCCACCTTGAGTCATTCTAATAGTCTGCAGATCTTTATGAATTACCCCAATGTGGATCCCTTCCATGGGATACAGTCCTTCAGGAGCAGACTGCTCCAGCATTGGGCCCTTGTGGGTCACAAATCCTGCCAGAAAACCTCCTCCAGCGTGGGCTTCCCATGGGGTCACAGTGTTTTCAAGGCATCCACCTGTTCTGGGCATGGGGTCTTCCATGACTGCAGATGGACATCGGCTCTACCATGGTCCTTGATGGGCTGCAGGAGGACAGCCTGACACACCATGCTCTTCACCATGGACAGAGGGGAATCTCACCTCTGGAGCCTGGACTGTGTCCACTTTCTCCTTCTTCACTGACCTTTGTGTCTGCAGGTTTATTTGATATATTCTCTCTCCTCTCTCTGGCTGCTTGGGGTGATGCATCTTCCCCCTTCCTTTCTTGGTGGAAGCCTCAGGAATCCTGCTTAAGCCTTGGCCTCATTTCTTCACTGTGAAATGAGTTGGGCAGTGAAGAGTCTTGACCATACCAGGAACTCTTGCATGGGTGAGGTGGGAATTGTGCTGAGGTGAAGGACAAGAGTGAGTATAATCAGTTGTCTCTGTCAGCCTTGAAACATTCACTACCTGAACTATTGTCCAGGGCAATGCTGCTGGACAACTAAATCAAACAGCTCATAACCTCGCAAACAGCACACCTCAGTGAGGCCCTTGGAGCCATCCTGGACAGCAGCAGGCTGCGAGTAGATTTCCCCCCTGAGTGGAACATATGTCAGAGCTCATGAACTCTCAAGTTTGTGACTTGATTTGTGAATTGTAGGACTGTCACCAAGAGGTGACGATGTTGCCTGGGCTGGTACCCACCCAGTCTTCAAGGTTCAACCCTCACCCACTGGGAAATGCAAAGATATGCAATGTATTTCATTGAACTTACAGGGAATTCTTAACAGGTACATTTGTACGTCTTTGTGTGTGTGCCTGTGTGATTAAACACACTACAGAAAGTATAGCATAAATATTGCACTCTCAGATCTATAATTGTCACTGTTGCATTTACAGTGAATTCTATTGAATCACTTTATAGTTGTTAAATTAGTCAATTGATTAAGTGCTGCTAATGCCTTCAGACATAAACCACTGATAAAGTCTGAGGGTAGATTCACAAGGCTGTCTACTCTGAACCTTATGACTCAACAAAAGGGTCGCCATTTTCCCTTTTCACCCTGGTCATTTTCCATCCTTTCCTGTTTAATTCCTGGTTTTTGTGTAATTAATTCTAAATTATAATTTTAATGAGTATAATTTTATTTTGCATGCTTCACCCATTTTAGAGTAATGGAGACATCAATAATTTATATGCTTTCCACTAAAGCATCATTGTTTTGTATTCAAAAGAGAGAAAAATTTTTAATGCAAATTTAAGGGAAATTTAAATAAGCTGTCTCTTCACCACATTTATTGAAAAAAGCACCTAAAATATCACTAATGAAAAGCTAATAACCTGTGTAATGTAGGCATCCATTTGTTAAATCTTATATGTTCAGTTAAGCTTGGACTATGTCTGTTAGCATCAATTAAATGGTCTAGGTTGGTTGTTCACAATGTTTTTGTAGCTGAATGTAATTTAAAAATTAGGGAAACTTTAAGTCCTGATCTAAATGAGTCCTGCTTAAATTAAAGGTGTTGCCTGATAATTTATGGATGATGTCAAGAAAACTAAAGCTCAGCTGAATTTAAGATTTGCGAGTGATATCGAGAATATCTTTTACAACTTCATCAATGTTAAAAGGCTGAACAAAGAAAATGTAGGATGAGTGCAGAATGGGTTGGGTGTATTTAGCGACAGTGGACAGACACAGTCGAGCTTTGACTCACTCTTCACCAAGGACTGTGTGATTACTTGAAGGGTTCAAGGATAAGGAGAACAACCAGCAGCAAATGGGGATTGAGTCATGGTTTACTTGAGACAACTAGACCCATACAATTCCCTGATGCCCTGAAGAAGGCATCAAAGAATGCTAAGGGAGCTGTTAGAATTCCTTGTGAGGCAGCTTTCTACCATCTTTCAAACATGTTGGGTACTAGACAAGATCCAGACACCAGAACTGTTGATAAGTGTTGAAAACCACCTAATTGACATTCCAAGGAGAGCACTGAATAACATTACTAGCTCTTACAGAACATTTTTCATCTGAAGATCTGAAAGTTCTTTGTATTGAACTAGACAAAGTCCTAAGCTTCTTGGTCTCACATCAGAGCTGACCCTGCTTTGAGAAGAAGGTTGTACTCAAGATCTCCTGAGGTCCTTTTCCACCAGAACACGTCTGTGAGCCTATGATTTTAAATAATACATGGTGGATAGCTTTATTATTTTTTAGTGTTTCTTTGCATGTAAATTTCTGATTTTCATTAAAAATACAGTACTGTCACAGGTAATTTAGAGTAACTAACTAACTCAGTAAGAGTTGATGGAGAAAAAGGTACAATCAAAACAACATGTGACCAGCATTACAAATTCTTTGTGAAATCCTGAAGAGCATTGATAGGAACATAAGAGAGGGAATTCATGAAAAGTAGCCCTTTTGTTGACCTCTAATTGCTCAGTTCGCAGGGCAAGAAACAGACCCTTTGAATAGACCCTTGATAGTGAATCAAAGTCCTCTATGAGTTGGATTACTCAAGTATGAAGCTGGATAAATTGGATTTCTTTTTCAAAGTTATTTTTTATTTACTGTAAAAAGTTCATTAGAAGGCTGGACTGTTATGTACAATAATATTTCTCTTCAAAATATTTTTTTATGGAAAAAGCACTATGGAAACTATAGATATATTGGTTAACTTACAAGGAGCACTTAGCACATAGTTTGGGGGGGATGATATTATTGGGACATTTATATAGTCTTAAGCTTTTGCAGAAGATAGAGAGTGCTAGTAGAGTGAAATATTCTGCACAGCAGTAAAAGTAAAAGAATAAAATATTTATTTTTTTTAGCAGATAGATGTCAATTTTCAAGTGATATTGTGTAAAAGTTATTATTTGAAAATATTTCAGCTGCAGATATGCACACATCAAATGTGTAGGCTCCCACTATGATCACTGTGAGCTATTAAGTTGACCTGCATTATACTTCTGAATCCAGTCAGCTGTGGCAGGAGTCCGTTCTTTAAACGTTTCCTAAGGCCATTTTAGATGTCCTAATTTACTCCACCTGGCCTCTTGCTCCTGTTTCAGAAGATCATAGGTAAACTGGGTCCCCTGCTGTATCTGCAAGCTCCATACGATTGCATTGAATAACATAAAATGTCTCAGAAAATAACATTCAGCATTTGAACTTAGGCAGCTGAATCTCCCATTTGAACATTCCCACTCACTCTACACACAATCTAGTGAATTTAATGTGAATTTAATCTAAGTGATGTTCTGGTGACTGAAACGAGATGAGGTAAATAACCTGAGACAGATGAGCACGAACAGGGAGTTGACATACTTGAATTCTGGTCAAAGTTCCACTGGACCTTGCTGTAAAGACTCTATTTTTGTTTCTTTTTCTTTTTGAAGAAGATAGTGATGCTCAGCTTCTATTAGATAGCACTATCAGATCTTCAGATGAAAAATGTTGAATAAGAATTATTAAAATTATTCATTCCTTCCCTCGGGATGCTAAGTAATGACAAATTCTTCTATTTCCAATGTTGTTACCAGCTATAGTCTCTACTGGTAAGAAAAATGTAGGCTTTCTTTTTATCAGTTATTTTATAGGAATTGTTTCAAAATTTCAGGTTACAGTGCTTATACTTTGACATTGGTGTCTACAAGTTAACCCAAACCAGGCAACGCTTGCTCCAAAATCCTGTGACATCAGTAACCATCGGAATTTCTGTAAAGCTATCACCAGTCTGTTAGATTCTTACCTGTACAAGGTCTTATTTTATTCCTGCTGTCTCAATTTAGAGATATTTCTGCTTGGTAGTCTAAAGCAGCATGAGAACCAAAAAAAAATGAACATTTTGATATGTCAGAATGTAAGTATGCCTGTGAAAACACGCATGCACATGCACATTTTTTTTCTACAAATTATAATTTTTTTCTTTCTAACTGAACAAAGTAGGTATTTGAGAATAATAATTGAAGGATAAAATGTACTATCAAATAAATTTTGCTTACAGCAGAGAAGCAACATACAACTTTTAAATTTCTTTGTCTCTCTGTAACTTAAATTTTATTTCTATTCATAAACATGTTTCATGGAAGAGGACAAGTTATCATTTTACTGTAATTCAATCCACCCTTCTATATCTATGCTGGTGATGGTTTCTGTGTCATTCAAAAAAATCTGGTAGTGTACTTTGAATGTGTTGCAAAATACATCAGAAGTAAAGGCCAAATAATTTTATATGCCACTTCACTGCTGTGTTTATTCTGATAATGAGATAGCAGTTGAAAGATGGGAAATCTCTTCCTGCTCATGTTTTGCTAATTAAGAATCAAAAATTAAGCTAGATATTTAAGACATATATTCAGACAAGTATATGTGTTATGAACAATAATGCCCTTACCCATGTAAAATTGTCTCCTAAAATTGTCTTATATGCTCAGTTTCTTACATTTTCTACCCTCTTTCTTTTGTCCTTATAACTCCTTGGTTCCTTATGTAAGTTTAGCTTTTCAGCATACATTTCAGGGGTCGGGTTGGGATTTTTTTCTTCCCTCTCTTCAAATGCCTGAAGCCTTTTTAAGGTAAATCCTCTTAGTTCAGCATTGCTATGGTAGTTGAAGGCCTGACAAGTCTTTAATTACAGCTGTCTCCATTGTACCTCTTACATATGTTTTTAATTTCTCAGGCATTTCCCTTTTAATGCCATTTAGTTATTCCATTATTGCTGCTAATTTTACTCATTTGAGAAGCCATTAGGAAATGCTAAGCTAATTAAATAAGATGGATTTCAGTGGTAAAGGAGATTTATTTTTTCATTGCGAGGGAAGAAGAGAGGAAGATTAAATAAATTAATCTGCGTATTTGTAACATTGTTAAAGGAACGGTACTGAATATATATTTATGAAAAATATTACTTCCTAGTGAAGAGAATAGTGGCCTGATACTCACAAATGAGATTTTGATTTGTTTGCTGGACTACCTTGGGCAAGGTACCCCACCTTACTACGTGTCTTTCTTCTAGTCTGTTAAATCAATGTAGTTTCAATGGCTCAACAGTTTTAGGGTTTTTTTAGCTAAATTGTGTTAGTTTTTCAAAATGGAATTTAATTATTAAAGAAAATACCAATGCACCTACTTAGATCATACATTCTGGGAATTCATTTGAGTACTGATAGGCACCTGAATTTACATCTGGATTTGACCACTGGAGGAAATTCAGCTTCAATAAACAAAAGCAGAGCTATTTTTTCAGCACTGAAGTTTAAGAAAGTTCATGAAGTCTAAGATTCCCACTATATGACAAAGCATTCAACAAAATTATTTTTCTTACTGCCTGTTTTATAGGTGATGGCTTGAAACATTGCATGTAAGAAATATGGATGCATGAAGCATCCTCTGCATCTCTGGAATGGTGGAGAAATTATAAAATGGAGTGAAAAGTTAATTGAATTAGCATTTTAAACATTGAACTAAAATGATCTAAAAGTTTGTGTATTATTCCTTGAAAAAACATCAAAGTAAATTCTACAAGTTTTGCATTTGGGTCTTCTGCAACCTGTGAACATTCATATGAATCTGTCTAAAATAAATTCTGTGTAGCTGTAGGGACCTTACAAGTAGCAAACCAGTTTCAGAAACCTGTTCTTCCATCTCTGGAAAGATGTTTGATAAAGATTTTTAGGAGGAAAAAACCAACAAATTGAGTAGTGATGTAAATAAATGATGTGCAAAAAAAAAGCACTCTTTAAAGATACTTAAATAAGAACTTGTGTATGTTTCTAGTCAGAAATTATGGTAGCTGAACACTTTCAACTTCAATAATTCTATCTAGCTTTGTACTGTCAAGTTGACAACCAGTGCTCACACTAAATATGTTATTAGCAGGGTTTTTGCAAGCTTTCTTCTTCAAATTAAATGCAATTACCTTGAGATCTCCTCTTAATACATGTTGAATTCCCAGTAGGACTTCAATAAACAGTAGACAAATTTCAAATCAATGCAGAGTCAATTGCTTTGCTTAAAAAACATCAAGAGAGCCAGCTCGTCTATATATTTAATAGAAGGTCATGCAATTAATTGAAGGGGAAATAGGTAGGTAGAAATACGAGCATGAGGAATCCTCTCCCGAAGCAAAGTTTTTAATAAATTATTTACTTCTATTGGTTGTGGCATTGGTGACAACACTAGAACAAAATGAAACCATAAAACTGTCTACTACTGATGGCTATAAAACTTTACAAGCACACACTGTTTTGTCATTAGTAAGATTTCAAAGTCAGGGAATGAAAAGATTAGGAAAAGGGATTTGCTTCAGAAACCTTAATTTGATCAATATTTTTGTATAAATTCTGATACCACCTTTACTTGCATGAACTTTTCCTATTGCACCCATGGTGAGGATAAAGTTCCATTAAAAAGTATCTCCTCAGTTCTGTTGTTTTCCCAATATTAAATCAGTTGCTGTAGATTTTATTTACCTTATGCCAATCTAGAGCTGTTCTAAATTCAAAATTATTATTTCACAGATAATAAAAGTTTCTCTTTTCCTTTTATTACAACAGTATGAGAATATGCTGGTAATTTGGCAGCATATATTGTGGCTATATCACTGTGAAAGAGGTATTACTTCCCTGATTTTATGAAGAGTGAAGACAAAGCCAATAGCATTATCTTCAACTGCCCAATTTTAAAAACCTATGATGTTTTTTCAGACCATTTTGTGTGCAGCATTCTACTTATTCAAAGTTCATTGACTCAGCACTTTTACCAAGTGGACTATTGCTTTTTCATTAGTACCCCAGAAAACAAAAATTATTAGAAAGCCCCAAAAGATTGTTTGCATTACAGTGATGACATTATAACAAGGAACTAGTCATAAAAAGCCTTAGGTAACCATGTATCATTTAACCCACTGTCTTGCATGGGAGACAGGAGCTTTATGAGTTTTTGCAGTTTGCCAGACTTTAAGGTAGCTAGCTCCCCAAGACTTAGTCCCGTTCGCAAGGATCTTTGATATTTGGCTGATTAGTCTAAAAATACCATTTATTAGACACAGAACATAGCAAACATACAAACACAGAACAGATTGACATACATAGACACACAATGAGTGCATAATTGCAACACTATAATAGCTAAAATGTAATTATGGGGTAAAAGCTTGCTTGAACTGTAAAAATAGTTAAAAATGCAAGTTAAGAAATGCTTGCTTGAGCTATAAAATAGCTGAATATGCAAGTTAAGAAAGGTACCTATAAGTTAGCTGGAATAACACAATTTAGAAAACCCAATGATCTTACCAAATCCAATTTTGGAGCTGGAATACATTAGGATTTTCACTCAATCTTGCAAGAAGTAACCACAGGGCTGCATCCAAACCCTGGGGAGAAGACTTTACCTCACGCTCCAACATCCATGTAGAAAAGCTTCTACCTTTCTGAGATTTTGTGGTGTTTTTATAGGAAAAGGAGTGTGTATTTGCGGTCACTCTAAAATTTTTCACATTCTTTCAGTGTCTCACCCTGACTTTCCAGGCACCAGCATAGATAGCCCTTGATTAAGCATCAGATTAATCTGAGCCATCTATCTCTGACCAGTGATCAGGGAGAGAGAGAAGGGGAAGGGGGGAGCGTCCTTCCACACCCACATTTTAGGTACCAAAGTAAAGAACAGCAAAATTCTCCTCACTCAGTGTTAACCCATAAGGCAGACAGAGCATTCATCTGAAAAAGGACAACCTAGAAAACCTAGATTTCCTTAGATCATTTCAGACAGTGTAATTTCCCCACAACAATCCTGTAGCTTAGGAAGTTTTAGATGTGGTATACAAATCAAGTATATATATCCAATGTCACTGTTTAAAGTGAAGACCATGGTACATTAGGATCAAGTTAGGGGTCATTTAAATTAACTGGATGCACACAAGTTCCTAAGACCACAAGTGAATGTATTTAGTGGTGCTGAAATACATATGGCACTGGGAGGTTGCTCTCTATCATTTGTGAAAATCATGAAAATTGGGGGGCGGGGTGGGGAAAGAGGTTATCAATGTTAATTTCAAGGAGAGATAAAGAAAGATTCAGGGATGTATAGGCCAGACAGCCTCTCTTCAGACACTGGGAAAATTATAGAGCAAAGTCCTCTTTAAAGCCATTCCAAACGCAAGAAGAGCAAGAAGGTGATGTTTTGCAACCAGCACGAATTTACCAAGGACATATCATGGCAACATCCTGATTGTATTCTGTGGTGTGTTGTGGTCTTGTTTATAATAGCATAACAGAGGGTAATGTTTATCCTGACTTTAGCAATGTTTGTCATTCTCTCAGATAATAACCGTATTACCAGGGCTCTGACCACACTGAAAAACCCTAAGGAACCTGATCAGCATCACCTGGGGCTTCCCACCCACACACACCCTACCCACGAGCACAGGACCTCTATTTAAGCTCAGTCCTGGGTTTTACTTCCCTGTCTGAAATATGTTGGAAGAATATTGGCTGCTAACATCCTCTATCCATAAACCCTATTGAAAAAGAGCTAAAGCCGTGGCTTGCCTCTTAGCCATAATAGTCTGCCTGATGATGGATTTGTTTCTCACTCTGTGGATAGACTTCTTGGTTTGACTTTAGGTCAGTCTCTTCACCATAAACTTGCTTGATGATTTAGACTACTGGCTGGACTTTGTATGCTATATTATATTTCCTGGCTGTCCTTGAACTGTTGATAGAACCTATTCCTGTCACTGTTCTGTTTGTCTGCTGCTGGCATTGTGGCCTCTTGGTGAAGTCATTGCCTGGCAATGAGTGTGAGGTAGTCATGAAAATAAAATCTCATTATTCACAGTTAATGATTAGAGTATATGGGAGTGTGAGAATCTCTATTCCAGCAAGGATATTTGATCAGAAATCTCATAACTGGGAGGATGAAAAAATGGCCAACTCTAAACATACAGAGATCTAAATGTGAGCAAATTAACATGGAGACAATGACAAGAAACAAACCTTGCTAGTCACACTAATTGACGGGCTGTCAAGAAACCACAGGTAAACTGTGGCAAAATTCCTATCACCCAATTAAGCAAGAGGCAGTCTGTAGGATTATACAAGTTTGTGGGAAGAGAGGGTAGGGAAGTGAGAAAAGAGGAGCAAAGAGGTGCTATAGACAGCAAAAGTTATTAAAAACCACAGGTGATATGTAAAACAGGGACAGCCAGTATACTTGTCTGGCTGAGCTCTCTGCCTGATTGCTGCAGTTTGTCCTGTCTTATTAAACATCCTCATAACTAACTGTGTCAAACTGTCGTGTGTGTGTGTTTGACTCTGCAAAGATTCAGTGCAAACTATTGGAGGGACTGGCATGAGCGGTGTTCAGCTGCTTGAGTTAGAAAAGGGCTGTGGTTCCCTTGGACTTTTGTGTGATCTACTGCAGCCCACGGGATGTCAGCATCAGCTACTGGAGACAGCAGGAACAATTAACCTCCAGTCACTGAGACAGGAATGGTTTGTGTCTGAAAACCAGCTATTGGGGTGGCCAGAGTGAATGAGAGAGGTAAGGGGCTCAGCATCAACCACTGGAGCAGGGCTGAATGACCAGAGGCCATGTGTCCGGTGCTGCCTGCTGGGACCAAGTGTCTGTATCTTCACCAAACCAGGTGTGGGTGTGTGTGTATTTGCCGTCAGATTTTAAGTCTGATGTGCTCATGAGCATGTAGACCTCAGCTAAAGGCTGGAGGATTTGTTGGGTGGAGGATCTGTGCTGATTTTCAAGGGGACTGATCAGTGTGGGGTGCCTGTGTGAGTGCTGTATGTTTGCAATGAGCATCCAGCTGCATCAGCCAGAGAATATCTGGAATGAGGCATTGGTAAAAGAGGGCAGGATCTAGTCAGGGGTGTCAGGCCTCTGCCAGGCCAAAAGGAGGAGAGGATGTGGCTGTCCAGCTTTGTGTCTGGTGTGAGTCCTGTGTGTGGCTGCTGGTGAAAACTGAGCCTTGTCTGCGGATGCCTGTGTAACCAGTCTTGTGAGAGTCCCCTGTGTGTGTCTGAGTCATGGGCTCAGCTTTGCTACTGGTTTAACCTGTAAGTGGAAAGGCAGCTGCTGCATCCTTCAGCCTGAGCAGAGAGCCCAAGTCCCCCCAGGCACAAGGCAAATCATTATTTAATGAAGAGTAGTATATATTTGGTCCTAAACTCATGTCATAGGGCTATACAACAAAATATGCCAGAAGAGACAGCATCATTTGCAGAACTGGACTAGATGACCTCAAAATTGGTTCTTTCAAATCCAAGCAATGCTGTGATTTGGCAACTGAGTTTGCAACACAGCAAAAATTTTGATTTAAAGGAGGCCTTAACTTTACAAGCAACAGAGAGTGCAGCTGAAACCTGAAATTCCTATATAGATCTTTAACATGAACACTTAAGATCTTTTCATATCTGTAACTGGAGCTACAGTATTTGTAAAGGATGTTCTGTAGGAATGTTGTTCACACAAATTCATTAATTGCAACTTATGTCACAGCATTACCTTAGATATTTTGGGCAAAGATCTTCAAATTTAGCAGTTCAGGGATGCTTTCTAATTTAAAAGGAACAAACGCATATGACAACCAGAGATACACATATTACACCTAAGCTGTGTATTCATGGAAACACTTCAAGTGAGCTTGTAAAAAGTTGCTCAGCACTGCCATAGACATTAATGTCAAAAATTACAGAATGAAAATGCTCACTATTGGAGCTTTACAGGCAGGTGTATTAGTGTTAATGCATCAGGGTAAAACACAGCTTCTAGTTATAACAGAGTATTTTAAAATTACTGTTTAGTTAACCAAAGAGCTTATATGTGTGTTTATACATAGCATCTTCATTTTGCTTCCTCATAACAGTAATGTAAACCATATTCAACAGCTGCTTGCTGCCCATTTTATTAAAGAGTTCACAGTCAGTTTGATAATTTTTTTCTTAATGAGTAAGTAATTAGTTCCACCACCAGGAAAAACAACTTCTGAAATATTTTTTTCAGAGATGAGAGTAGAGTATAAGACAAAATTACACAGTAATTAATACATTACCAAGAAATATAACCATATTAATCTTATATTAATCCCTATATGCCAGAGATTGTAGAGAATTATGGTCTCTAAAAATGATAGGTACTCATTTTAGAGAATACAAAGTATACACAGTCTTTTGTGTGAAAACGTAAAGCTATGCTATTCGTAGGAATTATTCTTTTCTTTGGATCTACTCAGAGTCCAATTGAAAAGAGTAATTCTAAGGGAGTACATTCCTGCAGTAGCAGCAGTAAAAGGCCTTTTTTTTTCCTCCTCACATAAACTTCCAAAAAACAAAAGAAATATAAGTAGTTCGATGGAAATATAGGATTGATCAAGCAGCAGAGCAGGCTGACAGAGACATTGTGCACTAGACTCTGTCCTTGGAAGTTTCCAAGACGCAACTTCAAAAATTCTGAGCTGCCTTATTTAATTTTAGACTTGGTCCTGTTTTGAGCAGGGAGTTAGAATAGAGATCTAAGATCTTTGAATTACTCAATAATGGTATGATACTCTGAAGTCTTTACTATGTTATAAACACTTTCTCCCCTAAATGCACCAGCTTGTCACATGAGCACAATTTTGGAGAGGGTCTTAAATAAGTTTGGAAGTGAAATATTGAAACATAGATGTATATTTATAATACTCCCCTGTGCATAGAAACTGCATCTCTGAGATGAACACAGCAGTATAAGATAGAATTCTGACAATATAAAAAAATACTTTTTAAGTAAAATCTTTAACTTCTATGCATGAAGAAAAATCTGTCCTTTTTTCACGTGCTAACATCATATTGATTCATTTGATTCTACTATGCTCTCTAATTGTAATCTACATAGTCTAATGAAATAACTATTATTTATCCAAAATTATTTTTTGCAAAAAAAAGAAAGTGCATAAGATAAAAGATTACTATTTAGGGAAAGGTCTCCTTAAAATTTTTACACATGCATTCGTTTTACTGTTTTAAATATGTTTTACATATATTGGGTATCTACATTTTGAAAATGTTGAAACACCTTGCCGCTAAGGCTCTGTCCTTCAGTAAGTATTACCTTACCTTTGATGATTTATTGTAGTCCTCGTATCAGTGTCATGCTGGTTTCACACACAAAAGGTATGTTACTGACCTTCGTTCCTATTCTAAGATCCTTTACGGCAAAAACCCATGATTGTGGCAACTGTAAGTAGTAAATCTATTAATTAGGATATAACTGGTATTGGGTGGCCCTAAATCCAAATTAAAACATGCATTTAGACTTGTCAGAATCACTAGCAGAGGATAAATGCTCTGTAACTGTGACAGCATAGCTGGACACACAAAAAATATTTTGCAAAAGTGTATCTGAGCACTCTGACCACCAGTGGGTAAAAGAGATGTGTAATTGAACTTAGGGGGCATATAAAAATGTGTAAATAGTGACCCACAGAGCAATTTCAAGATATGGAAAAAAAGGAAAAAATAAACACAATAGGCTGCAAAAAGGCAGGACATCCTGCTGAGCACACCAGAAGGATGACTGGCAAGACTGAAAAACAGATTAATCAGTATCAGGAGCAGGGCATGAGGGAAGGGTGAGTGAACAACACAAGAACACCAGGTGTAAGTAGAGAAAACTGGGGAAGAAAGAGATTATATACTTTAGTGCTAACTTCTTTTGTGCTTTTTAGCATCACCTCTGCTGCAACATGAACCCACAGCTAATTTAGAAGTGTTAAGACCTAACAGGCTTTTATGTGCAGCGATAAATAGTGACAATGATTAAGAATTAGCCATTAGCACAAAATGTGTTGTTAATAAATGGCTTTGTTCTTAAAGCTTTTAGCTGAACTAAATTTTTTTTTAGTCTTCTAAAAAGTCTTGTCACAGAGACGCCTATTTCCAAAGTGGAATGTGTGTGTACATATATACGCCTCACACGCACACACACACACACACACACACACACACAATGCCTTTTCAGTTTCATCATATAATTCCCTACATAAGCTATCAAGTTGTCACTAACTTTTCCTTCAATGTATCAAAATTACTATGATGATAGGTTTTATACCACACAACAGCAGAAAATGAAGCGTAAAAGGGTTCTCTCTGCTTTGAAGGATGTACGCTGCCTATGCCAGAGCCTGCTCTTGTAGGCTCAGTTTATACACAGCAAAACAAGTGTGTTTAGAATGTTCCATAGTCTAAAGACTATTCTTAAAATGCAGAGTAGACAAAGCTTGCATTTTTAAGAGACACACAGGCTAGACATCTTGCATTAGTATAATTCTCAGTATACAGATAAATAGGGGAAGCAATTTTTTTTTAATACTCTTTAAATGTAGCTAATCCTTTAATAGGTGTAATTTTGAAATGTATTAATTTATTTTTGTACAGCACTACAGCCGTTATAAAGACTTCTGCTTTCCTGGTTGAAAAGTCTGTGATATTTCTACACTTACTTATTTCATTACTCTCTTGTGTTCTCCCCAGTTTATATGCAATTGAATTATGTAGAGATAACCCCAAATCAATGAGTCGATACCTCGCTAAACTGTTATAATTTTGTTGGAAACACATTGTTTACATTGATTCTGAGAATAAAGAGATGTCACACAAAAACACGTGCTTGAGGAGTCCTTGGAGATTTAGGAGTTTATTTTCTCTGCAACAGAGAAATTAAAAACTAGCAAAAAATAAAAACCAAAACCCCAAAAAAACAAACAAACAAACAAACAAAAAACAAAAAAAAAAAACCAAAAACCAAAACCAAACAAACAAACAAAAAAAAAAAACCACCAGAGTTCTGTCGCCTGGACTGCTACGAAAAAAAATCTGAAAACTCTAAAATAAATTCTAAAAAATCTAAAATACTAGAAACAGTGTAATTAGACACCTTTGTAAATTCAAGTGTCTAATTTTGGATTTAGTTCGTTAAATAAACCCTGTAAATAGGTACTAAAATTAGATAATGCTTTTCAAGTATGAAGTATTTGACACAGAAGTGTTATATAAACTTCAACAAACTTTCAAACAAGAGAAGAGAAGAGAAGAGAAGAGAAGAGAAGAGAAGAGAAGAGAAGAGAAGAGAAGAGAAGAGAAGAGAAGAGAAGAGAAGAGAAGAGAAGAGAAGAAAGCTTCTTACAGGTGCATGCAGTCAAAATGTTCTAAGTGGATATATCTTTTACATTACGTTAATATGTATTACCTCTCTTGAGGGCTGATGATTCATCAGATACCAAGAGCTACAAAGAAATTGTACCACATAGTATTGTATATGACATAGGGAATTGCAGCCAATTACCTGTGTCGTATTTAACATTCAAATACAAGTTACTGCAACAGATTTCTGACCATTTTAAAAGTAGTTTTGAATGACTGGGCAAGGGAACTTACCCTACAGAGGTTGCCCAGAAGCAAAGAAGAAACAGCTGTTAAAGGTGATGGCTCATACAAACCCATTAATCATTCTTGGACAGAAAAAAAAAAAAAGCCTATGAAAAAAGAAGAAGGAAAACATCTTTAAATAATTTCAGAAAGTAATTAGAACATATGCCCTTGTATACCAGGATCTCGCTCAATAGTGATAAATGTGCAAGTAAGACAAAATGGAAATGTGCTTTGGACAGCTGGAGTTTCCGGCTATGAAATGGATTTCCAACTCCATTAGCTCCAATATGCCCCAAACAAATTTAGACCACACTGTTAATATGGTTAGTAAGAATTTTTGCCAAGTAGGAACTAAAACTCAATTTTCTTTAAAAGCTCATAGCCACTAATGACAGCAAAGGCAGCTAAAGACCTTTCACAAAAGCCTAGCAAATAGTAATTTTAAAAATATCCAACCGAACTCCCTAAAACTTTACTCTGGTTTCTATAACACTGTTAAGAATGAAAGGCAAGGATGGAAGGGCTAACTCCATAAAAGGAAGGCAAGGACAAGGATGGACTAACTCCACAAATGTAGCATCCTAAGTTAAAGGCTTTCCATGAGCAATATTTAGAGACATGTACATTTGAATATGTTTTCTGTTTGGAAAAGGATCTCACAGGGTTTGGCAGTAATTTACAGCTCTGGCAGAGGCAGATCATAGAAAAACAACCCTATGGTCATGGGGTAAACTTCCAAACAATATAATAAACATTTCAATTTGCACATACACATATATACTGATATTCTCTGTATCAGTATTGAAGCTATATTCAAGCTAGAAGTGATATCGTATAAATAAATTTTTCTTTCAGTTTTTAAACAACTTGAAATATAAATACTTTAAGATCAATTTTTTTCAGACAGTCTACTATATTCTCTTTTGTCTTCAACCTACAAAACTAGATGTTAGACAGAGAACAGAAATTTAAAACTAATATCATTTGGGGTTTGAATTATTTAACGTGCCTTTTTATCCCCTTCTTCATCCATGTTCAAGAATACATTAGTGTCTGTTTCCAACAAAATGAAATATCTCAATTTTTGAATCAAATTGCCCCAAATTAATTTTCCTATATTTTGCCTGAATCATTAAATAACTATAGTCCTCTCATGTAATAATATTCTCTAGAGGAATTTCTCTTTTCAGAAAGAAATCTTCCATGTCTAGTTTTGAATAAACCACTAGAGCTGTTATTTATATGGTTTGTCAGGACATCTTGCCATGTTAAGCTTTTAAGATCAAAGTCTGTTTAGAAACCTGTACAGCTGAGAGACAATATGTATTTTCCTTCCCAACAAGCTCCTTTATTCTTCCATACAGGAGCAATAATAGTTTGTCTACACTATTCTTAAAACAACTTCTTTATGGTCAATCTTCTGTTTCTTTTAATTCATCATGTTCTTTTCTCTGATATGCATCATAATAAATCCTGCTCTATTCTAGCATTGAGAAAGAAAAGAAAAACAAACCTCAGCTAATCTGTTTTTGTTTTGTTTTGTTTTGTTTTCATAACAGCAGAATTATCAGTCATATCTCAATTTTTCCAAGAAGACTGGAAAATCAAAGGTCATTGGTGCAGTGGAATCAGTTGTGATATATCTTACTTCTGTCTTCACCTGTTAAGGTTCTTCTTTCCTCACTAACCCTGTTTTTCTGATCTGTTCTATATTGCAAATACAAAGAAAAGGTAGTCAAACCATACAATAAAGCTATTGTTTAAGTAATTTTGAAACATCACAGGTATTTGATTTTCAGAAAACACAATCTCCCCTTACACCTTTGCCAATGTAATTATGAAAATTTTATTTAGATTCTACCAAAGGACTTAAGGCCATAAACATTGTTAGAGAACAAGGTGTTCTAATATTTTATTTTTATTGAATGCTTCCATCTCCCTAGCTTTTGCAGCGATAAGAATATAGACACTTGGATCCTTTGAGTGGCTTTCTGTAATACTCTGAGTGTCATTCTTTCTTACACAAGGGACTAACCAAGGCGCCATAAACTACATTAAGGTTCTAGAAGTAGTCTTTCTTCACTCCCCTGGGACTTATTCTAATGTACTGCTTTTGTTTGTAATAAACTTAATTTTCTTCATAGTATTTTGCATGATGCTGTGTTTTGGATTTGTGACCAAAACAGTGTCGATAACACTAACAAGTCTTAGCCGTTGTCTGAACATCAAGGATATTTCTATTCCTCACACCACCCCTTTAGTGATCAGGCTGGGGGTGCACAAAAGGTTAAGAGGGCAGCAAGCCAGGACAGCTGACCCCAACTGAACAAAGGGATATTTCATGCCATATGGTGTCATGCTCGGCAATAAAACTGTGGGAAGAAGGAGGAAGGGAAGAGCAGGGTATATTTGTAAATACAGCATTTGTCTTCCCAAGTCACCATTATGTCTGGCGAGCCCTGCTTTCCTGGAGATGGCTGAACACCTGCTTTCCCATGGGAAGTGGTAAATGAATTCCTTGTTTTGTTTTGTTTTGTTCTGCTTGCATTCCTAGCTTTTGCTTTACCTATTACACTGAGTTTTCTCACTTTTGCTTTTCTGATTCTCTCCCCAGTCCCTGATGTGAGGAGTAAGCAAGTGGATAAGTGAGGATTACCTGCTTGCCAGTGCTAAACCATGGCGATGATCCGCCACCTTCAAACTTGAATTAAAGTGAACATGTGGCAGACCACTGGTTCAGAAATGGGTTAGTCAGAAAAATATGGGATTAAGAAAAACAAATAAACATAATATTATGAAAGGTGGGGGCTGCAAAAGAGAGCCACTGTGGTTACACCTGTGAACTAAACAAAACCAAGGTACTAGATCCAGTGTATGATAATCCATGGTGGTTTTCTGCTAGCACTCTTCCTGACAGGGTTTAGGCTTTATGCCACCTAGAGTTTTCCTGTAAGAAAACAGCAGAGATGAGATGACTCTGTTTTTCGGGGATAAAGGGCTTAGCCACAGGAAAGTAGGCAGTACCATGCAGATAACAGCATGGGAAACACACTAGTAAAGGTATCATTGTATATTTATTTAGATTATTAAAACATTATTTAAGCTTGCAGTAACCTCTTACCTTTATGTATTAGACATGTTCAGTTTGCCCACATAAATATTTTGTGGCTTGCTTTGAAATACTCTCTTTCATCTATATTTGCCCTTATGAATAAAACACTGGCATAACCAACCACCCTAATTCACCTTTGTTTAAGTTCCTGACCTTAAAGTGAGGAAGATCAAAAGCTTTAATTGTTCAAATTCCCCTTTTAACAACTAGAGCATGATTGTGTAGGAGGCAAAAGTTATGAACAACTGAAATGCTTTTAGTATCATGGAAAAATCCAGCTACATAAAAGTCAGTCTGAATTTATCCTTAAAAAAAAAATGCATGGAAGAAGTTCCTAGCAAATAATAATTTTAAAAATATCTAACCAAAACACGCAAAACATTGTTTTGGTTTCGGAATTTGGAAGCAAATTGGAATTTGATAAGGAAAGAAAAGAAAAAATGTACCAAGAGCCATTTCTTTGGAGCCAGGATTCACCTAAATGAAAATGGAACATGCTTAATGGAATTTAGGTAATAAAAAAGAGATACAGAGTCTTAAAATTAAAAATTATAGGAAATCTGGGAAGTTCGGATGGCTGTACAATTTAGTAATTTTTAAATGAAGTCATAAAATTTGGTATTTCATAAGAAACTATTAAAAAAAATAAAGGCCTTTTCAATCGTAAAGTGTTGAAATAGGTTCCTGAAGCAAGTTCAAATTGTATTTCTGTACAAATACTACCTGACTAAAAATGTAGTTGCCTTGCAGAGCATTGGTAAATGAAATAACAGGAATTATTATAAGATTTCAAGTATTGTTTGAGAAGATAATCATTGGGATGCTGCAATATACTTCAGCAGAAACACCTTACAATTGTATTCAGTAGATATGATAAATGGAACAACCTAAGATATCACATCATGTCTTGAAAATTACAAATGCAACGTACAAATTTATTTTAATTAACTTTCTGATCCTCTATTTACATGGGAATTTTTTCTTCTCTTCTATGTAAATTCCATAACTAAATCTGGAGAATTTAAGTATTAGCACCACACTATCAACTATATCAAAAGAACATTCTCAGTATTTATGAATAGTTCAAGGCAAATAGAAAAGAATAAACGTCAACCAGAATTAAATATCTCAGCTACAGGGTCACTGAGAAAAATAGTCTGTCTTTGAATACCAATGGACCCTAGCAGCCATTAAATTATGGCATTGAAACAGATTGTAGTAGAAAGTGGAAGAGAGATATTCTGCTCCCTCAAGGGTATGTGTCTGTGACTTTTCAATGCAAAAGTGGATAATAAGAAAAAGAGGAAGCCATAAACAAAACACATAGAGACATAAATCATACAAAAAATAGTTAAGCAGGTAGTAACAAGAACCAAGACTGGTGAGTCACTCTAACTGATTAGAGTACCTGAAATGTGGGAATGTTTATTCCAGTTAAATTATCCAATCAAAGATGTCGTCAAATGGGATAATAAGGAAAAGGAGGAAGTCATAAAGAAAATACCCAGAGAAATAAATCTGACAGACTTGATGAAGACAAAGATAATAATAAGTTCTTACAAGTCACACTAATTAATGGTCTGTGAGAAAACTACAGGCAAACTTGAGCTTTGACACTGGTAAGAGTGCACATCTGAGGGTCTGTGATGTAAGAAAGATATGAAGGACCCATTGGGTAGGCAGGAGAAGCTGGGATGAAGGTAGGGGTATCAGATAAGTGCTTGAGGCTTTCACAAATGTGTTTCTGCTTGTAAATCTGGAGAGTGAGATATGTCTGCCTCTACACTGCTTCACTGGTGCCATCCTGCCTCTGGCAGCCCAAGAAGATGAGGGGATGTGGCTGTCTGGGCTTGTGTCTGGTGGGAGTCTCGCATGTGGATGCTGTTGAAGTCAGCATCTTGTCTGTGGCTATCTGTATGACTGGCCCTGTCGGTGTTTTGTGTGTGTGTGTCTGCGTGTCTGCGTCTCTGTCTGTCGGTGTGCACTGAGCCTGGGTTTCAAAAACTAACAGTAGGGGTCCTGGGCCAGAGGTTTTGGAATCTGAGGCTGTTTATAATGTTCTTTGCAATGAATTTTCATATAGGTAATGATTTTTGGAGTTTCTAAAAGCCAGAAACTTTTTCAAGATGTTACTAAGATTTCTGGATATAGCAATTATCATAGAGGAGTCACAAAGAATATTTTTGTGTAAGAAAAATTGCTGTGAAATTCTTTTTCCTCTATGGGATGCAATTTATTTTTTCATCAAAAAGTCAGAATCAAGGATTCTGCCAAAGAATCAAAAAGGCATGAGAGGTAATCAGAGTGTAAAATAGGATTTCAAAGAGTATAAAACCAGTGCAAATGAAGCTAAATTAATTATTTGCTTCAAAGTTTATGAAGAGGCCAATAGAGAGATTTGAACATTGAAACTATTTTTAGTGGGGATTAGTCAGAGTATTGCACCTGGGTAAAGAGATTTTAAAATAAATAACTGAAAAGATCAGTAAGAAAAGAGTTAGCATTTGATGGCATATTCAGTGAGTTCTAGGGGCACTCCAATATGAAAACACCTTTGCAGAAAAGAACCTCTTGGTCCTAGTAAACAAGCTGAACACAAAGCAGCAATGCACCCTAGAAGTAAAGAAAACCAAGAGCTTCCTGCATTACATAAGGAAAAGTGTCACCAGCAGGCCGAGGAATATAACTCTTCCTCTCTGCTTTGCACTGGTGAGGCCATCTGGAATGCTGGGTCAAGTTCTGGATTCTCCAGTACAAGAGAGATATGGACCTACTAGAGAGAGTCTAGGAAGGGCCACCAAGATGATAAAGGATCAGGATCATCTGCAATATGAGGAGAGGTTGAGGGTTCTGTTCAGCTTGGTAGAGTGAAGTCTTGAATATTTATGGAATTTTTTTCAATAAGTACACATATCTGATGATAAAGAAATAAAGAAAATAAAGCCAGGCTTTTCTTAGTGGGGCCCAGTGAAAGCACAAGAAGCAAGGGGCAAAGTAGATATTCAGGGAATTCTTATACACGAGCAAATATTTTTTTTTTATTATGGTGGTGGTTGTATTGGATGTAGGTTTCAAGATTTTGAGAGTGGGGTGGGCTGCAGGAGTGGCCTCTGTGAATAGTGGCCAGGGGCTGCCCTCTGCCAGGCACAACCAGTTCCAAACAGCTCCAACTCACCATAAGGCACAGTGGAGCCCTGCAGCCAAGATGATGGTGCCTTGGAGAAAGCATATTTAAGAAAGGGTAAGACAAACCCTAACAATCTAACCCTAAAGACACTATTACAAGCATCCTATTACTGTGCCTACACAGTTAATCTGTGCTTGCAAGTATGCTGAATTATATATTAGCCCTATTCACTACCACTGTTATTATCTACTTATATTTCCCAGCACACCTACTTACTGTATAGTGTGTAAATTTATATAGAATCATAGAATAGTTTGGGTTGGAAAGGACCTTTGAAGTTCATCTAGGCCACCCCTCAATATATATTATAGACTAAATCCTATGCCTTGGAGTTTTTCACATTAGGTCAGAAAAAACCAAGGTGTTCAAAACAATTTATTTTAAAAATAGCATTGTGATATCTCAAAAAAGTGAAAATTAAGAACTTTAGCTTTTGTTTTTCCTGATTACTTAGTAATACAATGTGTGCTTTGAGAACTTGATACCAACTCTTCTCCCTTAGTGTTGAAATGCTGAAGTACATCACAGACCTCTCATCCAGCTGGCATATTAAAAAAAGAAATTAAAAAGTCTGTTACATATGTTTCTGAGATATTATATTTTTTCCTCAGACACCAATTACTTCAGGAGGAAAAAAAAAATGGAGAACAGGATTTTAGTGATATCTATAAAATCTTCAAAAATCTAGTCCTTATTGTTCATCTACAATAAAGTTTTTGAAAAATTAAAGTTTTTGAAACCCCCTTTTTTCCAATTATCTGCAACAATATTTGCTTGGTGACATGAATAATCTAGTGTTAATAATATGTAATTCACTAATGTTGCTCTTTCAGGGAAATAAATCTATATGACCACAACAATCCCTATCAGTCATCCTTCACAGATCCAGATACTCTGATTATACAATTTATTTCTTTTAGCTTCTCTTAGGATAGATTTCCATTTAAGTTCATTGATGTACATATGAAGTTTGTCACTTATTTTAAGAAGTTGTGATAAGTCTAGAAGACATTTTTAATGAGACACACAGTATATGATTGCTTTCATCACGCGAATACTTGTGTAGCAAAAGGAAACATCTTCAACCATTTTCAGAAACAGTGGCCTAAATCACCCTGACAGTACAACATGTGATGGGAATATTTTTAAGGGAAAAATCACCATAGGCTGTTTACTGTCAAGCATAGCAAGAGAAAAGGTTAGTTCACTAGAAGGAGAAACTCTATGATAAAATCGAGGCATAGGCCCATATGAAATAATATACTTTTCTTGTATAACATTGCACTGGTAAAGGATTTTCTGCTTATGGGTAAAAGTAAGCACATATAAATATTTTATAAAGAATCCATGTTAGTTATTTTATAGATGAATTATTCTGAATATATATTGAGTTTTTTCTATGTGGCCAAATCAATGTAATGCAGTAATAGAAATATATTATGATGCTTTTTAGCATACAATATATATACACTCAGAGAAAAGAGATGATAATAATTATTAGATTACTATATCTTACCTTTTAAATACCAAAAATCCTAGTTTTTCTTCTTGAATACAGTTCTTGAATACAAATTCAGAAGTACACTATGTCACAGTGACTTACTTGTCACAAATTGCTTCGTGTATTTATATAAGTGCTTGAATCAAAAATTCTAATGTATTTAAACACTGTTTGCAAAAATTTGTGTAGGCCACCAAACCTAGAATTGATCAAATGAATAAGAATATTTCAATGTGATCCTTTAATTTCACACGTAAAACAACTCTTAAAAAAACCCAGAAATTGCATTTGTGCTATTTCTGAATGCTGCCAGAGCTAATTCTACTTTATCAATGAAGAGTAGGCATGTACTTTTTGTGCAACACGTGTAACTGAATATATGAAAATATCATGAACCTTATGATATTGAACTAAATTCAGTAAAAAATGGGAACTCTAATGAATACTAGCAAATAATATGTCTGAAATTAAAGTAGATTACCTCTAGTAATATGGGGAGATGTTATTTTTCCATGATGTTTCAACACAACTTTTATGTATGGTAATATTTACAATACAGTGTTGTGAATAATTTTCAGTGTCTATAGATAATTCAACATTGAGATCAAAATTGCTCTCATTTTGACTTAATTTGTATTTTCACAAATACAATTAGCAATTCATATTGCTATGTGGTGAAAAAAAATTACAGAGATGACAGAACAGAAAAAAAAAATATTTTGATGGTTTTAATATGTATCCTTCCTGATCAGTATACCACTGCTCAGTATTATTATGTCTTCTAGTCTAACTCAATAAATGTCTTCCAAAAACACAGCAGATGTTTTACTGGCTTTTTAATTTTTGTTCACTCTAGTACATGGATTTAAATACAGTTGAATACAGAGTTGTAAAATTTGTTAAACCATGTAGAGGAATGCTATTTGGGTATATATATTGAAGCCTTCATAAATCATCCATTAGCAAACTGGTGCCTGAGGATAGGTGCATGAAATTGGAAGAAATTTTACACATTCTCACACAGTAACTAAATGTGTTCAGTTGCACAGAAATGAAATATTTTCACATAAGTTGTTATATTAATTACACCTTCAAGAGATCTCTTCTCTCTTACATTTACTTAGGGAAAAATCTTCCTGTTGTAGGAGCACTGAAAGTTTAAAAGTTGCTTGCCCATATACCTGCTATAAAAATTTAAAGTAGCTCACTCCTTACACAAAATTCCACTGTATGTTGGACCTCAGACAACCAATTACTTTAGCATTGCCTTGATTCTTTGCAGTTTCTGATTTGACCTGATCCATCACTGTATTACATGCGGCTGTCTCCTAGAAAAAAATGGAGAACTAGAAGCTTGAGTCAGGGAAAAGGATGAAGGTATGTAATCATCATAATATTCTGTTAAAATTCAACTGAAATGAAAAAAAAAACCCTTTATGATAAAAATTAAAAGAAAAGTGGGTAATGGATAAATAATCATACTTACACAAGGAAAGTAATAGCTGTGTCAGTTCTTGACATATTTTTTGCTGTTGTTACTGTTTTGAGGTTTGAACTGAAAACCACAATTTTATGTCTTCCATTTTGACATAAATTGTATATATATATTTAAATCAGATATATTTAAAAACGAGATTTACTCATTTTCCTTTGGAATATTTGAAGTGGGGCTGGCTCTAAATTTACTGTCTACTTACTGTTTGTTAAAATTGTTTGATGTAATATTTCCTCTGTGGATTTTAACATGAGATAGGCCAGATATGAACTTGCAACATTGAGTGCATTTCATTCTTCTCTTGACTTCTTTCTAAGGTGAAAATAATATGTGGTCAGAGTCTCAAATATGTAGTGCAAACACGAATTTAGTTTTGTGTTCCTTCTCCAAAAATCTCCAAAATCAGAATATGAAAGAATTTTTTATCTCTAAGTTAGAAACACATAAATCTAGTTACCTACAAAGACACAAATATTACTAGAAAAATTGTCTCAATATTTCCCAACAAATAAAGCAGAAAAATATGTGATAGCATGAGAAGACTGCTAGGCCAGAAATCTGATTTTGGTCCTTTTACAGTGAGCTTTTAAGAAATTAGTAAATGTGTTAAAGTATAGTAAAAGAGGAATAACTAAAAAGTGACTTTCAATTTACTTAATTGGTTTCAACAGAGACAGACATGTTGAACTAAATGCCCATATTATGGATTCAAAACTTGACGAGCTTATTAGACCTCTCAGTGTTAATTACCATTTTCATTTTCCTTAATAGTAGTAAATGTCTAAGATAGTGTCCTCTTATAACAGTATCAAAATATTAGTGCAACGACTTCTCTATTGCTGTTGTAAAAATATCCTCTTTTAGGACTTTTAAACCAAATTGCATATTTATATTTATATATTTCTCCTATAGATGACCTCTTTTCATATACAATATTGATCGAAAGATGTCTTTACCAATGACATCTCTTTTCCTCCCTAATCTGCATCAACTTTCCATGAACGAATTCATACAATGCAAACTTAAACAAAAGCAGTGCTGTTTTCTTCAAACAGTATACGACACCGTTGCATGATGGATGAACTGCTAACACATTTAGGTAATACTAAGGGATATTTAAAAATGTAACCCTTTCTTCTGAAAAAAAAAGAGAAACCAAACAAATTATAAGTATAAGCTAGAATACATTTATTTTTTCTAATGGAGAACACAGATTTTCACCAACATAAAGTCAATGGAATTACTAATTTAGATTGCTTCTGTTCTGTATTTTATGTATGCATGTGTGCTTCAGCCTGCCTGTGTCAAATGTGATGTATTTATTTTTCAAATTATTTTTTGTCTGTTTCTCATAGAATCATAGAATGGATTGGAAGGAACCATCAACGGTCATTTAGTCCAACGCTCTGGCCATGGGCAGGGACACTTTCAACTAGGTTAAGTTGCTCAAAGCCACATCCAACCTAACTTTGAACACTTCCAGTGATGGGACATCAACATCATCTCAGGGGAAACTCTGACAGTATTACAGCAACCTCATTATAAAAAATACAGCCAAACTATAAATAGCCAAATAGCCAAACTATATCTATCCTTTTTCAGTTTAAAATCCTTGCCCTGTGTCCTTTCACTACAGATCTTCTGAAAATACCCTCTGTTTCTTCTAAATCCTCTTTAAGAACTGAAAGGCTGTAATAAGGTCTTTCCAGGGCCTTCTCTTCTCCAGGCTGAAGAGCCCTCAGCCTGTTGTCATAGGAGAGGTGCTCCAGCCTTCTGATCATCTTTGTGGCCCTCCTTCAGACGTGCTCTAACAGGCACATGTCTTTCCTGTATTGTGGATCCCAGAATGAGATTCAGGGCTCTATGTTCAAGCACAGGTGTTAGAAAAAAAAATACAACATCTGAAACAGAAAACACTGATTCTTTGTTTTAGGAATTTAAGAAGAGATTTACAAGTGCTGTGGATGAGTTGGGAATGGTCACTGATTGCCTGCTTAGCTTTAAGCCATCAATACATATTTTGCATGGCTTGAATAAGTACCATATGACTGATGGAGGATGGACAAGGTTTTTTAAGACTTCTTGGGTGCAGTATGTAGATGCTGAGTTATGATTATCACAAGGCCCTTTTCCAAACAGATGGAACAAAGTTCACAGAGCATGCTGTGTTTCAGCCTGCTTTCAAGCCATCCCACTGAGGACCTGAAAATATATCTAGAAATAAATATATCTTCATTAATTCAAATGAAGCCCTGTTTCCACTGTTCTTGCTGTATCCCAATTCAACTGGTATTTAAAATATAATGATATTAAGCAGAAATTAACTTCTGTGAACACAGAAAATAATATATATGGACAAAGCTTATTTTAAATTGAAATTAGTACTATGGCAGTTTAAGCTTAATTTAATAGGTTTTTCTTAAAACGAATCAGGTTTTAGTCACTGTTTCTCATGTGACTAAAACCAAATTGTACACACCAAATTATTCCTCTTCAAGCTGATTTCCATTCATGATATTACTGGTAGTAAAGTATGAAGCAAAGTATTTTAAAAATCTTAATTGCAACTTAAATGCTTATAATGTATTCAAATGTCAACTATTGCTAATGGAATTATTTCTCCAATGTGGTTTTGGATAAAAAAAACTAGAAGATTACTTTGATCTCAAAAGTTACGCAGTCCTATTGAATTTTACTTCAGAAAATCTACCTTTCCTTCTTAGCTGTAAAAGTCTGATTTGCTTTGTAATCTCTTCTGAATCAATTGACACCACTGTATCTAATCTAAATTTTGCTGGAACCCGAGACCATGGATTACTAAATTACAGAAAGGAGAGTCTAAGGAACTCACATTAGTATTACAACAGCTTTTGATAGAGACTATTGCAAATCTGAGAGCTTAACATTGAGGGCAAATGCCAGGATTACTATTCTGCTGATCCAGTCTGTGTTATTTTTGCCGTGTGAAATGGTCAAGCACAATCCCTTGCGGTACGGCATTAAGAACAGTATCTGTTCTTAAATTGTCACTTACTAACAACTTCTGCTGCTTTGTTTGCTATGCTGTTTGGTTTCCATATTAAGGTCTACAAAAACTATTTTTCTCTTGATAAACTTTAATTATACACTAGAAAAAAAAGCAGTGTCTTCAGAAAATGTAGTACAGGATAATGTAATTCTCTGTGTGTAGCAGTGTGTCTCTGCAAGTTTTAAGCATGCACCGCAGCCAAAGACCAGTGGCTCTGCACCTCCCCCCCCACAATGTGGCTTGCATTCCAGAAGTTTCTCCTTTGCTCTCCTTAGCTCTATGTGTTATTGGTTCTCTTGAATTATGTACCCTCCCCTATCAGAAGTCTATTGGTGTGCACCCCTGTTCTTCTCCCCTCAGACTTTCCCGGGTTGGCTCTCCGGAGCTAACCCCTCCCCTTTTCCCTTCCCTTATAATCCCCTGCATGCCTGTGTTCGGGGTCACAGTCTGTGGGCTTTCAGCCCCTCTGCCCATGCCCTGTTCTCCGTCCCCCTTCGCTGCCCCTGGACCCTCACCCGAAGATCCTAATAAATTCCCTGGAAGACCACAGACTGCATCCATACATTTCTTCGTCCCACCTCCTTTCCCACTGAGCTTCTGTCCCCTGAACTCCACGCTGCTCCTGTGTGCTCCCCGGCTCCAGCGCAGCCCAGCGCGCGTCATGACACAGCCCACTGCCTTTTGGTGTGGCGTTGGGGCTTTCGGCTGCTTTTCAGGGATGCAACACCACATCTGTGTGTCTCATTTTTTAAAAGAAAATCTATGATTATGTGTCCCTACTTGTACCTCAAATGTTTGAAATATTCTTAATTGAAAGAAATCCAAAACCAAACAATGGACATAATTCATACTAACTAACCTCCATTCCTGGAATCCTTATCAGATTAATGAGTAGACAAAAGAGTTTTTATCCCCGCAAGTATTCACCCATCCTTGGTATTACTTTCTGGGTTTTTTCGTAGATATGACTACATCTGCATCTACATCTATCGATAGGTATCTGTGAGATTGCTCTCATATCTGCCTTGGATAGGCAAATAGTAACTATAGAAGGGGTAATATTTCTGCTGTTTGATAAAGAGTACTGAATGGAATACTATTACAACAGATATTCATAATCCCTAAAAATTTTGGCTCATTAAACCTTTGAGAAAGTCACATAGCCAGGCTTATTTTGTTATTAAAATTATAGATATACTGAAATTTCGTTCCTAAAATTCCAACTTTTTTGACCTCAGATCCTCTGTTCTCAGTTAAACCAAACAACAGGAAAGAGAAGAACTGGGACTGTACTTGTGCATAGCTGTTTTCATTCTGTCCTTTAAAGCCTGTACAGAAATCAAACACACTCAAAATGCAATCATGCATAAGCCAATCATGCTGTGTTGCTTGACGTTAACAAGTCTGCAGGTATGAATCAAGGAAACACCAACTTCTTTGCTTGTTTTCCACCAGCACATTGCCACTCTTGCTGGGGTCTCAGAAAGCCATCATCCCCACCTTTCCTCAAGGCATTCAGTGGTTGACAATAGTAGTCACTCATTCAAATGGTACAGGCAAAATCCTGCTGGCTTCTGTGTCTTGTTAATGATTCCAGATCATAAATACTGCCACTGCTGACAGATGTAATTACTCATGGAAATCCACTTCATTGTACCCTAGTGTTTGCCTTATGAGTATCATAAATGGGCTCTTCTCAAAAATCTGACATTCTAGGAAAGTGCAGCCCCAATTGAAAAGAGATGTGAGAGCTGACAAGAGATGACAAATGTCAGTAGTTCAGCTACTCTGTTGACAGGTCTGTCCTTGTTAACATCAACAGTATCAGAAGAATGGTGAAATAACCTATTACTCACATGCCAAAGTTTTGCTGTTAAAAACTTCCCACTCCCCTGTAACTCTACCAGTCTCTCCTGCCAGCTACCTACCCAGCACCACTCCCACAGACACCTCTTGGTTTCATTATTTTTTTCCCCACCCATATAAAAAGATGAGATGAAACATGAAATATCTGAAGTTAGAGTGTTCTAAAAAACCCCTACATCTAAAGTACTGTCAAACATCTTATTATAGGAATATGTCTGTTTATTACGGCACATAAGAGGTCTGTAGTAACTGTGGACCATCCCTGAAGGACAGATTAAGGACATATGCAATGAAATAAGTTTCTCTCTATATGAATTTGTGTCCTTGAAATAAAAAAAACTTAAAAAGAAAGAACAAAATACAGACCTTTATAATTAATTTTTTAAAAGAAAATAAAACGACATGTTAAAAAAGTTTTATCTTGCCAAAAAAGGTCAAAATTGTATGCAAAATATTCATAATTTGCACAGATTCAGTGGAGAGCATGTGTATTCTTGGAAATATAGGATTTCTTCTTTTTATTAAAAATGAATCTCTACATGGTTGCATTCTAGTTTTCTCTGTCTTTTCGTGTCTCTTTTTTCCCCCCTCCAGATAGAGTTCATTGTGGAACTCATGGAAAATCAAAAATAAATTTCCCTAGAAGTAGCCCTAGTTCTCTTCTATGCCATTTTACTCTATATTATTGGTAGTCCAATGAAATCTTTAATACTTTAAGCTCTTAAATCTTTAAGCACCTAAACCTTAAGCTCTTAAACATCAAATTTTGTGATATTTATTTTGGTAAGGTAGAAAAGTTCATTTTACTAATGTTGCCAAACCCATACAAGGTAGCTGTCCTAGACTCTTCATGGGCTGCATACAACTATCGGCCTTCAAAATAAGTGTCCTTCATCTTTGTGTGACACCTGAGTCCAGCTTCTACAAAGCTGTTTTAGAGTGTTTCACTTATGCTTCTGCTTACTGAGATGAACGCCTCTTCTTTGACTGGCATAGTTCATTTTCACATGTAAACATGTCTAATACCACTCAAATGCAGCACAAAGAGGATTCCTGCCCTGTACAGCCTCAATCAAACATGACATAATAAGTCAGGCTTATGAACAGATGTGGTGTATCTGGAGGGAAAACAAAGGACAAGGCTGAAAAAAGATCAGGTTGTTTGTCAGCCATTTACTCAGTTTGATGTCTCAGATTCTTCCATCCTGCATTTTTTAGAATGTTTTTCCCCCTTATTTAAGAATTCAGAGGTTGAATGCACTTTCCCTCCTCGTGGTGAGAAGGCAGTGAATATATAGTAAGCAGATAGTAACACACCTGTAAAAGTTACAGTATCTTCCCTCCTATCAGGGTTACTTTATGACACTAAAAAATTAGCCTTCATTGCTTTCTAGTGTGTGAGCGCGTGTTTTATTTTTGCTACTGTTTGGATGTGTGAAGTAATAGTTGTCTCTTGGGGTGTAACTTTATCACAGGGTGGTGGTTGACCTGGACAGGCTGCTGGGAACCCAACAAGCAGCTCTGTCACACACCCCGTGCTCCCCTTTGCTAGGAATTCAGAAGGAGCCTTTGTACATGCTTTGGGTAAGAGTAACAGTGCACTTCAAAAAGTCTTCGCAGAAGCCAGCCCCAAAACACAGAGGCACATGCCTGTATGTAAAGGACAGTATTGCCAAATGAGCTGTTCACTGCAGCAAAGTCCATGAAGATGAGGAACATGGAGGAGATTTTGTTATGCATTTGTACAACCCCCATGCAAGCTGGCAGTATAGAGGCAGAGAAGGAGAAAATAGCTCAGAACTGGATAACACAGGTCAAAAAGCCTCCAAAATTAACAAACTATGAGGAAAAACATGAAAAGTTAAGGGAAATTTGATAGGTTGAATCAAAAAAATGAAGAAAATCACAGATATAATCAGAGAAAACTGATCCCTTGATCTTAGCTATATCAATACAGGCTCAGAATTTTATACCTGTTTTTCAGCACCCTGTACTCACAAATAAGCAGGTTCTTTTTCTCTTTCAGTGACTCAGGTACACTGGCGGTAGAAAGGCAAGCATGCTCACTTTTAATTTCAGTATTTCTCATTATTGAAATCAGTTCGAATTAAGTTATTTGAATTAAGATTATAGAATCATAGAACCATCTATGATCATCTAGTTCCAATGTCCTGCCATAGGCAGAGGCACCTTCCACTAGATCATGTTGCTGATCCTTGAAAACTTCCAGTGATAGGGCATCCACAACTTCTCTGGGCAACCTGCTCCAGTGCCTCACTACCTTCACAGTAGAAAAATTTTTCCCATTATCTCTTCTAAACTTACTCTCAATTTGAAGCCATTTCCCCTTGTTTTACTATATGTCCTTGTAAAAAATCTCTCTCCATCTTTCTTGTAGGCTCCTGTTAGGTTCTGGAAGGTCACAATTAGGACCCCCTGAGGCCTTTTCTTCTCCAAGCTCCACAGCCTCCATTCTCTTTGCTTTCCCTCACAAGTGTATCACATGAATGTATTTATTAAATGGTAGAAGAATGTATTTTTACAGTTTTGTTGGACTTAAAAAGGAATTAAATCCTTTTAAGGATAGTCATCCTGTCTTTTCTTGGGAAATTTTGGCTATATGACAAGCTATAGTAGTAGATGTTGAGGTAATAGCAAAAAAAAAATTAATCCATTGAGAAGCACTGGTTACTTCCATGTCTAAATTAAATGTGTAGGAGTATTCAGGTCACAAATGGACTTTGGCACTTTGAATATCCAAGGTGCAAATGTCTGGATTTTAAAGTTTATTTTAAAATATATTTTTAATGCCTAAAAGAATCAAAATTGCACACAAAATTTACTGTTTTAACCTTAAATTTTCCCAGACTTGAAAAAAAATACTATTATTTACTTTTATTGTTGTGTAATCCTATATATTGAAAAGGCTGTGCATTGGAGTACCTAAGTCCTTATTTGGGTCTGGCCTCCAAGCTATGAAACAATTACTGGATCAATATAGAATTAACTTGAAACATTCTGGTTCTTCATCTTTGTGATCTTCAGCTACTGCTGTTTGACTTTGTTCTGTTTTACCATTGTAATGTGCATTGAAAACAATAGGCTTATTTGGGATTTGATTCATTTGGGTCTGTGGAGAACACGTCTTAGAACATTTGACATATGTAATTTTTAGATATCATTCCACACAATTAAAGTTTGAATTGGAATGTATTATTTTTAATTTTTTTTAATTGTTCATATCCTCCACGTAATACTAAAATTATATTTATGGAAATCTCTACAATTATTGTACCTACAAAATATCTTCAGTCATTAACACAATATGTCTGCCAATTAATATTTGCAAAAACTTTTCTTTTTATAGAAATTAATTCTGACAAAAAATCAAGTAACATATTATTACTAATGCTAACCTTGATCCACTTGAACGGGTTCACTTTTCCATGCAGTGGAACAGCACTATGTAGAAACTTCAGGGGATCTACAGGATTTTTTACAGAAAACCATCAGCTCAGACAATGTTGTTATTCAGCATTTAATTACACAAGTTCAGAAAGAAATTTTAGACACAGAACTAGGAAGACTAAATTATTGTTGAAGGTATTTCTTTGACTTTGGAAGTTTTTCTCAGCTTATAATGGGCAAAGAAGAGAAACCAGACTGTAACAAAGGAAATATAATTTGTTTACAAAAACTCAATCATTCTTCTACAATTGCAAACAGAAGCTTTGGCATCCCTTTTGTGATCTTTATATTGAAACATCCCACTAATTATTTTTCTGCCTTGCCTTGTCTCTACATGCAACAGAATGATTGGTTTGTAGGTATTTTTTTTCTTTTCCTTGCTTTTCCAGCACAGAAGAAAACTGAAAGCCTTAATGTGATGGAGTGATCTTGTCTGGCTTCCATGCCACTCTCTCTCTTCTTCTCTTCGTGGGAAAGGGGAAGAAAATAAGAACCTCACAGTTTAAGACAAAGACAATGTAATAAGTAAAAGCTAAGATCACACATAGAAGCAAAGAAAACCAAAAATATTTATCATCTCCTTTCCATCAACAGGTGATGTTCCTGGTAGGTCTTCACCATGAGTAGCGGTTGCTTTGTAAGAAAAATACCTTAATAATTAATACTCCTCCCCCTGTCCTTTCTCTTAACTTTCATTGCTGACCATGATGTCATATGGTATGGAATATGCCTTTGGTCAGCTTTGGTCAGCTGTCCTGGCTGTGTCCCCTCCCAGCCCCTTGCCCACTGCAGCCTACAGGCCTTTGGGGAGGAGGGAGGGGTGGGGAGACAGCGCTGATGCTGTGCCAGGGATGCTCAGCAGCAGCCAAGGCTCTGGAGTGTTATCAGCTCTTCCAGCCACAAGCACAACACACAGCTCCATGATGGCTGCTATGGGGGGATTCACTCCATCCCACACAGACCCAGGACACTGAAAAATTATTAGGTGTTTGTCCTAATTCACCATTAATTTATTAAAATGAGACATTATTTAGATTATCCATAAAATATATAGGAAAGATTATGTAAATATGACAGATTCTGGAAATTATTTCCCTGCGTTTACTTCGCTTACTAATCTGTAGAATGTAATTTTCTCCCACACTGCTCCTAACTTAAGGGACTACTGTAGTTTTGCAATCTCTTCCAAAAATGTCTTTAAATAAACACTCATCTTTTAGTTATTTTTTGGTAGAGTCTTATTGCTTAAATTTTTTTGACAGCTACCAAATGCCTTATAAGGAAGCAGTAACATATTTGTTTTTCCAAACCTGTTATTCACTAAAAATGAAGAACTTCATAGGATATATTCTATAAAAAGCAAAATAAGTTTTTATATAACACTTCTTATTCTTGTTTGTCAAAGTGCTTTTACAATTCTCTAAAAAAAGTCAGTTTGATCAAAATTTATTGAAATTATAGTTCAGAAAAGTGACATGACATAAATATTGATATAAAATTGCTTTATCTATGGGGTTATCAAAAACTATGGCCCAAATGAGCCATCATTCATATTAAATATATTAAATATAACCTGGATTTCTGGTGAAAAAGATATTGTAATTAGGCTCCACCTTTGACTGATGTAATCAAGAGTGTTACTTTTGTGTTTAATCTGGACATATTCTTAGCCAGATTCAAGTTCTCTGATATTGCTTGTGGTTATGAAAAGTACAGTTCTGGTCTTCCTAATGATCATCTGCAGGGAAATTTGAGCAAATTTATAATTGAAAAGGTGAGCTGGTGCCTGGATATCTTTTTCTTATGCATTATGAGTACACTGGGGGTATTTTAATATGAGTTGAATGACTTTTAATTTAAAGGTAAGGGCTTTCTTCCATCAGCTCGCTATAAATTATACAACTTTATTCAAATACTTAATGAATTCACTCTTCAAATAATCCAGCCAAAGCTAGGAGCCATCTTTTTGCCTTCTTCTGCAGGTAAACAGAAGCATGGCCTTGAGAGAAGGATCAAATTTCCTGTATACTCTATTTCTTGATTTTCCCTCTGCGATACTGCTTGTAGAAGATACACACTTTCCACCTTTCAGAGTACAAGGACTTTTTACCCTTCTTCTGTGAGTATAGGTTTCCAAAACTACTTACATAACTCTTCATATCTTTTATGGTGTCACTGAAAAGGATGTTGGTATGTCTAATAGACATGAAGTAGATTTAGCCTGCTAGACTTTTACAAAAGGTGTGAAACTTGAGGAAGAGGAAGAAAAACAAAAAAATGAAAAAAAGGAAAAGGAAAAGGAAAAGGAAAAAAGGAAAAGGAAAAAGGAAAAGGAAAAAGGAAAAGCAAAAAGGAAAAGGAAAGTTAAAGGAAAAGTAAAAGAAAAAGGAAAAGGAAAGAAGAAAATCAATACTAGTATAGCACACTATAACTGAAAGTGTAAGAAATTAAACTCTTTGACACTGACACCCATCTTGAGCGTTAGAAGCATTAAAAAAGCAACATATCTAGTAACTTATTTTTAAAGTGTGTAAGCATAACTTATGCTCATAGCGAAAGAATCTTCACAGAGCAAAGTAAATGTAACTAGATTATTTCCTAATTACTGTTAATCAAATAAAATAATTTTGTTTTAAAATTATGGCTGTTATTGTCTATTGTGTAAATAGACTTAAAGATAACATACTTACCATTTTGAAATTATGTATAAGAAAGCCCTATGGAAATCAACTAATATATTAAAGTTCTCCTGAGACAGGAAAAGTCAACCATTTTTACCTCCACAGGGAAAGACATTTATATTCCCATAATCCATCCTGGAAGTATTACCATATTTTAAACAAACTATTGAAGGGTTTTCACTGGAATATTGGGCAGTTTCTAGCTGACTTAGATCAATATAGCTTCACTAGCACCAGAGGTTTGCCAATTTACACATTTCAGTGAATGTATGCTAATTTATACCAGTTGAGAATCAGGCCTTTAAGAGATTGTAAATTTGTTTAAAGGTTTATTCATAATCCTGGATAATAGGAAAGGATGGTTGGGAGGATTATTTCAGTCATTTAAAAGATGCAATTAAGCCAAACATACAGACTTTTTAAAAGTCTTTCAACAAAAGGCTGCTATTTTTAAATGACCATTTTTTGTTGTGGGAAGATATATATATATATATGTATACATATACACACACCAATAAATTCACCTCACAAAGAACAATTTAGCAATTTCCTTAATAAGGTAAAAAGAATCCAGAGTACAGAAGGACCATAACCCAAGTTTCCTATGAATTTATACACAGATTTAGACCACTATGAGAAGCTAAAATTATCTGAATCACCATTAAGATTCAAGCTCAATATCTAAGTTGCTATTAATGGTACATAAAGCCTGCTAACCCCTGTATTTCTTCACAGTTGCTCTGATCACTTGCAAAAATTCTATCTTCCTTAAAGAAAGTCTATCAGTCTACAAATCAGAAAACTTCTTCTGATGTCATAGACCACCTAACATTTAGAGTCAAGGAGAAAGGAAAAGGAAAAGGAAAAGGAAAAGGAAAAGGAAAAGGAAAAGGAAAAGGAAAAGGAAAAGGAAAAGGAAAAGGAAAAGGAAAAGGAAAAGGGTTTGCTTTGTCCTTAGTCCTTGCAAGTGGAATATTAAAGATGTGGATTTATGTACCTGCTACCATTCTGTTCACAGCAGAGCATTTCAGGCTCAGAGTTCTCATTTTCAGTGGTATCTTTCCAATGCTAAGAATTTTGAGAACTTCTATTTTTATTTCGGTGTGAAGGAGAAAAGATTACAGGGAATACCCTAGGGAACACCTAGGGAATTTACCAATCTGTATAGCAAACATGTTTGACTTCCATGGTGAAATGATTGGCCATGAACAGTAGAGGAACCATGCTATTTACTTCCACTCTAACAAGGCTTTCAGTGAGTTCTCCCATTGGCTCTGACAAACATGGAGAAAGCTTCTAGCAACCCCTCACAGAAGACACCCTTGTAGCCACCTCCCACCCCACTACAAAATCTTGACCATGCCAACCATTGATCCTGACCCGTAAATTCTCAGTCACCCCTTAGAAATATAAATGTACACTCCAACTACCCCACATAGGGTGCAAAACTTTATCTCCTCTCTCTGTTATGCTTTTTGAGGAGCTTGAACCCATCCAGCACTATAGTAATTGAAACTGCCCCACTATGTGTCTTGCATCATAATCATATTGTGGTTCTGTGACTGCATGTAGTCTTAATTCTTCCTCTTGTGCTTCATATGTTCACACACATACACAGGAGACAGGACTTATGCTTTGCCATTTACCTTGAGGATGGAATGCTACACCATCTCATCTTCCATCCCCTTCACCCTGGCCCTTAGGTCCCTTTAATCACAATACTAGAGCTGCAATAAGAGACATAGAAAATGTCTCTACATAGCACATATTTATAACAAATTTTATTCCAAAACAGTTGTTGAATTCTTGAACTGGCTTGAATATTATTTTGGTTACAGAGGTATTGAAAGAAGTATTTTCAAATGCATATTTAATTCATGGTCCAATAGTACTAAAAGAGGGACAAACATTTCATTAACTCCTATCTATATAAAGAGGAAGGATTGTAAGCATTTACCTTTAAGAGAGATTCCAGGTCTGTAGGCTCTCCTTTGTCAGACCTACTGTCTTACAACCCAGTTAAACAAGCAATTTAAAATGTATGTCTGACCTCAACATTTGTAATTACTTGACAGCATGTAACCGCACGATAAGGGCAGGTCTCTGTTCAGCATTCAGTCTATTCTGTTCTTAAATCTGAAGCACCAATCTTTCTCACACATTGAAGGGAGAAGGAAATATTTCATACTCAATATCTGTCTGTGTTTCAGCAGCTGGGTACCTAAGCATTATAATCAGCTGAGATTCTATTTTCTTTCTCCTGGACTTGTGCTTGAATTTCACGTGTATATCTAATACGTTTCTTAACATTGACACTGAATTTCACAAGAGAAGCAGCCTGGAGCACACAGCAGGAGAAATGCAGGAAACACAAACAGCATATCAGAGCTGCTCAGTAAAGGTTCTTGTTTGATTTTCAGCATTTTATAAGCAGTAGTACATCATAGTAAAGCTCAGCAAAACAAATATGAACACAGGATACAACTCCCAAAATGTTCAAACTAAATTTTCCCATGCTTCTCACTGTTAAAGAAACTGAACCTGATGGTCCTCAGGACATTGGGAATTCCTCATTTCCAGTGTGCTAGAGCTCAGTTTTATGAACTCTCATTCTCCAGGGAGCCACAGTCTGCTATGGTTTCCCTCAATAGGTCCAGCCAGTAAATAGGTGTTCTGCAAAGACATGTGCATTATATACACACAACTACACATGCACGAAAATAGACATGCGCAGAAACCAACACAGCCCAGTGCCTTTAATGCAGCACTCACATGAAGACAGACAATGCTAAATCATGTTCCTCCCCTCCTGTTGATCAGAACTGAAGATAGACTTGTTGATAGATAGACACCCTTACTCCTTCACCCACAATCATACTCACACTCACAGATCTGTTAATTATTAGCACAGGTTTTACAGTCACCTAACACCCATGTGATCCACCCTGGATCCTAGGTCCTCAACTCCTTCAGAAACTCAGACTCCGGATCTTTCCTAGGCTCTCCACCTCTAGTCCTGGCTCTAGTCCTGCTGTTTCTCATGGTGTTGTCTGAAAGTTTTGTCAGGTTATTATTTTCTATTTTGTTAAGTTCAGCATTTTCTCACGCTAAGCTCATATTGCCACATTTTTCATGTTCTGTTCAGTTAGCTATATACCAGGTCAGAGCCTAGTCATCTGCCTACATATGTTAATACTAATATTTGTGTTCTTTTAAATCTATGTGTGTGTGTTTATTTTCCTTTAATCATCTTGTTTTGAAATAGACATGGAAAATATTGATGTGTATTGATATAATACAGGTAAAAACATGCCAAATATACTAAGCACATATTGAAGTAATCTGTATGTGTTCAGCCCAAAAGAAACAGTTGTTCCCAGTAAAACCTCACTAGTCTCTCCCTCCCCTAGTGTATGGTGAGATTCTGATCATAATGAAAAGGTAGGAAGGACTGGACATTCTGTCCTGGAGACACAATCAGAATTAATTCTTTTATACAGAAACCATTGTCCAAAGGAAAGATGCAAAGGCTGCATAAAGAAAATTTTCATGAGAACTTGATTTAATGTTTTTCACAGTCCACAGTGCCACTCTCACTTCAAGTCATTCTAAAAGCAGGAAAGGAGAAGCAGTTTCATTGAGCTCAAGTAGTGAATTTACACATTTACAGGGGACAACCATTTTTATTATTTAGGAAAAGCCAGTTGTATCTTAGTTGCTTTTCCAATCTAAGGGATGGGAGAGCAGTCATGTAAGTGAGAAGGTGAGTCAGAAGATGCTTTTTTGATGGACAAGGTTTTCTATCGCTGTCATGAATATGCAGGTATGGTAGATGCAAGAAGACAATGGAGGGGCAATAATGAGTGACAAAAGAGTGAAACCAGTTCTCAGCTGCCTTTTCTCTGCAATAGTATCAGCTGTCATTTAGTTGCTCCTAGAAACCCAGGGTTTGCTTTAGGAGAAATTTGCTGACTCCCTGGATACTGGTCTCTGAGTGACAGACCAAAAAGGCTAAATAGCAGCAAACAAGAAATTTAATTGTCAGTTCATATGGATGATGCTTGGCAGGAAAATGATTCTATAAAAATGGGCACACTGTAGTACAGGAAAGGTTACCCTAATAACAAAGAATGATCATATCTTTTTTATCATCCTATTTTGTTAATAATGAACTAGCAAAGGTCAGCCCTATTTTATGTAACAGTGGAGACCACAGTTTACAACTATTTTGGCATGGCTGCACCTTCATGTGCCTGTGATCCTGCCACCATCTAAAAACAAAACAAGTAAATGTTTCATAGGACACAGCCATATAGTGTCGATCTATTCAACATAGTGGAACAATGAAATAAATCGTTTTCCATTTGCCATGCAAAATAAAACTAAAAAATCATCAGTACACAAATTATCACTGTTATTTCATCAAGTCCTACAAAGAGACAATATGAAAATCCCTTTTAGATTTAATGATTTATTTTCATTTTTCTTACTGCAAAAGTAAGCATCAATCTTTTAAATTCCAGGGGTTGCTGTTGTTCATAGGTGAGCAATGTTTTGATTGCATTCAGCTACGGATTATTTTATCAGACTCCTCAGACCATCCCTATTGGGCATCTTTTTTTAATATGGTACAAACCATTATGCAGAGGTTGTCTCAATTTTGCTTCTTTTTCATTTTTTTTACTTGTTTAATTTATTCATATACTATAAAAATTATACAAATCAAACAAACTGTGTATGGTGACAATCCTGCAATTTTCACTTTGTGTGGAAACATTTTTGTGGATACACTTGTCCTTAAGGAAATAAAATTAATTTTGTCTTTATAGTTTACAGAGCTGAAAGAATAATTTGCATAACCCTCATTCACAAAGCTTTATGATTGCTGCACCTAACAATGGATTGAATTTTATTTTTTTTTTTTAGTTTTTGAGCATAGTTTGGAGAACAACAGGAGATCACATGTTTCTGAAGAACAATTTCACCATTAAGAAACTTTGAACCACCTTCACAGTTTCAAAGTTGTTAATAGAAAGTGAATGTCTCACACATTGTTTCTATATTGAATGTAAATAATATGAAGGAAAAAAAACTAAATTATGTTACGCTGTAGTTTCCCACTAAAGGATAAAAAAAACTTGCATTAATTTATTTCAAGAAATCAAATGAATATATCTATTTTGAGCCAATAATCCTTTGCTGATATATATTCTAAGTAAATGAATGATATTTTATAGTTCTTAGTTTAGTCAGTTTAGTTACTTCATTATTTGGCCCCAAGAGTTAAAGAGAATTAAATAAATATTAGTTCTATCCTGTAAAATTCCAATAAATCTCATTCTGACAGAAAGTCAATGGCACTTGTAAGAAACATACACATTGATAAATATGGTCCACCTCGCAAGATCAGATGCTAATCTATAAGTAACTGCTTACAAATCAACACAGACACACTACCAGAATTATAAGATGGATCAATGGTTATTACCCTGAACATAAGAGCAGCATAATATTATTTAACAGAAAAAAGGCATAAGACAATTCTGCAGAGAACTTGTTGAGTGCAGGTAAAGTCCCTGTACTCCGTGTATATATTAGCTACAATGTAAGGACTTGGGGAATTTTCCATCCCTTCCCAGGTGATTTTTTTTTCCAAATCATACAGCATTTATAGATGTATAATGGCATACATTTTTGTCTGAGTTGAAGTTTTCTGCATGTGCGTTTAATAGTTGGACAAATTTTCCAGCTGGTCTGTCTGGAGCAAAAGAGTAATAAATAAAAATAAATTTCAAACAAACAAACAAATCAACAACAAAAAACAAACAAAACCACCAACCAAAATCAAACCCAAAACCAAATTAAAAAAAACAAAATCAAAAACAAAACCCAAAAACCCAAACAAACATAAAAACCACCAAACAAAAAAACCATTCAGGTAACGGTGATTCTGTGATAGAAGTGTTTGCAATCCTTTAGGTCATCAATTTAAGGACTCAGATTATGGAAAATGTCAATTCCCTCTCTGCTAAAGGAATTTACACAAGTATTTGTACTTTGGGGATTCTAGATAAACTACAACAGTGCAAAGAGTAGTGACTTCTTTTCTCCTTTTCCATCTGATCCACTTTTACTTCAGAAATACTCCAAAATTCTTTTCAGAGAATGTTTCTCTTTGGTCTGGTGGGCAGAATATTAATGCAGAAAGCAGAATTCCAGCCCCGTGTAAAGCCAATATTTTTTATTATTTGTATAGCGTGGAAGAGCTCCAGTAATATAGTTTATACCAGACTTCGTACTGGTGGCTGTGATATTTAATATATAACTTAATTGTGTAACCTAAACCTGTGTACATTTTTATCTATTCAACAGCAAATATATTCTGTCACTCTCATCCCAAGATAAACAAAACAAATACATAAACTTACAAAATAATATCAGATATTTGAAAACAATTAAAGTCCGAAATAATCATGCCAACCTGTTTAAAATGCTTGAATTCACACTGTGTAACAGGTTTGTAGTCTTTAAAGGCATTTGTAGAAGGATCTATGTTCACTCTTTATTTTTTAACATCTACATTTTCTTTGAAGTGAATTTGCTGATTCTACATACTTGTCATAGCTGAGGAATATTTAGATCTTACTTGATGAGTAAGATCTTTATATTTTGCTGATCTAGTACAACCATTGTGCAGATTCAGAAGACAGGGTCTGTCATCTGCTTCTATCACAGTAGTAAAACTCTGTGAGATGGTTGAAAGAAATGGCAACAACTAATATTGCTATGATTAAATCACGTTGAAGGAAGACAGTCCTGAGGAAAATAGTCACTTGTCATTACTTGGCATTTTACTGACAGGTTGTCTTACACCACCTAGCTTTTCCTGCAGGATATGCTTATAATCTTTCAGTTCAAATACAAAAACTAGCCCAACATAATGTACATACACATTTCTAGATATACATTGTATATGCACTCATATATGTATATACAATTATATACCATTTTCTTCAAAGCTCCTGATGCTAGAAAGATGAAAATGTAATTAACTGTCTTCAGAAATGTCTCTCATAAATAACAACTAAATATTATTTTAATATGAAAATTCCATTGGTAGATCACATCTTGATTGCTTCCTGTCATAAATGTCCTTGATAAATATATTTACCAGCATAATTTTCATTCCTTAGACTTTGCTCTCTGACCTCGTTTCATTTTCCTAAATTCTAGCCACCTATTCAAAACACATAATTTGGGATTCTATTCATCATGAACTCACTCTGTAGTTAGTTGAAAATGGAAAAAGAGACTTTAAAAAGCAATTCAGTGGTAAATATATCAACATCTAGGGAAGACTATCTCTTTCTACTTATTAAGGGGGAAGCCAAGATAAACATATTCCTCCTCAGTGACTATCAGCTAAATGGTTGTTGTTGAGTGGAAAAACCTTCATTATTTTTCATAACTTCAGCCAAATTATCTTTTATCAGCCAAATACCTTTCATGCTCTGCTAATGGCATCATAAACTTAGCAACTATTCTTTATATTTGGGTTCCAAAACAGAAAAGCACCATATTTCCTTTTCACAGAGGTAAACAACCTTTACAGATGAAATTTATTTACCAAGATAACAGTGAATACAAATCAGAACTTCAGGACATACAAATTGACCAGTATGCATATGTGAAGTATTCTTTACCACTTTGGATTTGTCTCACTTAAATCTCACTGTCTAAAAAGTGTGAGGTAGTTACCAAGTTGTTTCCCACTTTGGAAAGGCCTTTTTGAAGGGATTGTACTAGATGCCCAACTTCTTGTGGTGATTTAAGCCCAGCTGGCAATAAAGTACCACACAGCCACTCAGCCACCCACTCCATCCTGTGTAAAAAAAAAAAAAAAGTAAAACTTATACGTTGAGATAAGAACAGTTCAGTAATTGAAACAAACGTTAAATAAAGCAATAATCGTAAATAATAATAATGGTGATAAGAAAAGGAAAAAAACAACCAAACAAGGGAAAACAAGTGATGCACAATTCAATTGCTCACCACCTTCTCACCAATTTCAGAGCCTGTCCCTGCACCCCAATCAAACTCCTTCTGGGTAACTCCCCCAGTTTATTTAGTAGCCATGATTATTCTCTGGTGTGGAATATCCCTTTGCCAGTTTGGGTCACTTGTCCTGGTTATGCCCCTTCCCAGCTTTTTCTTGTGTACCTCTTCACTGGCAGCACATTAAACAAAAAGTCCTTGACTTAGGGTAAATACCACCAGCAGCAACCAAAACATCAGTGTATCATCAACATTATTCTCATACTGAATCCAAAACACAACACTGTAACAGCTAATAAGAAGAAATTAACTCTATCCCAGCTAAACTCAGGACACTTGTATATAGATGCAGTTAATTAAGTGAGAATAGCATTTCTTCTGACTAATTAACAGTTTTTTACAGTTGCACTTGCTGAGAATTTCTTGGTTTTGATATTAGAACAGTTGAGAATCAACTCTCTCATTTTAGAAATCTTAAGGAAAGACACCTGAGAAAGTTATAGGGAGAAAATTTTACATTATTTGAAAATAAATGCTTCTGGGGAATAAAGCAAGGCAAACTTATATGGACATCGAACTCTAAATACTGTACTAATTAGATGCCTATTGTAAGCTACAAATTAAGATGACTATCTCATATATATTAGCCTTCCACTAAAGAAAGATGCAGACAGATAGATACCAGTGAGGTAGATCCAATTCTGAATGTTTATATTGAAATTAAGAATAATTGGAAGTGCAGATGATTAGTGAGACAGAATACCAGATCGGTAAGACACAGTGCTGAGCATATCCATCTCAAGCAATTAAGCAAAGGATTCAATTCCATCTCAGATGTAAAAATTGCAGATTACTAAATCTGTTTAAAAATGCTAGATTACCTTTACAGTCAGAGGTATAACCAGACACTTCAGAGAGTGGTTCATGTAATTTACATCACCTTCTCACAAAATAAAATCTATCACCTCAGGAAGACATTTATTTTTCTATATTAAAATAAGAGAAGCCCAAGTAAGGGGACTTTGTCTTAGATACCGAATCTTCACATCATCAGGTTAAAGAACATTAATACCACCCATAAACCTGAAGGATAAATGTAAATTAATATCTGATATCACCATTAAAAAGCATGTCCATATAGTTATGAATGTTTATGTGATGGAAACACTGGGAGATAATCAACAGAATTAGGAAATCCAGGTAAAAGTCACAGGCCTCTGTTATGTCTCTGATGATCCTTAGATCTTATGTAGTTGCTGCTTTATATCATGTGTCTCATCCCTACATTTTCCCAGTGAGTAAATACAGTGTGGATATCCACTGCCAGCAAGTGCCCTGGCTGAGTCCCCTATAAAAGTATTTCAGATCCAGCTGTTCAAGCAGTTAGTCAACAGGATTCCCTGTGAAACTGCCGTCAGAGACAAGGAAGCAGAAGAGAGCTGGCAGATCTTTAAGGACACTTTACATAAACACACAAGAGTTCTCAAACCCCATACATAAGAAATGAGGAAAGGAAGGCAAGAGTCTGTCATGGTGAGTAAAGACCTGGTGGTAAAAATAAAGGGCAAGAAGGAAATTCTCAGGCAGGGGAAGCAGGAACAGGTATCATGGGCTGTCAAGTTGTGTGGGGTTGGGGTTAGAATGGCTGAGGTATGTCTAGAGCTAAACTTGACAAGGTACATAAAGAGTAATAAGAAATGCTTCTGCAGGTATGTCATCCAGAAAAGGAAGATCAAAGTTTATGTGTGGTTGACACACCTGGGGGAAAGAATCCAGAGGGTCCTGGACAGGCTCAAGTATTGGGCCCACGTGAACCTAATGAGGTTCAAGGCCAAGTGCAAGGTGCTGCACCTGGGTGGTGGCAAACACCTATATCAATCCAGGCTGGGGGTGAACAGATGGAGAGCAGCCCTGCTGAGAACGACTTGGGGGGATGTCCATGCTGGTGGATGAGAGGCTGGACATGACCCAGCCATGTACACTCCCAGCCCAGAAAGCCAAACGTGTCCTGGGCTGTAGCAAATGCAACATGGGTAGCAGGGCTAGGGAGGGCATTCTGCCCCTCTGCTCTGCTCTGGTGAGACCCCACCTGCAGTGCTGCATCAGCTCTGGGGTCCCCAACATACAGAGGACACAGACCTGTTGCAGCTAGTCCAGAGGAGGGTCACTGAAAGACCAGAGGGATTAAGCATCTCCTATGAAAACAGGCTGAGAGAGTTGGGGTAGTTCAGTCTGGAGAAGAGAAGCCTGAAGGAAGATGTTCTAGAAGTTTTCCAGTACTTAAGAGAGGATTTGTCAGATGAGGAAAGGTTTTTCAGCATTGACTGTCGCAATAGAACTCAGAGTAAAAATCCCTTCCTACATCAAAAGTTGATTCTGTGAAAATATATTTTCAACAAATCTGGGGTTTTGCCAATTTTATAATTACCCATGTTAGATTCTAAAACTTTTCCAAACATATTTGAATAATGCTTTATCAATAATTTGTCATCCTGCAGACTGTTAATTTAGCCACTTATTGTGGCTATTACTTTAAAAAAAACAACCAAACAAACTAAAACCAACCAAATAAAAAATCCTCCACAAAAATCTATTTGTTATCTACAGGTCGCCATCATTTCCCTAAAATGTAGGTTTTTTTCCTTTCTTCAAACAAATAAAAGCATTACCATAGGCAAAGAAACAGCATCCATGGCCAACCAATAGCTTTTGGAATGTATGCAAATTTCTGCAACATTTTGAATTACTTTCATTCTGTAACCATTTACAGAAACAAATCTTTCTGCATTCAGCCTTTGAAAAATTGCAGTCACAACCTTTCAATGTTTCTGGTGTTTTTTTTCCTTTATTCCAAGAAACAGTTAGATATTATTGAATTTTCTTAATAATAGGTGAGCTCTATTACTGAGTTGCTAAATGACTAATTTGCAATTTTGTAACCAAAATTGAATTTGAAAAATTTAGAGATTAAATTTTGCAACCCTTACTGATTTTAAATTAGCTTTATAGAGGAACTAGATTTTTTATGTGAGACAGGTATCTGACGTAGCCTCAGTAAATAAATATCACACAGAAAAATTGCAACGGGAACATAACAAAAGAAAAGCACCACATGAAATGGGACCTCTCACAGAGTTGTTCTTGTTAAGTGGTGGCCAAATTCACAATTACTGGCAATTTAGCAGTTATTGAGCCCAGAATTTAAAGTTCAGTACCCATTATTTTAAAATTGCCATCTTGAAAATAGTTCTTACAAATTAGAGACATAAAAAGAAACAAAAACTCATAGCTCACTAAAGTCTAGTCTATGACACACCACCTTATCAAATATGTGGTCAATTATCATTAGAGAGTTGGTTTTTAGAATGGATTGTGTCTATATGCAGTGGGACTAACATTGGATTAGTCACCATGGCTACTAATAGTGTTGTTCTTTCAGGACAGATGGGATCATCACACTGGGATCCTCGTGTCAGTAGGTGACCATGCTGATTTAATTTTTTTTTGTCCATGTAGTTCGTGTTCCAAGTGAACTAACATTACCACTGTGTATAATCCTACATCTATTTTTTTTTTGTTCCTAGCAGACATAACCCTGGAAGGGTTTCTCACAGCCTGCAGAAGTGCTGTTTCAGAGTAGGCACAGACCTGCTGGAGGTACATGGTAGGATAAATGTAGATGTATAAATGCTGTTGATGTTCAGCTGTGGTGACAAAATCAAATTACCCCACAAAAAAACTTTTTTGGCAGATACAGCTTGACTGTACTGAAACTAAATAAAGAGGAAGTGTACAAATCGGCAAGGAGCAACAAAGAATAATTTTCAGTGGATATAGATCCTAAAATATCTTCTTAGAAATCATGTCTGCCTTTCAGCAACCACAGAATGACTTGAAACACAGAAATGGAGTAAAGTCTACCTTCTACCTCACATGACTATTTTATTTTCAAAGGCATAAACAGAAAACTTTACGAGCTGAAATTTCTGTCAATAATTGTTACAGGTACAGCTTGCCCAAATTGCATTTTCCTTAGTGTGAAATTTCAGTTTTCCTTTAAAGCCCAAATATTTTTTATATATGGCTGAGCAATGGTAATGTAGAACATCCCCCTAGATGGTCCCACCATTGATAGCTGAAAAGCATCAGTGTCTTAATGTTTTTCACTGGTATTATTATTATTACTATTATTATTGTTGTTATTAGGGTTTTTTATTATTGATTTTATTACTAAAAGTTTTTCATTTTGAAACATTTATATGTCTTACTGGAAAAATAAATTGACTTTTTTGAATACTGAGATATTTTAACATCTGTGGAATATCCCATATTAGATAAAAATCTCAGCGAATAATATTTAATAAAGGATTATATTTTTGCTTTTTGAAAAAAAATAAATTAAATTTCTCTCTCTTGACAGGAATGATTGAGATTTTGCAGAATAGAGATCATTAACCAAGCTTTGGATGAAAATTCAGATATTATCTCAGATCCAACGTATTTTTTCAATAAATACCATTTCTATTTTGTCCTTTATTTAATTTTGACTTTTTCTTCTGCATAATTTTATATATATTACATCTATATAAGTGTAAATAAGAAAAATCATATGATTTAAAAACATAAATTTTGCAGAGTACCAAATTACAAAATTTAATGAGGATTTTTTCAATATTTTTAGATCTTTTTGTGAATGGTGGAGAGCAGAGAAGCCTGATATTGCCTCTGACTACAGGGAAGTACTCAAATTCTACAACAGATTGTGTTTAGCACAGCACTTTTACCACACCACAAAATATGTTTAAGGTTATTCTGTTTAATAAGTGCATAAGCAAACATATATTTATCACAGAGAAGATTTTAGATGCAGGTAAAAGTGACACACTGGACATGTTTTTTAAATTATGTTTGGATCTGATTTCATTTTTAGAAATAAATTACCACACTGGAGTGGTTCAGTGTGATGTGTAGATGTTGAATATAAAAATAACTATACATCACTTTCAGATGCTTCCTGAATATCTTCACCATTTTCATATGCATTTACTCTATCCTTTTACAGCAGCAGAAATCAATTGCGGAAGATTCGTATTAGAAGTTCTTGTCCTTTGAACTTCTCCTTGAAGAATCAAGACCTTGAAATTGTGTGTAACGCTCTTCAGTGCAGATTTTGGGGGTTTTTGTTGATGGTTTGGGTTTTCCTTTGAGTTTTGTTGCTGCATGTTGTTCGATATCAGAGAGAGTTGTAAGGATTTCAATTAGAGATACATTTTCTTTTATAGTAGAGTAGCATAACATGATCTGAAAACAGAAAGGAACTTTAAAATGTGGTTAAAATGAGGCAAATAAGAACAGTAGAATGCAAAATTAAAAATCAAATCAAAAACATTGTATAAAAAAAGAAACTTTTAAAAAATTTCCTCTAGTTCAGGAAATATTGCTTTAAGTCTTAGCTGATACTTCTTATATAAGGAATTTGAAAGTCAAGGGAGAATGAATTTGGTGTTCATGTAAAGTCAGAAGGAGGTTTTTAAAGTATATAAAACCCAAATTTAGGCTATGTGGTTTACACATATATAAATATTTATAGACTAAGTTGTTACTGAGCAGAGTTCATAATTGCAGAAGCCTGTAGGACTGGTCAAAGACTAGAGGAACTGCAGAGAGAAGAATAACCTGTTTGGAGAAATGTCTAAGATGAATTTGGGAAAGCATAGAGAGGAGATCAAGGGCATAACTGTGAAAAGGACTGATGATTGCATAAAAGGAAGATGTTGCATCAGCTTTCTTGCCTTTGCCACTGAGACTGAAAAAGGGAATCAGCACTGAGGAAACTGTGGTGTTGTACACTGTACTGAGCACTTGACAGAAGATAGAAGGAAATGTACATGGAATTTAGGAGTGCAGTGCGAAACTGAGTAAAAATGAATAAAAACTGGAAGTAGGATCATAGTCCAGTATCTGATGGGACACTGAATTGAAGGTATTTCAAGACGAACAGAAATTATGGTAGAGATGGAAATCAAAATATGATCCATGAGCAGTCATGAGTAAATGCAGAATGTCTTAATAAAACATAAATCAGGGAGATAAAAAAGCAGAAACAAATCATTAAACATGATTTCAACAATCATTCCCAATCATTCTGCTTCAAGCTTAAACCAGACATGAACAATACTTTTGAGAAATAAATTCACTGCTGTTACAAAGCTGTATTAACCATGACAAAAAAGTTGGAGAACTAAGTAAAACAAATCTTCATATTTTTGAATAGAGGCTAAATGTACGTAAAGTTTTACTGTAAATATCCTTGATGGTGAAAGCAGAATGTTTTTAGACTACTTGGTTCCATAAAATTGCATTCAACTTTAAGGCTTGTTAGCATTTAGCAAATAGGAAGAAAGAAACCCCAATAAAACCCAAGCAACATAGGCTAAAATGATATAATCTTTAAAAAATCTGTGAACATTTTTTAATAGAGTAGCATTTATGAAATCTGTTAAGATATATAGTACTAGGCAAGATTCCAAGGACAGACTTTAGTAATGGCAAGATGCTGCAGTGTGATAGGATTCTACTTTCATCAGTCTGTTTATTGGTGTCATAATTAGTCAGTCTTACCAACGTTTTTAGTGACCAGTGTTTGAGACTACATCAGAATATCTCCCTAGAAGTTACAGGTACTGGATGTTGCTCAGCCTTGAAGGTTTTGTACATGTTTTCTTTATCCCAGGTTCATTGTTTTCTAGTATGCTTATACATGACAAAACTGTTTGCAAAGCAAAACATGTCTCAGTTTTCAAATAGCACACTGATATGTATTCAGAGGTCTTGAACTTGAAACAACGAATATAAAAGAAAAATGTTCATAATAGACATTACTGCAAATTTTATGAAAAAAAATACATAGAAAGAAAGACTTGTTATAAAGTACTGAAAACCTATGCCAGTTCACTTACTGTAACAACCCTTCAAACTATACCCCACATATTGTAGCATACTTCACTTGTGTCTGAATGTGTCTGCCTTTGGGTACACCTCTTAGACTGGTCCATTGCTCATGTTAGGGATCTTTTGGGTAATATCCTCATTTCTAAAGAACTCACAGGTTTTTTGTTTTGTTTTGTTTTCCTCTATAGAAAACAAGTAAGATAAAATGGGAGAGAACTGGAATGTGATTGATATATTCCTATAAATCTAGCTAGCATGAAATGAATAAAGCTAGCATGAAACTTGGAAGGATACACAGACTGAAGACCTTATCTCATATAGAAGGAGAACTTCTGCTTATCTTAACAAAGCAATTCCATATGTGGCCTTGTCCAGACTACTTTTGGCACCTTGACAAACAGTAATGATTAGTATGCTCCCTTGGCTTGTTTCCACATGCATGTGTCTGTCTAGCTCTCCATCTGTGTAGTGTGTGCATGTGTGAACATAAATAAATAAAGTTCTGTAAAAATGCAGAGGATGGGCTGTTAAAGGAAACATCCTGAAAATTCTCTTCCCCAGAAATCTGAATTCTTGTATCAATATCCCACATCTACAAATACAGAATAAATTACTGTCTTCCCTACTATCCTCCCCTTCTCAAACAAACCCCCCAACCCTAAAACCAAACAAAACTAGAAAGCAAAACAACAACAACAAAAAAAGGTGAATGTAAAGAAATTTTTAATATATGATTTGTTCAAGAACAAAAACTTTGTCTTGCACAACTGAATAAGACAAAACAAAGGTTGTTTCTCATAAATATTCAGTTTAGAGTCCTATCTGCTTTATAGAAGCCCTGATGTCTGACTTACTGTGCTTTCTAACAAGTAAAAATCAAGTCTATTATAGCTTCCTGAGGAGTGAGATATCCAGCGCACTGTCTTGAAGTTCCATAGTAGTAGAATATCTGATTCCAAGTGTCTACATCACTTGACAACAAACCTGTCAAAATAGCTGCTCTTGACATTTTTAGTACATTAAATGAGATTAGATAACTTTTCAGAAATAGAAGCTTTTGTGACTAATTCTTTATGTGAAAATTGTGACATTTTTTGAATGAAAAGGACAAAATGTTTAATCTTTTTAGTTTTGTGACCAATATTTTGTATTCTTCTTCCATTTTTTATTATATATATTTTTATGTTTTCTTCTCTCACGAGTATCAGGAACAGATAAGGACTGCTGTCCTCATTTTCTATACTATCAATGCAATGTTTTGTCATACACTGCCAAAGGCGCTCTTTGATTGCTATCTGAACCAGATTTTATCAACCTCTTCTGGGCATTTAGACCTTGTCTGCACTTATTTATTAATATGCATCACAGTGCTCCACAGGGCTCCGATCTATGATCATACTGCCAAGCAGCTGCTTGGAGCATGCCCTTATCAGCAACCCAGTTGCTTCTTTGTATTTCATTTCACCCCATTTTAGATTTGTATAATACAAAAATCTACCACTAGAGCTAGCTTTCTGGATATGACATTCTTTATCTAAGACATGACTGATATCTCAACCTACAAAGGGCAGGTTGAGTTTCTAGGGTTACTAACGAATATTGGCTCTGGACACCACTCAGAAATCTGGGGAAATAAACTGTCTTGCTATTCAGTATTTCATAAATCTGGGGAAATAAACTGTCTTGATATTCAGTATTTCGTAACTTTCAATTTAGAGATAAAAAATCAAAAAAAGTAGTTTGTTGAGGGGAAAGAAAAATTTGACAGAAAGAAAGAAAAGAAATAATGTGTGATAACCACATAAGTAACTTCTGTTATAAAATACTGATCAGAGGATTGAATTCTTGATACATGACTAGCTAGGACAGTTCCTAAACTTTTGCATTTTTCAGTAAACTATTACAGCTGCCAAATCACAGAGCTCTGTCACCTGTCTTGCTGGGTAGCAAAGTCTCATAAAGTCTGCTGCTGGTTAGTTTAACAATGTTTGCTATTCAACCCATAGAGTTGTTCTTGGATTTTAGTATTCTGGTATTTACCTTAAAAGAAGTAAATATAGTCCTCATAACTACATACAGTGTTTGCTATAAGAAGTCTTTTAAAATAGTCTTCATATTTTTGCTCTCTGGATCTGCAGGTTTTCTCCTGCATAAACATATCTCAATGTTCATATAAAATGTTTTCAACACAACTCTGCTAGCTCTTACGAAAGAGTTATTAAAAAACTTTTTTTTCCTATTGGTTTACAACAAAATGCTGTTCCCCTACTGGCTCTCCAACATTCTTGAACTCTAAAACTTGTCTTCTGTATCTCAGCCCTTAGGCTGACTGAGGGGAAAAGCAGGAATTCTCAGACCAGAGTGTTTCTGCTTTACATGTTTGTTGCACAACCAAACTGTTAATTACTCTCCACAGACTGTAAAAGGAGTCTGTCTGATAAAATGAAATGTCGATGCCTATAAATGGGCATCTAAAATAAGATTACATAAATTGAATCCAGCTGACAACGTGATATCTTTTTTTTTGTTTGTTTGTTTTCCTTAAGCAAAATATGTAAAAGAAAAATATTCTAGGACTATCAGATACACACGTAGAAAATATAGCAGGGAAGAAAATGCACTGCATTAGAAGCTAAAGTCTCATTATCCTGAGAACTGAGATACATACTATCAGGTTATTAGAGTTTTGATTATCTTCTACCCTGTATTTCCTTTCCATTTAGATTTAAGTTCTTGCATGTCTCATTGTGTGTGGTGCAGAATGGAAATTTATGGATCTCTATCTACTACCAAAACAAGAAGACATTATGAAAACCTCAAAATTATACTCCCAGTGAAAGTAGTGAAGGGCTCCTTCACTTTTCTGGCAGTAACTATAATATGTTTAACTTACAATACTGATTTTAGAAAAGAGAATAAAAAGCAGCCTATAATGACATCACCATGAATTGCATATAATTATAACTTTAAAGGAAAAGAAGAGAGGATTTGAGGGAGATTGGAAATGGAAACAGATCTCCCTATTTCTTCTCTCACTTATACTTCATATTAATTTCCATGTCCCTAATAATGGAAGAACTGGGTAGGTGTCTCTGTCAGAGAGCAAAGCTTTATGCAAATGCTGAGCTGGAAGCACTGGGATTTTTTCTTTCATCCTTTCACCCAGACAAGTTCCTCACTCGCATATGTTTTTAAGCTCTGCTCAGTTGTATTTGAATGACGATGGAGTAAGACTGCTGGCCTGAAAATGGAACGTTAAAAGCAAAGGAGATTATGTCTCCTCTTCAGTTCCTTGCCTTCTCCGTCACAGAGCAGTAATACCTTGAAAATAGCACTATCTGGGGTGTATCTAAGCAGAGCAAAGGCAGGAAAATTTTCAAGAGAATGCATCTCTGTTGTTCAAGTAATTCAAATATGTATGTCTAAACTAGTGGAGAAATAATAATCCAGCTACATGATAATGAAAGCGTTGTCCAGTATAAAATTAAATACTTCTCCAAAAAAAACCAGAAATAAACTATTTTTCATGATTTCTTGCAGACATTAGTGGTTTTTGAAAAGTAAATTTTTAACTACCATAAGATCAGAGTTTTATCATAATTTATGCAAATACTATTGAGTTTACACTGAATATTTGTATATTTAGAAGAGAAGTTTAAAAACTCTGTGGTGTGTGGTTGTTCATTTCACAGCATCTGAGGTGGTGATAAACAGTTTTCAACCTTTAATTTTCAAATTAAATACTATTGGATTGCATATTTGAGATTCTTTTCCTGAGTAATTTTCTATTTTGGGGATTGTTTTGAAATCAGTGGAATTTTTGCATCCTTGAAAACTGATCTTTAACTGGGGAATATCATGGGAATCTTTCAGAAAAGTATTTTTATACATTTACCTGTAAATCCATTTATTCTGTAAACATGGCAAGATTAGAGTCCCCTCCTCTAACATCTAGAAATTTAGCCTGTTTTTTCCCCTTATACTCACTATTGACCCTACATAATGTTACTTGTCAGGGTCAACCTCTGAACTTTGTCAAAATCAGTAGCATTTTTTTTTCTTACACTTTGCTTTTATTCTTGTAGTCAAAAACAGTAAAGTAGAAGTACAATAAATTTTTAAGCTATTACTATTAGAACAAAATGCATCTCACTTACAGCAGCTGATTGTTTAAAAAATAGATGCATTTGCTATTTGAATTTCTGTTCACTAGAATTACTTTCTTTTTCCCTTCTTAACAAAAATTCTCTTCTTTTGATCATATTCAGAAAGGCAGTAAGTCTTTTTTAGGACACTTGAAACCCTCAATAGAGGCTGATTTTTCCACAACATCTGCCATGCTCCTATTTTTCCATGCTGAACAGACATTTTTTAAAAGTAAATGCAGAGAAAAACAGATTTTGCTAAACCTTAATTAGCATTTTTATAAAATACTTCACCCATAGAATTTAATAGGAGAACTCTCTATGGCATGACTGGTTTAGCCCAACCGTAGATGTTGTATTGGCATCTTACTTTTCCACTGGATAGAGACTGTTAGCCTTGATTTAAGCTTTCATGTGCTTTAAAGATAAACTTTAAACCCATCTGCTCTTCTAATTGTATCAGCACTCATTTAACTGATAATACCAAGACAGTGAAAACCTTATACTGTCCTGCCCCTCTTACAGCAAATATTCAGTAGTGGATACATAGTGCAGTATACCATGAAAGCTTTGTAACTCAAGGGCAAGGTTCCCTTTGAAACATTGGTACATTGAAACACATAACTAATGTTTATATCAAAAACCTTTGTAATAAAAATGTTTCAGATATATTATTTAGACAGAAAGCTGTGTTTACAGTAAAACCTTTTCTTTCAAAAAGTGACAACTTTCTAAGAATAACTTCTGTGCTAACAATAAAAGCCGCCTAACTCTTCACAAATAGAACATTCAGGTAAGACTTTTTTACCCAGTTGAAGCTGCCATGATAATTTGAAACATATTTTTTTTATTTCATTTTTTCTCACAGTCACATATTCCCACTTACTATGATGACCAAGCTGCACCTATGATAATATAAGAAAGAAAAATACACCACCATGAAAAAGAGCTCCTGGGTGCACCAATGGTCAGACAGTATAATTGAAGAGGACTGCTTTCTGATGGGAAATATGATGTACAAAAGAGCTCTTGAGTGCTAAAATGCTCACTCAAGCACCTCTGAAAAAGTATTTTGTCAACATTGTTGCTGGGCATCAGAAAAGATTCAGTCATTTTCAGTATTTCAGTCTTGTTTCCGGATAATCTCTGCTTAATTCTGACAGAGAGAAGGTTTATTTCTACTATTATGATGCTAGCCATTTTAACTGTCACAGTTTAAAATAAAACAAATACAAGGAAAGGAGAAATCAATATTCAGTTGATGAATACTCATCAAACTTGATTGTTTCTGACAATGAATGAATATTAAGCATATTCTAGTGGTTCTATTATATTTTTAAATTATATTATATTATATTATATTATATTATATTATATTATATTTTGTTATGATAATAATATTTTCTTAAAAGAAGTGGAAGTGGGGGATCCCAGCTTTGAAAATTTTGAATGAAGTAACATTTTCAAGGTTTTATCACCTCTGCATGCCTTAAATAATTCTCTCAAAGTTAATTATATTTCTGTGCCACAGAATAATTGCATTTGTTTTCTTCCATCAGTTGCACTAAACCAAAAACTACCCTTAATCTCTAAATTATTAGTATTCCTCACAGTTAATCTCTTTTTCCTCCTAGAAGTTCTCTCATCTCCCGGCTCATCTGCTACATAGACATTTAGGTATCCAATTTTTAAATACTCACAGATCCTTATCTGTTCCTAAGTTCCTACAGATCACCTCAGCTTTATTAAGATTATTGACATTTTCAAGGTAGCTAAGGGATGTGATTCTGTCAGCATGTCCATAGCATCCACTACAGTCAATATTAGGATTGTGAATTGCCTGACTAGGAGGCACACTTTTTTTCAAAGCTCTTTGTTGGAATTTATTAGTTGTCATTGGTTTTGGGTTTGGTTTGGGGTTTGGTTTTGGTGGGGTTTTTTTGGTTTTTTTTTTTCTTGTTTTTTTTTTTATTTGTTTGTTAGTTTTGGTAATTGGTTTAGTGGGTTTTTTTGTTTTATTTTTCCCACAGACTTTCGGCTGATCACATTGTGGCAGCTCTGGAAAAAGACTCTTCCCGTCCCCCTGGAATTAGAGTTCCAGAAAATCCCAGGTTTCCCTATGTTGGCAAATGCCTTATTGAGCTGAAGGTGGTTCTGAAATGTCTCTTAATTGAGCTTGCTCTTTGCAGATCAGTGCACTTCACAGGCATATTTCTACAGTGGTAGAATACTGAAAAAAGTACTAACTCCTTGCTGTGTTGAGCAGAGCTTTTGTTAGGTCAGACTGCCCAGGGCCTTCTGACAGAAACTAGAATATGTCGAACACAGTAAGGAAGGGTTTTGTTTGTTTTATCTTTTAATTAGCTCCATACTTGAAAATACAGCTTGGAGGTCAGATAAGCATATGGAGGGCTCATCTCAAAACTTGCCTAGTTAAAACTTCTTCCAAATCCATTTTATCTGAATAATTCTATTGTTTAATTATGTATTTGCTAACTGGGACCAAAACATCTTTCAACAGATACCCCCTGGGGGAACATGAGGGAAGCCTAAGACTGAAATACCTCCTCTGCCTACATTCCAAAATTATAGATTCTTCATAAAAACACTTCCATCTGTTAGCATATGTTACCCAAGAAAAGCTCGTTACAAACAGGATGGTTTGTAACTTACTTTATCGAAGGAGAACCGAAGAAAGTGAAAAGCTGAGCATTCAAGTGTCTCCTACGTGTCTTGTAACTGGGAATGCAACTTGCTCTGTTTGCGCCTAGACCTGCCTAGAATGTCCAAGCAGAAAATTGTAAGCTCTTTGAAGCTGCTGGTTTGATTTCCCTTTGATACGAGTCACATTGCTGTAAAAGTCTGCAGGCATTTTTCGCCCTCATTATTCAATTTTCATGTTGTTTAACTGTCGTGTTGTATATAGGTAAAAAATGTAAATCAAAGGCAAAACAAAATGTAACTGGTTTTTAGGTACAAACCAAATGTTAATATAGTTATAATAGATTTATTCACAGTATTAGGCATTCTTTCCCCCTTCATCAGTTTCTTTACTTCATATTTTGTTCCATGTTGGTGTCTCTTTTGCTCCCAGATTGATATATCTTACTTTCTTCTGTGTTTTTCTTGTTCCAAGTTTAATTGTTATAGTTGTTAAATTAATTCCTCACATACATAGAACTCATAATCATAGCTTGCTTTTTCTCACTCAAATTTTGATTTCTGAAAGCAGATATACACCTGATGTGGAACATTTTAGAAGTCAGTAGCAATCATTCATTGTTAATCTAAAAGAAAATGTAGTTACTCTGAATTTCCATGAACTCACTCATCAAAAAGAGGTGATGCTTACCAAATTCTTATCTTGCATTATTAATTCTAGGGACTGTGTCTTGACTGTCCTTTCATTTCTTGTGGTTTTGTATGGCATGCAGTGCAAGATTTTTACGGTTGTTTCCAGTACAATAGTCATAATACAGGGAAGTAACAGAAGAGATTTTGCACTTTTAGAGTCCAGATGAACTACGGAAAGAGATAACAGGGCTGGTCCTGTGTGCACAGCTACTTTTTTAGTCAGTAATTCCAGGGGTGATGTAGGTCCTCACCAGCTGGTCATCTGAAGATATGAATTAATACTATCTTGAGAAAATGGAATACTTGGAAAGAGGTAATGGACTGAATCTTCTTATTGAATGTTTCATTCATTTCATTTCACTTCCTATTGAATTTTCATTCATTCAACAGTGATCCAGGGGATAATGTTGGGCAGCTCTAGAATTCCACCTGTAGAGCTCCTGCTGTGCCCAGCCCAATTTCTATACCCAAATGTTGTGGCTGAACACATGGATTGAGGTATTGAGAAAATACATTGAGAGCAGCTCTGAGAAGGACTTGGGGTAGTTAGTGGATGAGAAGCTCAACATGACTGAGCAATATGCACCGAGAAATCCGACCATATCCTGGGGTTGCATCAAAGAAGCATGACTGGCAAGTCAAACGAGTTGAATCACCCCCTCTACTCAGCTCTCAAGAGATCTCACAATGGAATACAGCATCCAGCTCTGGGGCTCCCAACATAAGGACATGGACCTCTTGGAATAAGTCCAAAGGAGGAGAAAGAAGATGATGTTTAATCTCAGGCTCCAGCACCTCTCCTATGGAGACAGGTTGAGAGAGTTGGGGTTCTTCAGCCTGGAAAAGAGAAAGCGCTGGGGAGACCTTCAAGTAACCTTCCAGTACCTGGAGGAGACCTACAAGAAAGTGTGAGGAGGACTTTTTACAAGGGCTTGTAGTGATAAGACTAGGGATAATGACTTTTAAATGAAAGGGGGTAGATTTTTATTAGCTATTAGAAAGAAATTCTTTACTGTGGGGGTGGTGAGGCACCAGAACAGGTTACCCAGACAAAATGTGGCTGCCCCATCCCTGGTAGTGCAAGGCCAAGTTAGATGGGATTTTGAGAAACCTGGTCTAGTGAAAGGTGTCCTGTCTGTAGCAGAGGGCTGGGAACTAGATGATCTCTAAGGCTGCTTCCAACTCAAACCATTCTAAAACTCTTTGAAAAACATCCTCAGTGGAGTGTCCCAAATAGTCACCATTATATATTCCATAGGAAAGGAAAGGAAAGGAAAGGAAAGGAAAGGAAAGGAAAGGAAAGGAAAGGAAAGGAAAGGGAAGGGAAGGAGAAGCAGAAGGAGAAGGAGAAGGAGAAGGAGAAGGAGAAGGAGAAGGAGAAGGAGAAGGAGAAGGAGAAGGAGACAACATCAGAATATAAGGTAGTAAAATGGAAAACGAATATGATAAATTTAGCTTGATTTTTCTCATCTACTCTGCAGAAATATGAATAAGAACTTTCCTATTTTGTAACTAATCAAACTGAGCTTCATCACAAGAAATTTTTGGTTCTGGATTTGCAGGGATATGGGTGAAATTAAACCCAAAGCTTAGATAAAATCTTTCAAAGACTATACATAGGCAACACATCTGAATAAAACTAGGGAAATTTTGTCATAGAAGTTGAAAACAATTTTTTTAGTCATCGGTCACACTTTGCAGCTGTTTGATTTGCAGACCTTCTGTCATGTCACCCCAGTACTGTCACATTTCAATGTGTAATTTTTCTGGATGGGGTACTTAATAATACGCATGATCAAACTGTGTATATGATTTTGCTGGTCTCTATGACTGTATTACCCACAAACTACCAAGGATGCACTCTTCCCGCAAAGTATGAATGAGTTTGCTATCTCCTGTTTTTATGGTAGGCACCATGAAGTTTTAAGCTACCTTCCTGAGAACAGTCATACTGGTTGGTTTTCAGTAACAGAAAAATTGTAGTGGTAATTCATTGGTACCATGAGGAAATCTTAAGGAAATTTTCAAAACTAGCCAAGATTTTGTATCGTGGTAGAGAGAATGTTTAACATAGGGCTTGTTGCTCTTTCCACCTCTTTGTCCAGTTTATCAATAGATGGCAGCAAATAGCCCTTTTACCTCTGATCTCCAGCCCAGAGGGTTACACACACTTATTTATTTAGCGTTCTATTCTATTTGTTCCTTTCTAAGATGATCATGTACACGATTATGTGACAATGCAGTTGGACTATAAAACATACACAATTTCAGTATTTAATTTCTTCACCAGATGCTCTCTGAGGAGAATTCAAAGGGTTTCACTGAGAACTGCAAACAGTTCCTGCCAAATCCAAGTTAGCAAAGGAAGTGTGTATGTATCTTGTAAAAATTCACTGAAATAATTCAGTGACAGATTTAAATATAATATGTTTAAGTTCCCTAATATCAAGTCCCTAATATCAAGGTTGCAATCTGTACTTTTGATAATGTTTTTATTTTGCTCTTCAGTTTAAGGTTTTTGGAAAAGTTTTTTTTCCACTTAGACATTTGCAGTATTCCTTGTGCAGCTTATCCTAGAAAAGCCCCTTGAGCATAATCAGCCTGTACAGAAAGGATGTGTAGTTATTTCTGAGGAGAAAAATGATTTCTAAAACTACAAACTATCTTGGCAGATTTCACTCTGTGCTCAGAAATATTTTTTTCACTTCCTATAGCTGTGTCCTGAAAAGCTTTTGCTTTCAAATTTTAGCTCTTTCTGCCAGGAGAGGGGAGGAGAGAAGAATACAAAAAAGAATATTATGAATCATGGGATTCATTAAAAGAAGCATGACCAGCAGGTTGAGGGAGGATATTCGGCCCCACTACTTTGCCCTTGTGAGACCCCACCTGGAGTGCTGCATACAGCTCTGGGGTCCCCAGCAAAAGAAGGACCTGTTGGAGCCAGTCCAGAGGAGGGCCAAGTAAAAAATCAGAGGGCTGGAGCACCTCTCCTATGAAAACAGCCTGAGAGAGAGTTCCAGTTAAACCTGGAGAAGAGAAGGCTCCAGGGAGACCTTCTAGCAGCCTTCCAGGACTCAAAAGGGCTTTATAAAAACAGAGGGAGAGTGATCTGTACATGGGCCAATTGTGACAGCACAAGGGGTAATGGTTTTAAAGTAAATAAGGAGAGATTTAAACTAGATGTGAGGAAGAAATTCTTTACTCTGTGAGGGTGGTGAAGCACATGTTGCCCAGAGACATTGTGAATGCCCCATCCCTGGAAGTGTTCAAGGGCAGGCTGGATAGGGCTCTGAGCAACCTAGTCTAATGGAAGACGTCCTTGCCCAGGGCAGCAGGGTGAGAACAAGGTGATCTTTCAGTCCCTTCCAACCCAAGCCATCCTGTGATTCTATGATACTATCATCTTTGCCATGAATCATCTTTGCAGTAATTGTCCTGATGCCTTAGTTAGCAACACTTTATTTAACTTGCACTGTGTACTCTTCCTCACAGCGTGCTGCCATCATGATGCTCTTGAGATATAAAAAGAAGATAGTAAAAAGAGTAATGAATAGGTAAAAATATTTTGATGCAGTGTATATGAGAAAGCTGAAAATAGAAGGGAAAACAATACCTTAAAATACTAGCTTTTGTGACACCACTATATAACAAAAGGAGATAATTGTTTTCTACTGAGAACTGTGGGCTAAACATATCCCTAATAAAAAAACACAGGAAGAAATGCTGAGTGGTCCTGTGAGATCCCACGTAGTTTGAAGACCTAATTTACTATCTTAACACATCCAACTAAATTGAAAATTATATGAATCATACTTTTTTTCCTGAGACAGATAATTTTTTATTAAAAAATAAACATGTGGGGGGATGTTTATTGTTAAGAATCTCAGATCATCTTGGATGGTTTTGCAAAAAAAGGAGGCATGAATTAATTAAAAAAAAAAAAGGTAGGTATTATTAGAAAGGAAGGTAGAAAAAAAATAACAGGGCACCCTTTAAAAATATCCTGGAAATGATAGATGTTCAAAGCACATTTAAACAACTACCAATGTGAAATGAATTTAACACAGCTTGTGTAATTTATTGTCTGTCAGTGCTTGGTTGCTTAGTTAAGCCAATAAAGTTATCGGGATTTAGAAATGAAAATGAGAGTCTTCATTTACTCAGTATATCCTTCTCTCGTAACTCAAGTTTTATTTATACATATTGAAATTTTTATAAATTAACATCCTACACTAGTTATAATTTTCTCTTTTGAGATTTAACATGTCATATGTGAAATGAATTATAAAAGGTCACATTTTGCTGCTACATCTCGAGCCAATGCTGTGAAGGAATTGGAAAATGCTATATTCAATGTTCAAGCCACAACAGTTTCTGTCCTTGCTACATTACCTGTGACAGAACAAGGATGTTTACAGCAAAGCAAACACACTTGTATGAATCAGTGAGGCTGAATTACCAGTGACCAGTCCATCACTTCCTGATTAGCTTTATTTTCTGTATTCTTAAATTGTCACACTTTAATTATTTTTAGAAAAAATATTATGTGAAAACCCAGCAGCTGGATATTATTGGGGTAATTTATTAGGGGATTACCATTGGGAATACAAATAAATATATTTCATTGTTGTAATAAGAGCCTCACTGGATGCCAGGCGTCCACCAATGCTACTCTATCACTCTTCCTCCTCAATTGGACAGGGGAGAAACAATAAGGAAAAAAGGAAGGGCCATAGCTGAACAGAATAGAGACAGAAGCAGAATTAAAGGAGAAACATCACACCAGGAGAAGTCTGACAAGACAGGTTATAGTGAAACCAGAAAATTTCCTTAAACAACCATCATGTTGTATCCTCAGCTAGATGACCTATTCTGTTATTGAGACTCTCTCTACAAATGGCTGTCCAACTGGCTTCTTTAAATTTAGTGATTGCATGGTCCTACCAGCAAGAATGACTTTACATTCTGCAATTTGGTTTTCAGAAATGCATCCCTCTGTGCATCTATATATCTTTCCTCTTTGAAACATTTCCCTCCTTAAATAGTTTTTCTATTTACAAGAGGCTTTATCCTTACTTTTTGTTTTACCATGTGTCAGGATTATATCTTCATCAGAGATCACTGTCTGGGAAACTAATAAAAAAAAGAATTGTGCAGCATGATGCTAGTTGTAGGTGGCCCACTTCCAAGAGTACCATAAGCTTTAGCAGATGTTGGCCAGACTGTGCTAAATATGTCGGCAACTTTAGGAATCTCAGAACTCTTCAGTCAATGATCATAGACTGCTGCCTTCAGATTTATCTTGTTCAATTTTTTTTTTTTTTTTAACAGATGATCACTCAGCATCATGTGAATAGCAAAGAGAATGTGCAAATAAGCAGGAACTAAAACTCATTGTGAATGATGGTAGAAAGTGTCAGAAAGCAGAGAGGACCAGCTGCTCCCTAATGGAAGGGAAGTCAAGTGTAATAGCATGCCAGGAGGGCAGGATTCTTGACATCCAGAGTATTGTAAAGTACCCAGCCAGGCAGAGTAAAGCAGGTCCAGGTTCAGAGACAGAAAAAAAACCGTATCTTTACAATACCATCTTGGACTGTCATCTTCTCTGTACTGTAAATCTCAGGTTTTGGCATTCTTATATTCTAAACCCAGAGGTGCCAGATATCCTTGTTTATGTTGCTAGCACAGCTCCTTATCTCTGCCATGATGTCAGTAACCTGTGCACCACTGTAGAGTACAAAACTGTATTATAAGGGACACCCTACCTATCTGCTAATAAAATAGATTATAATAGAATCTTCAGTAGAATATTACAGACTTCTTTATGAAGCTGACAGAAAAACAAATTGGCAAATCTGCAGAAAATATATCAACTTTCAAAAAAAAACCCTTAAATTATCCCAATCCCCCCAAAAATGCAAACAAAATTACAAAACCCGACCTCATAACCAAAACCAAATCTCAATTAATTTTAATTTAGCTTTCAATACTGTAAAGAATGCAACATCTTATGTGGAGACTTCTAAAAGGAGGTACATTGCTAAAGTGCTGCTACATGAATAAGGAGGCAAACTCCCAGATAGTGATTTTCAAAGATATTGAAAGGTTTTTCTCAATCTACCACTCAAAACAGGAATTCAGAATCAATTGCAATAAATAATTTGTCCCTGTTCTGTATCTATTTTATTTCTGTGTCCTGATATGAACCCTTTTCCCTAACTATTAATACATATTGACTGTAGCAGTATTTTAGTACTTGAAAATATTTTAGTGTTAAAAGAAGTGTTATTTAGGAAAATGCTTTTACTAGTAAGGAATTATGACTCATTGGGTAACAAATCAGAGGAGACATTAGAAAGACTTTACCATTCAAACACCAAGAAATAATGGGATATAAACTTATCTTTTTAATCCTTTAAAAACCCCTCTAATTCATTGTCTCCTGTGTATAATTTGTAGTGCTTGATCCTAGATTATCTATGCATAATTTTAAAAAAAATAAACAAAAAGTCCCAAAACTGCTCATCAAATGTTTCAATTGTTCATTGAGTATTAGCTAACCATAGGATCAAGTAACGATTAAAATAATAGCTTGAATCAAATGTGTAAATCTAAACAATTACTTATCGGAATTTTTTTTTCCCAGTAAACTCATTTCTGTACTGTTTTTAATGAAAGCTCCTGATACTTTAGGTTACCTTATCTTTGGTTTCTAGAAGGGATGTCTAAATCTCAGATAGTCATAATATTGCTTTTAGTTAGGGGAGAGAAATATCTCCAGCAGACGATTCTTCTTGCTGTTATCCAACACATATAATTAACACCTTAGTGGCACCTATTTCTCTTCTGACTGCAAAGGGAGACTATGTGGAGGACTTAGAATCAGACACGTAATTTTCCAATTTCTGAAGCTCAGGAGACAGACCAAAAAAGTACTCTATTAGAAATAAAATCAAAAATATACAGTTGTATATGTGTGTATTTTTAGGAATGTCAAAGACCCAAATGTTCAATTGGTTGTAACTGGAAGTGTTTTTAAGAGGAAACCAAAGCACTGTCTGGAAATGCATGAGGAGATGTTTATGCTGGAACAGCCTTCCAGTAAATTTAACAGAGAGCTTGTCAAGCATGTGTATCTTTTTAGGAGATGTAAAGAAACGTATCATTGCTATTCATTTAATAGCAGACTGAAACCATTGCTTGAGAGATTATTCCAGGCCCATTTCCTACAATTTCAGTGAGCTGCTCTGGCTTTTTAAGCTATATTTCCAATTACATCAAGAATAATTTAAGTCTAGAACTGCTGAGCAGCAGGCAGCTCAATAATGTATAAAACCTTTCCTTACTCACACATTACTTATTCTCTCACATTCCACCAATAGTCCTAGAGTATGCTACATAGAAAATAATTATTGAATGGTCTCCACAGTAAAACTTCTTTAGGAAAAAGTATTCTTTCATCTCTGTGATTAGTAACCTCATGCAAATTGCAAGTGACCTGATTAAAATTTTTGCATCTCTGTGAGGAGTTTCCAAGCTTCTAACTTGCTATGAAATATGTTGAAATTTTCTGAGACAATATCGGCTAAACACTTGGAAAAAACTGTGCTGCAGCTCCTACATTGAGAGATATCTCCATAAGATATGCTTGATCAACTTAGTTAGCAAACTTGTATTTCTAATTAAAGCACAAAACAGGAAAAATGAAAGCAAGACATTAATTGTTTTTTATATATGGTGGTGTTTTTGCCTGTTTAAAATACGCGACAATAAGAAAGCTCAATAAACTGTGAGCTTTGATCACATACAATATGATGTTGTTTTCGCAGCAAGTGATTTAATTACGCCTTTTTAAATGTTAATAGAAACCTTGGACAAGGAATTTGGTACGAAATGCTGATAAGCATTGAGTAAAATGCCAAACTTGCCTTTGCCATTTTCCTTTTTTTTGTATCCATTTCAGAAAACAGAAATTGATTTATTTTACCTGAAAAAAAGACTGAAGGTCAAAATTAAGCAGTTTTCAGGGGGAGTTTTAATTAGATAAGGTTAAAGCCCCACAGAGCTTTTCTGTCTTCTGTCTTTAATTCCCACTCTGTGAAAACCTTCTGAACTTCCCCTGCTGCTTTATTCAGATGTAATCAGCACCCTTCAATGAAACTCTAATTTAAAGAGTATTTATTATAGTAGATGACTTATTTAAATAGGTGGAAAATTAATGGCTCTGAGCAGAGAACTGCATGTTATAAAATGAAGGTAAGGTCTTATAGCTAAGCTGTGTCAACACTGACCACCACTGAATGCAATTTATATCTCTGTATAGATAAATCTCTATATAAAGATACATATTTGCTCATATGAGTAAAACTTACAATGGAGTCTCTCAAAGTGTTTTGCAAACTTATTAGAAGTGTCCCTGGAATATTCGAGTATGAATGAATATTACTTTATTATCTTTTGTTTTTCAGGTAAGTATTATATATAATAAACCCAAAGACATCTAAATTGCTTATAGTCCTGTAGAGAGTCTAAAACAGATATGAAACAAAATAAACTGGGTTTCGTAACTCATACAGTCTGTCTGTAATTAACAGGATACAACAAAGCTGATTTTAAATTACTTTATACCTGATGTAGTCATATACTCATGCACTGTAGCTGCAAATCTTTGATATAATTTTTGAATTTATGGCACTCTAAAATGTATTTTCACTCATCCAAATCACTGTAACACTGACTAAAGGTAATGAATACCTTGGATAAAAATACTAAAGCATAATTTCAAAACTTAATGATGAAATACATTTACATTTAAAGCTACAGGACAGTGGAAAATTGGCTCATGCTACTTCTAACAGGGATATCAGTATTGCAAGATATTAAATGAGGCAATGTCTTTAGGAAAATACATATTCATTAGACCACATGTATATTCAGAAAAATGACAATTTCAGGCATGCAAATAAATTTTTAGGTTTGAAATAGAGGAACAACACGCTTGAAATGATCTGAGAGCTGAGAACAATTTGTTCTGAGTTTAACCTAAAAGTATGGCTATCATTGGGACAGTCTGATGGAAGAGTTCATTCATAGCCATGCAAGGGAAAAAAAGTCTTTAAATTGAAAAGATGAGGATATAATTATCTCCCATTAAAGATTATCTAAATAATAGTAGATGCCAGCGCCAGGGGCATGGGCAGTATACCGTAGAACACAAACCCACTGCCATTGAGATTACATTTATCCATTTGGTTTATAAATATAATTTCTCCTCTGTCTTTGGGCATCTTGAACATAGAGCAGCCAAGGTCAGCTACTGAGTGACTTAGGGAGGAAAAGTCTTTAATACACGATTGCATGCTGGAGAACTTACTGCGGTGTTTTAGATTTAACTAGGCAGAGTAAATGATTGCTACTTCATTGTATACAGAGTATTTTATGGAGTAGCATGATAATTCTATACTAAGTATTCCCTGAAGTATAAGATAAAACAAGGATAACTGTTTTCCTGGACATAGGTCTTTCCAGAACTGAATTGCCTCCTCAACTCAAAGACTACACCAGTGACTAAAACAGTAAGATGTAAATGGAGATGATTCTGGGACTATGGGCTAAAGCAACCATACCAAAGCTTATTTCACCTACAAATAATTCATTTAATTATGTTCTGTTCTTTATCAATTGTCTCACTGTTGATCTTAGAGAATCCTATTACAACTGTAAGACTATAGATAATCTGAAGAATTTCTTCTTTTGACATTTAATTTTACTCAAAATTCTCTATCTGAAAATATACATAATCTAAGAAAATAATTCTAAATACAAATATAATTTTTAATGTGAATTCTTGATGATAGCAACATTGGCTCCAGTTTTTGATGCCTGTAATCCATGCTGTGTGATAGGACCCCTATTCAAATGTCAAAGGCAGTGCAATCAAAAGAGCTTATGCAGACTTTGCAGACCTTTGCAGACAGAATTTGGAAGGGTAAGCTTATGTGGAAAGGGTGTGTCTTCTCCTTTGAGGGCGCCTGATCAAAAGGAGCCAAAAATCAAAACATGCAGAGGCAAATCAGGCTAACATATGACAAAAGAGATCACGTTTAGAACAGACCTGGTCAGTGGCATGAGTTGGTAAGAGTATGTGGGATGTGCAAAGGTTATTTCAAAAGGCGGGATGTGAAAAGAAAAGGAGACAAATAAGCAGAAACAAACCTGGTCAGTCACACTAATCAATGGGCTGTCAAGGATCTGCAGGTGTCATGCTTTGGACACTGCCCAACCACCAGGCACCCATGACAGCCGCTCACTCGCTCTCCCCTGCCACAGCTCAGCAGAGGAGAGAAAAAAGAAAATTCAATTAAGGGTCATGAGTTGAGATAAGGACTGGAAGGAAACACTCCAAGGAGAAAATAGGCTGAAGTTAGAGTTATAAAGTGGATTTATTACCAGTAGAGTCAGAGGAGGATAATGAGAACTAAAAACAAGCTCTTAAGACTCCATTCTTTTCCCCAGTGTCTCCCTCCTTCCCACTGACAGTGCAGGGAACAGGGTGTGGGGGGGTTTGGTCAGTTCATTGCCAAAATCTTCCGCTGCTCAGGGTGAGAAGTCCTTCCCCTGCTGCACTGTGGGGTGCCTCCCACAGGAGACAGTTCTCCGTGAACTTCTCCAGTGTGACTACATCACATGAGCAGCAATCCTCCCAAAACTGCTGTGGCGTGAGGTTCCTTGTCCACGGGGTGCAGTCCCCCAAGGCCAGGCTGCTCCAGCCTGGAAGCAGGGCCCTCTCTCTCTGCTGGGTCTCCCACTGGAGCAGAGCCTCCTCCAGGCATCCACTGCTCTGGCGTGGGCACCTCCCCACGGGCTGTGAGTGGATCTCTGCATCCCCTGTGGGCCCCATGGGCTGCAGGGGCACAGCTGCTCCACCATGGTCATAACGATGGCTGGCAGAGAAATCTCGGCTCTGGTGCCTGGAGCTCCTGGAGCACCTCCCCCTCCTTCTCCACTGACCTTGTTGTCTCCATGTTGTTTTCCTCACATGTTCCCACCTCCTCCTCTTCTCTGGCTAATAACAACTGCATGCACACTTTGTTTTGATTTCTTCTTAAATATGTTATCACAGAGGCGTAACCACCATCTCTGATTGGCCCAGGCTTGGCCAGTGGCATGTCTGTCATCTTCAGAGCCATCAGGGATTGGCTCTGCTGGATATGGTGGAAGTTTCCAGCAGCTTCTCACAGAGGCCAGCTTTGTGGCCACCCTGCTACCAAAACCCAGGCCATGCAAAACCAACACAGCAGGCAAGCCGGCACTTTGCAATTGATAAGAATGCAAACCTGGAGGTCCTGCATGTTGGAGGGAGTCAGTGGGGCTGTGCCAAATGGTGAGGCAATGTGTATGGGAATGGGGAGCAGTGAGGAACAGAAAAGTGGATAGTCAGAAAAGGGTGTAAAAGAGGCCAGCTATGGTAAAACTGTGCCACTGAGTATGCTCTTTTGGCTGAGCCCTGCACTTGTTTGATGAAGTCTGTCCTCCTGTCTTTTTATATCTTACTATGCCTTATCTTACCTCTCTCTCTGTGTAATCTCACTCTCTATGTGTGAGAAACATTGCCTCCTACTTAAACTTTTGAAAGAGTTTATTCACTCTTTTTCAGAGTACAAAATAACAATCCAAAGCTTAGGGTGGCTGTCTTCCATTACACAAAGTGAAGTGCAGCACTGAGTGCTTATCCACCCATGTGGGGTAGCCAGAGGCACACCCTGGGGCCAGGGGAGGCACTTTTTATAACCCCTAACCCCGCCTCCTTCAGGTGCTCCGATTGGCTCTTTGTCTTCTGATGGATTGGCTGTGTGCCCCACCCTCTTCTGTCAACCATAACACTTAACAATTAGACATAACATATTAAAAAATAACCATAACAAAAACCTCATAACCTTTTACAAAAGCCAACTCCATTATTTCATTTATAACACGATGCCACGTGTGTGTCCTGCAAGAGCTCAGTACCATTGGCTCACGAGGCCTGTGTGCGAGTGAAATGTGGTGCCAAACACTGGCATCAGACCTCGGCTGAGGGCTCCCCTGGGCTATGGTCTCAGCTCCTGGAGCCAGTGGGGTCTGCATTTCAACAGCTGGAGTGAGTGGGGGTCTTTTGACCCCAGACACTGGGACAGTAACTATGTGTGTCCCAAAAACCTGCTACTGAGGGGACAAGGCTGAGTGATGTGAGTGAGGGACCTGGCACAGCCTGTATTCCTGGCTCTAACTGCTGGGCAATGGCTTTGCATCTTCCCAAAACTGTGTATGTGATGTGTGTACTCACAGACTTTAAATTGTACTTGCTGGAGAACAGGGGGCTTGTGTCTCACCAGGGGTCTCAGGTGCTGGCAGGGTCTGTGCTGATATTCGGAGGGAGTGTGCAAATCTGTGGGTCTCACTGCTTATGGGATAAGTGTGTGGCTGCTGCGTGTTTTTTGCAATCACCGAGCTGGACCAGCTGGAGAGTAGAAGCCTGAGGGGTGAGTGAGTGGCTGGGATCAGGCAGGGGTACCAGGTAGTCAGAGGGTCTGTGCTGGCACTCAGGAATTCACAAATATGTGTGTGCTTGTGATCCTGGAAAATTCACTGCTGGCTGAACCTGCAGACAGGAAAGTGGCAGCTCTGCCCCTTAGCCTGAGTGAAGACCTTTAGCGAAGACCCCAGGTTCCTGGGCACTGGGCTGGGAAGAAGGGAGTCCTGGCATGAGCAAACAGAGGAGGCAGACACTCATCCCTTCACATGTGAAAATCTATAAAGAATTTAGACAAATTAATTGCTTCAAGGATTTTAAAACTGAAGCTTCTCAAAAAACATTTAGTGTCCTGAGACACAATTCCTTTCAGAACACATTTTAATTCTCAGTGAAACCAAAATTTGAGAACTCTGAAAGTCTTTAAAGATACTTCAGCAGGAAAAAAAAAATCACATCTGCCTCTACCTACAGTCTGATCCCTAGTCATCTGTGTGGATTTTAATTACTGGTTGGCAGCCATGCTAGGCAAATTGGAGCCGTAACTTTATTTTTAATTAAGTTGGGAAGATGCCCTAATCAGCATTCTAAAATGACACCAAAGCATGCATAATTATATATTTCTTTGATTCTCTGTCCATAGTTCCTTAAAGCCTAGGAATATGTAAAGTTCCCTTTTCTTTTAACATGTTATGGAATTCTATTGCTGTGTTTATTTACATTATTTGATATTTTTATTACACTTTATAATTTATTGCACACGATACTCAGAGAAGAATGCACTGTATCTATTCACAGATATTTTAAATTAGGTGGGACTTGACTGAGAGCAGCCAGCCTCTTTAAAGGATCCAAAATATGTGGCTTGCAGAGAAAAACTTATCCATTTTCTTGATTTGAGATTATAATTTCTCCACAATTATAATTATAATTTCTCCACAATTGCAATAAGTCATTTGCCTTAGAGCTCATTTGTTTTGAATGCATGGTGGTTTTTGTGGACTTTGAGTATATTCTATATACTTACACAGAAGATAGTAAACATCAAGCCAGTGAACTGGAAAATCAGAGTAACTACAGTACTTAGAGTAGAATATGACTGTCCAGTGGGATTTTTATTAGCCACTAGCTGTAAGAAAAACAACTGAAATATGATTTATAGAGTATATATAATTTTAAACATTCAACAGTATTCTATGACCATCAAGGGTCATAATTTTCACATAGCTGAATATTGGTACTCAAAATTTCTCTCTGTAAAAACAAATCAACAGACTGAAAATTAGTTTCCATGGATTGAAAATGGCTCATTTAGTCTGAAGAAATTGATTCACAAAAGTCAGGGACATAAACATTCAAATGAGTTTAATCAAATACTTAATCAATAATAATGTTGAATTTTAAGCTGACATCAGGTGATTAAAATGAACATTGCCGCAGGAGGTACAAAGTTATGAATGGTCTGCCACTTGAGATGCGAAAACTGAAACTCATTCTGAGTCTAAGTCTGACAGGGGATTTTAGGCATTGCTTCTTGTGATACCTGGATAACTATTGCTTACACTTTTTACCTATTGCATACTTACTGAGCTAAAAACTCAATTCAGATTAAATTTTTCTCTCCCTAGGTGCTATTTTCCCACAGTAATTACAGAAGAATTCAGATTCACTATTCTTAAAGGTGGCAAATAATCTATTTAATGAAAATAGATCTCCACACAGAGGCATGTTCAGCTATTTAAATATCTTAGGTCTAAATTCCTACATCTCACTTGTGCACTTGTAATGCCCCCATTCTGGTGTTCTGTTTCTATTCTGCTGTTAAAATAAGCTTCAAAACATTGACAGGTTCTTGGAATTAAGCTTTTAAATACCAATTAGCTTCTGACCATGTAGGGTTACACACTACCTCACCATGTACTGTAATCTCACAGATTCCAAAATGCTGAAATAAGCCTAGAGTAGAATGCCAAGAGAATAGAATGGTAAAAGTAGGATTAGCCTTTCCAGACTAGTGTAATGTATTTCATGTAATTGTAAGCTGGGTTCTTAAATGGAAAATGGTTTGCAAATCATTCCTTTAAGCAAAGACAACTACAAAAAAAAAAGACATAGAAAATTCTTATTCAAAAACATCGTCATTGCCTTAGCACCATTTAATCTTTGAGATATCTTTTTGTATAGATACATTCCTTCTCATTACCAGAGCCCTGTACCTGTACTCAGGTGAATGTCTGCAATTGATAGAAATGAAAAGCACAAGAGTCTACTCACTAGGGAGTTGGGAACAGAAACACAGCGACTGCCAAGAGACAGAGTGTCTGCCAAGCAGGAATACTCTCAGAATAAGCAGAGATCTGTGCCCCATTTCTTATTGGAAATTGATGGCAGGGAATGCCAGCACACCAAAAGTACTAAAAATAGATCAAGCAAAAGAGAGCTAGGTAGTCCATACAAATTTGGTCTAAATAGGGTAACTCCAAATTCCCCAGTATGCTTCTTGAGACTCCCAGGCAGCTCAGCTGACACAAAAGGACACAGTTCAATTCATCTGACTTGTAGGTTAACATAGGCATTGACCCAAGAGGGACTTCCAAGGGGATGTGTGATCATTGGGTCCTGGGCTGCAGGATGAACCAGATGCTCTTCTCTTAGGTAGGAGCTGGGAATAACTTCAGCTGCAGGAGGTGTGCTCTGGTCAAGCTGCTAAGCCACCAAAGGAAGGAGATAAGGGAGGAGGTGAGAAGAGCATGTTGCATCAGGGAAGACACATGGGAAAGTGAAAGCATCTCTGCAGAGATCTTTCACAATCCAGAGCCTAAACCCCATAGCAAACAGAAGGAGGAATGTTCAAAAGCTGTATTTGAGCAGAAGTTGGACAAACATTTCCAGGACTGTGGGAGCTGGAAGTTAGGAACAATTCGTGCTTGAAGAAAGGAGTGAAGTCCAGGTAGTGATGCTCTGAACCATACTATTAAAGGGAAAGGAAACAGAAACACATACTGCATGTCAACTCCTGGCTGCAGAATTTTCATGTTCAGTACTTTGGCTCCTGTATCTATGAACCAAACAATTCACTTTTGTCTTAGTTTGAAAGACAGGTGTCTGCCAAGAGAGATTGAACCCTCCCTCAGGACAGAGAATGTGATTTCCCCTCCCTCCGAATTATTTTAATTTTGAAATCAAGGGCTTTCAGGCAAAGGTATGGGAAAAGGAATAACAGTTTTTTACTAGGATCTATAAAACAAGCAATAACAATAATATTAACCACAAATAGAACCAGAAACCAATAGCAGATGACTTTTGAGCTGCTGAGCCCTTTCCCGTGTGGTGTAATCCTGGTCGCAAGCAGCAGGGGTGCTGTTGAGCTCCTGGCCGGGCAGGGCTGGTGCGATGACTGCCGAGCGGCTGCAGGTGGCGCTGTGGCGCAGGGTCAGGTCAGCCTCAGGCAGCTGGTGATGGCGGAAGAGGCTGAGAGGCAGGCAGGGCAGCAAACAGCTCGGATTGACGAGCAGGGCGGCAGAGGGCAAGGAGCTAGCTCTCCCCGGCTAGCCAGCGAGGTAGCAAGGGCTCTGCAGTCACAGCAGACGCTGCGGTCTTGTGCGGCAGAGCGGGGTGGGTGGCAGGGGCAGCCAGACTTCCCGGCAGCTGCTGCTAGAAAACGCAGCCCGGAAAAGCGTGCACTTCCTAGTGGGAAAGAGGGTGAATCAAAGCTCACCCAGCCGAGAGGAGAAAGGCAGAGCACAGTTGGATTTTCCTGTGGTCGCAGCCAGAAGCAAAGAGCAGCCTTTCTTCCCGGTGTCCGAGGACGAGAGTGAGTGTTCCAATGGCTGGCTCTTCCCTTCCCCTGCCCTGCCCAAGCACACCCTTTTGTATCTACAAAAGAGTTGATGGCTGTAATCACCCAGCTATTTGTTGCTTAGTAACAGTGATGGAGAAAAATTCCAAGGCCTCCTCCTACCCTCCGACAATTTTGAAGAATAAGAGCTGATAAAGATAATGAGGATTAACCTGATAGTGAGGCATCACAGTTGCCTGTGACTAACACAATGAAGAGAACTTTAGGCAAGATTCATCAGAGAAAGGTGACCAAAGCCTCAAATAAGTAGGAGAATGTGCATGGAAAGGGCAGTGGGAGAGATGCTCACATTTCCCTTGAAACAGTGAAGCGACTCTACATCCATCTGAAGTGTCCTTATTCTAATGTGTACAGCATAGGACAGAAACAAGGAACTGGATGCTGGCAAGAAATTACAGAGAATAGTAAATATATAGCAGGGTATTATGAACAGCTGAAGTATTGTGATGTATGGATAGTAGGATTTTTTAAAAGACAGGCAGAGAAGGTAAGAAGGTGTGTAAGGAGTGGTTGAATGCTGGTCCTGGACTAACTTCAGATGCTGCTCTATTTGTCCTGCAGCTGATAAATAAAGAATATTTGTTTGATTATAATGATAGTAAATGGCAGCTGTGACTACAATGACATGCAATAATAGAGCATCAAGATCCTAAAGAAAGACAAGAAGGCAAGTAGCAAGAAATTCGGACTTCAGGAGAGAAGAAGTTGGGGGTCGACCCGACTATAACACACGCACTCACAGAGGTATTGGTGTCATGTCGTTTATTTTCAGGAAGCAAGCATTATTATAGACAAAATCACTGTTCACGCGACACACGGGTATATATGACTGGGTAAAAACTACTGTTCACGCGCCTAAACTAACTCGCTAATTGGCTATAAGCTTTTAATCGCGCTTTTCTTAGCATTAACTAAGCCCTGTCTGTGTGATTCTTTTATCTTGTTTAGAATCCTTTTATGATGCTCACATTCTTAGCCCTAAAGTCTTGTTATCTCCTGGGAAAGGCACTTCAGAGGCAGTCACACAACCTGGATTGTGCAGAAATTGCATTTATATGGCCTCTCTCTGCAAGCCATGTTTCAATAAGAAGACCTATTCAGGATGCAGGCATGCAAAATTTTGGTTTCCCAAATTATCTGATGGCATACAGTGAATTTTCATTTGCATTGTTTTATAGATTGATGAGAAGGAATATATGGTCAAGGTACTGGACTGGAGTGAAGAATTACTGAAGAATAGCAAAAAGAGCATTCCTTTTTAAGTATGCCATCTTCTTTAAGGATGACCTTAACATTTTTTTTTTAATGTGATAAAGTTTTAGATTCTTACAACAAGAAGAGTTATGAAACCTGGTGAGAGATAATATCTATAGAGAGGAGAAAGAAACTGGAGATGATATCAAAACTAAAAGGACATAAAGGATGGAAGGAAAAGTGTCATTTCAAAGGTTCTAATAAAGAAGATTGGTAATTTCATGCTCAGCATATGGAATTTACAGAACTATGTCCAAGACAAATTACAGATGTTTTTAAGATGAAAAATATCACAATCCTTGAGCTAGCAAGTTTTAGTAATGAGGTGATACCACAATACAATTGTAATTTGAAAGCAAATTAAAATGAATTTTCTTCTCTTTAGATATGTGCAGTTCCAAATCTTCCTTATTGTCCAGGAACTCACTTTGAAAACCCATTCCTATTTTCAGCTTTTTAGTGTTTTCTGAAACTATACAATCATGAAGTTATGAAAGAAGTTAAGATAGTTTGGACAATACCTAGTACTTGCTTTTTTTTAACATTTTTCAATATTTAATTATTGGGGGGATGGATATAGAAATGCAACATTTCTAGCAGTCTTTTCAAACTTTTCAGATTACTGAAGTTTAAAGCAACACAAAAAGTCATGTTGATGTATCTAAACTGAAAATAAATTCAAAATTCAGTTCAGGAACATTCTAAAGATGTTATTTCATTTATTTCTTGGTGATTGATGAGTTGATTTTTTTTGTCCTACCTGGCTTTCTCAATGAACCTGCTGCCTGAATGTCTGAAAAAAGTTGTTTTGCCTTATATTTGCAGTTTTATCTTTATGGAACTCCAGTTCACTAATCTTTACTTACAAATGTGAATTCAAAGAATCTAGGGAGATTGGTAGAAGGCCTAATTTTGCAGGACAAAGCAAGAGACATCTACTGCCAGTTTATGTATCATTGCTGATATTTAAAATAGATCATTAGATATTTCTTATCTAAAATACTTTTAGTTCTAACACTCTGTAAGCATACATAGTTAATTAATTATCCTCAATGAATTAGTTGAACGTAAATTCAAGTAAAAGCCTTATTATGTGAACATGGCTAAGACAACATAGGCAAAAATGGTGTGTGGAAAATGCTTAATATTTAGGTTTCGGAGGTTTAACTACATTTCATACCTTAAGCCTAAAATCTCAGGACGGGTGCTTATGTTGCCTTCTAGTTTAGCTGGCTTTAAATCTATGCTCCACAGGACAAACAGAGTGGTTCACCATACTGGGAACTCCCTGTAGAGTCAACTGAAAGATGCCATTGGAATGCAATTTAGAGCACCAAAACGAAGAAGCTACCTGTTTATGCATTGAATTGACATTAAAAAGCGTACATATCTCCGTAGGTAATTTGATGCTCTTTAACAATAGATTGGATGCTGCATTCGAAATATAAGTTACGTGTATGGGGTAAGGATCACTTATCTCAGAGCTGAGTGATCTTAACATCTCTTGACCTGGCATTTAAAACACAACATATTGCTCTCATGACAGACTTCCTTACAAAGCAGAATGAAGAAGGTAAACTGTAAGACTTTTCCATCATAGTAGTTCAATGGAAGGACTTTAGGGGAAGCTGTCTCTTAGCCTACTGATGAGATTATTCTTTTAGGAAACTGGTACCTGTCCTCTGAAGATCTAGTCCCAAATCCAGGGCACCTAGAGCTGATTGTTAAGGGCTGTGTCCAGTCAGATTCTGAAGATCTCTGTGTGTGGATATTCTAGGCAATGTGCTTCATGGTTTGACCTAGGATTTCTGTGGTCAATAGATTTTCATACAGTGATGTGAAGTGAAGAAAACAGTGTATAGGTTAGCCTTTTCCATGTCTGCTTACCAAGTGACCTGTTCACTCTACATTCCATAAGCTCTGTCGGAAGTAAAATATACAAACCACAATTATCACTCTGCACCAGTAATTTTGGTTCTGTGTAGGCTACCAAGGTATGAATCTTTCTCACAATACTGATTTACATTCTTTGCCTCAATAGGAAGGTTGGAAAAATAAAAACCTTCAAATATATTCTATAATTTGGATAGGATACTCTTTAACATGAGAAATCATGTATTTCCATGTCCTTGTATGGAAGAGGTGCTGTAATAGTTCTGTTTCATATGGGAGTACTTAAACACTTCAGCAACTACATATGAGTAAGTGTCTGACAGTTTCATACACCAAAATGAATACTAGCATTTATTTATTACATGGTTTAAGTTTAACTAATGGATTAATTGTTCCAGGAATTAAAGTAGAATTTTGCCTCTTCTGGTCTATCTTTGAATCAAAATTTCTCTTAGTTATCCACTGACTTGAAAAGTAATGTTTATGAGAACATCTACAAAAATGTGATTAGGTGCCTAGAGAACCTAACCTAACAAGACTGAAAAATATTATATGCATCAAAGAATAGGAAGCCACAGATAATAGAAGACCTAAAAAAACCCCCATTTTTCCTAAATTGTCAAGAGAAAAAGTAAGTCGGCTGAATTCTTCCTATTATATTTATCTCTTTCTAGTTAAATATATAATAAGTTATTTACACAAAATGGAAAAAATGTATCTTCTCTTAGGACAGGTGGTGGAAAGCAACCTCTGGGTGATCAATAGGGTGTGGTCTTTGCTAATATCTTTAAATACAAATTGAGTTTCTATTCTGAGTTAAGCAGAGAACAGCTTTGAAATCATCCCACTGAAATAATGAGGTTAAAGTCAATTGCCTTTTCTTTCCTTGATGTGTAACAAGTGCAGTTTAAATACATAAGAAAGAAACAAAATCTGTATCATTTTTGTGAAAAGTGTATGTACAGATTTAACATATGAATTTCCACAGAAATTATTGCTAATTGTGCAAGAAACTAAATGTCCTAAATGTATTTATAATATATTCAGTGTCTGAAATTGATCAGAGATTTTGTTGCCAGCTGTGAGAGTGCTATCATGTTTAGTGCATTATCCGATAACAGTGGGAGACTAGTGTAGAAAATGAAACTATGTAGATTCAAAATCAGTCGAAATAAATTATGATAATAATAATGATAATAATTATGATAATAAATTATGATAATAAGTTATTGCTCACAGAAAACAAATTATCTGATAAACAATCATATATCAAAAAAGAAATCAAAAAACCTCAACAGAACAAAACACACAAAACATAGAACAATACTGATATCACCTTGAAAGAAAGATGATAGAAACGTCCTTTTTTCAGTCTCATGTCAAATTAGTTACTAATTGTGCTTCCCTGCAGAGCAGGATGGGTAACTAATGTTTTAATGATTTAAGCCACTGCAGAGTTGAATACCATGGAGTAAATGAATCAAAACCTACAAGAACATGTAGTATGTGTTCCTCTTTTTCTAGACTGTAAGGGCCCCCACACTAAGTTATTGTTGCACCACAGTGCTTTTCTTGACCTGTTTGGTTACAGAAAGAGAGAGACCTCTGTTAAGCTTTGTACTGGTGCATAATACCAAGCAATAGAAACTATACCTAAATTTCTAAGCAAACATGGTAAAAAATCTTACCCCTGAATTAATGAGATTTAGCATTTATTTAAATGAAATCGTGTCTTCTGCACGTAGGAACAGTTCAGTTACATAAAAATAGACATCTAGGGCCACTTGTAATAACCTAATATCTCAAAATATTATATCTGTGACATAGCAGAAAGGCCTATCCATACTCATATGTATCTTATAGGCCCCCCTGTTTGATATATTAACATTCAGTAATTGAGTTTCACCAACTATGTCTATATTTATATCTATCTATATCTTTATCACCTATATCTATATCGGCATATCTTAAAGCTTTCTGGACCTCAGTTCCCAAGCTTTGAATTTAAGTTAATAGTAATTGTCTGTTTGACAGGATTTTTCTAAGGAAAATTACAAATGCGGGAATATTCAAATCACATGGTACAAGAGATTATTGAAGATATTTTGCTATCATTATAAGAATAATCAGGTCATTTACAGCTTATACAAATTTTTTTACAAATTTTTATTAATTCAAACCCGTTTATACTTAAAAATTACCCTTAAAATATTCTGAAATATTGGAACCTAGTTAAGAACCTTATTACCCTATTTAATTTTGAAAAGCATTAATTAGTTTAAAATATATATTTTTTTGAAAATTGACTAAGTTATTAGAATGTTTCTGAGATAAAAAACACTTTTTTTCCCAGTAAATCTTGTTATTGTTCTTCCCATAGCAATCTACTTCTTATGTTCTTACTCTGCTTTCCAGTTGATAATTCAAAATTAGATTTAATTTGTAAAAAATCTTGCATGCTTGAATAGTTTGTTAAAAATCAATGGAAATACTTCTTTGTTCAGGCTCATTAATTTTAAGGAAAAATTTTTTTTTTTAGCTAGCCATTTGTTTCTAAATAATGAAGAGTTACTAGTACAGGTTTGTTTTACTTTCATCACTAAGGTTTTACTTACCTTTGCAGCATTTTAAGTAATCATTGATACTTGGTTCATTTGCTAAGGACTGGATGTGTGAATCCAGGTAGAGATCTTGTTTTTAATATGTGATACACCAGTTAATACTAAGCATGCTCTCAGAAATACAAAAACTTAAGGATGATTGTGCCAACTGTTCTCCTGCCATCTTGAAAATGCAGGAAAAGTGTTAAGGTAAAAACCACATATTTGGAACTGAACTTTACCTAATACTGCTTATTAACTGTTACTTGCACTTTATTAATCATGTTTTTGGTTATTTTCCCCAAAAATAAGTGTAAGACAAATTAATTAAAAATTTTTAATGAACATTATAGTTCAAACTGATATGCCTCCTTTATTTGGAATCTGGGCCAAAAGCAGTGCAGTACGACAAAAAAACCAACCAAGCAAAAAAAAGAAAAAACCAAACCAAAACTATAAAACCAAAACAAACAAAAAAACCCCACAAAAACAAACAAACAATAAAAACCCTACTCCAGTTGAGAATTTTTATAATAGCTTTATCTGTGGGCTAAACTTGGCTCACACTTCCAGTGTGTGAGCCAAGTTAAAGTAGAAGGGGTTGAAAATTAATCTCCTGCTAGTTCATTGTTTCTTCCAGCTTAATTTTCACTACAGAGTATACAAAAAGTAAGACAAGCTACAAAGCCTGATGTCCTTTCTGTTATGCAATCATAGTCTTTCTACTAGAAAAATAATTATGCAGTCCCTTATAATCATGTTACTTTCTTCTATTTCTGCTTGCATACCTGGTTGGATGGCTGTTTTCTATCACTTTTCTCGATAATCTTGTAATTTGTGGATTTCTATTAGTGATTACAGGAAACATTTTGAAGATACATAGCTTTTAAAGAGTTTTTTTTATTAAAAATATGATCCATTTCCTTTGATTTTCACCATGGGTATATAAAGAAAATCTGTTGAACAGAGAGTTGAATCACTGTTTTGTAATTAAGAAGATATATGCTTTTAATTCAGTATGGGACAGGATGTCTGTCAGGAGTGAGACAGTGATTCCAGTTATCACTGTCATATCACCCAGTTATACTCTGTGCATCTGTAGCTGTCACGGGTTACTGTGTAAATCTGCTCTGTACATCAGAATAAACAAGTAGTTGAGGATGTTAAATTACAATCAAAATAGAGATTAAAAAGCATGAGACAGCAACTTTCTGGAGGAGTTTTACAAAGTAGAACCAAGACCGTCAAAGTTCTGAGCTAATAAGATTTTATAGACACTAGCATGTGGTTTAAAACAAATGAATTAATGAAACAAACAATTAATGAAAATGTGTATATATAATTATAAAAATTCTACTTAAAATAGTTTGAGATGTGGAATTAGTTTCACATAAAACTTTATTTCCATTAGGGTTAAAAAATAAGGTGCACTGAACAAAACAAAAATTATTGTAACATATAAATATTTTCATTGCTGTTAGCACATCAAGGAGCAATAATGCACTGAAATCAGCTGGGAAATCTTAAACTACCAATTTGTCTTTAGCAAGCAATGATTTTGGTGTTCACCTGATAAGGCTGCAGGTTTGATAGGAGGGTTTTTTTTTTGTGAAAGGAAATGTAAACTTAAAACAAGCAAAAAACCAAGTAAATAATAGGAAAGCTTGATCACAGATTGTGTAAGTCTCACAGCTTAGCACAATTGCTTTTAAAATTTAATATACAACAGACTATCTGTTGTTATTTAATACAAATTATCACCTCTCAAAGAAAATGGAGAAAGGATTGGTTTTCTTTATTTTCTCCAGATTTACTGTAAGAATAAGTCTAATTCCTGTGAACTAGCATCTCTTCAACTTCCGATTGAAAACAGATTGAAATTTTTAGGCATAATGTCTCTTACACAATACAGACAACACTCCAAAGCACAACACAACCTAAGTTTAACTGGGGAATGAATGTAGATGTCTTCCAGTTAATGCAATATATGAATTTCTTCACACTATCTGCTCAACCAGCAACAAAACTTAAGTTACTGTGTTTCCATGAGTTTCTCACACTCAGGCCCACTGCACTTTCTGCATATTTCTAGTTTCAAGATAAATCAATATTAAAACAACACAAAAACTACAGTTTCAAGTTTTTAACTTATGAGCTATTATACATCTAATGATGTATTACTACCAATTCATAAAAATAATAATTCTTTTAAGTTTTTGTATCACTTTAAATTTTGCTGCATGCTATTTAGAATGAGAAGATCCAAAAACTACAATTTCTTTCCCTGTCCTATAATATTTTCTGCTCTGCCATTTAGCCTTATGATAAAGAATGTTTTTTCCATTAAAGTCGCTGCATCAGATACTTCCATATATAAATCAGCTTGGTCATTTATTTCAGCTTCTTCAGAGATTCTATATCACTTCCAGGGCTGAAATCCTTTCCATGGAATAATTTTCCAAAATAATTTTTACATTCTGTACAATATGTATGTGGAATGCAAAAGAAACAGCTTTTCTTTGCTCCATTTTAAATATAGACAACTGAAAAATTAGTACCACAAATTCATAGTTATATAATCTTCCATACTACAGTATTTTTCTCCATGGCTACAGGACTTTGCAGTGTAAGCAGAAAACTTTATTGTTTGTACAGTATGCTTATACAAAGCCAACAGTCATAAGCTTTGCTCTTTTCCATTGCAAGAAAATAGCAGCACTGATTAAATGGTACATTTTGAAAGTGCAAGGGTAATCCAGTGGAAACCTATTTTAATGAAAAAAAATGTTCAGTCTTCACATAACAGCTGCAGATGTAACCCTTGAAGTATGAAATTTAGATGGAAACTCAAAATGTAGAAAAGTGCTGGAATATGCAAAAATCACTATTAAATAAATAAAAGTTATGACCTATATATAATTATTTCAGATAAATTATTTCTGCTTATTTCTGTGGAAAACTATTTAATATGAAAGCATTTGAGACACAGGGTCAAAAAACAATGACAAATGTGTTATTTAGGGTATTTTTTATCACCTTAACTCTATTATATCTGAAAGTCTAAATTCTAGGATCCTTATCTTTTTTTTCTCATGCTTCTTTAATAAGCATATTGATTTAAAGGAATATTTTTTTCTGAGGAAGAGGTCTAGGTAATGTAAGAATAATCAATGTAAAGCTAAAAAATTATTTGCACCTTTACATTGATGTTAACAATTATAGGTTTTAGTTTGAAATGAAGTCTAAAAATGATTGAAGGTTGAAGTACAACTACCCTTCCATTTTCCCATGTGTAAAGAAAAGTTCCTTATTCAGTAAGATACTTTCCTCGTAGAACAGGTAAATTTCCACAGCATACAAGTGGGAGATCAATTAACTGTTTTGCTCTTTTTTTTTTTGTTTTTGTACATATTTCAAGATTGTAACTCTTAACTTATTTTTGAACCAGTTTATTGATTTAACTGAGATTTTATTACACTGTGTTAGCAAAAAATCTTTTAAAGAATCTGCAGGTATTTCTACCATTAATTCTTTTCTTTGTCTTGAACAGCTGGGATAAAGATGCCTCTTTGGAAACATGACACAGAGCATTTCATGAAATTATTTAGTTCCTGCCTCTGAAAAATTGTTTGTTTTGCAGTCCATCTAATTGGAAACTTGAATCCTTCTGCCTTCTCACCCGAAAGAAAGTTATTACAGCTAAATCTTTGGCCAGCACAGGTCACCATAACTCTATAAACCTTATCTTAAATACTGTCATTGAAGAATATAGTTCTTTTTGTTTAAACTGAAGCAGACATTTTCAGAACAAATTCTTGTTTTAATAACTACTTTTCCCTGCAATTTCTATACGTAGAAATGATGACTCTTGGGTTTGCTGCATACGTTCTACTTTCTTTTATTTCTCTCATATGTAGTCTGCTTGTTATAGGAGTAATATATTATATGGAATGGCATCTTGGTCTCTCTATAACCACTTTGTGATGATGGGACAGTTTGCTCATCTGCTTGGTCTTCTATAAATTATGAAACATTCAGGGCTGATGCAATTTATGACCAGATTCAGGGCTTACAGCAACAGATAATGACAAAGACACAGTAAGACTAGTTTTGGACCAAATAATGATAAAGTACGGGTAGGAGAGGACCAGGTATTTTCATAGCTGTAGTAGCTTTTCATTGTGCAGGGAAGATCCCAGGTGAAGATTCTTATTGAAGATTTAAAATTTTACCTGTAAGAAAAAAACTGATAACAGACACTGATGAAGCATAAGAAGTGTCACTTACTATTTTTAGCAGTTTTTCCAGGCCCAGCATAGAACATAGATATAGAAATGTATAGAAACAAACCATGATTAAAAAAAAAGTAACCTTTTCATAGTACATTGTTTAAAATAAAAATGAGTTGGAAGTGGTGAGACTGACTTAAAAGGCAAGCAATTTCCTTCTCCTATTGGGCTGGATGCAAAACATCTGCTAGAAGTCACATAAGGACATTATAGGAGCATGATTTTGTGTTGTTATATAGTGAGGAAAAGAAAAAAAATGATTATTACTGAACTAGAAGTCCTACTTCCAAAGTTTTCATTATTTCAATGTGCCATTATAACATTATGACTCATGCTAGAGCCCTCAAATGGACAAAGCTTTCTTAATTTTTAATTACATTTTTATCTAGAAAAGGCCTACAAGAAAGGCAAAACATTTTCAACATTTATTCATCGTTATGTTATATTTATTATTTATTATTATATAATGCAAGTTAGTCTGCATTTCTTTCTCACCCTAAAGTTTTTCTGAATTTATTTGTCACCATAGGGAAGTAGAGAATGTGTGTTTGGCATACTTAGCCTAATCGTCATTTCCGATTTATTCAGTCAATTCACAAATAATTACTCTATGTCCAAAACTTGTCACTATGAAAAGTAATTCCAATACCATAAACAAGAATTATGTTACTGCTCTATGACTCATTGGTACAGTGTTTGAAAGTTATCATGTATTTCTTTATTTCTACAGTCAGCGTGAGCAGTGTTAGCAAAACTGTGAGACAGTACAACAAGGACACCAAAAAAAAAAAAGGGAGAAACAGAATAAGGTTAGTGAAGTAAAGTGTGTCTGTGTCAAGCACTGCCAGGAAATCCATTCCAGCATGGGATCCTCTCTCCAAGGAGACATAGGCCCTACCTGGAGCCCTCTCCAGCACAGCCTTCCCATGGGGTCACATCAGTCCTCTTTGTTTTTTGTACATCCACCTGCTGTACCATGAACCTCCATGGGCTGCAGGGGCACAGCTGCCTCACCATGGCCTGTAATATTGACTGCAGCAGAATCTCTCCTCCGATGCCTGGTATACCTCTTCCACATCGTTCACTGACCTTGGTGTCTAGAGAGTTTCTTACTCCTTTCTCTCGGCTGCTGTTGCACAGCAGTTTTTTCCTCTTTTAAAATATGTTCTTACAGAGAGAAAATGAAGATGTTATTTTTGTGATCCTACTCATGCATAAAACCAACGGTTTCATTTGGTCATCAACTTTATTTAAAGCCAATCCATATAGTTACAGAACATTTTAAATTTGCCCGGAAATAAATAACTTCCATATGTAACTTGTTTCTAAGTTTACAAGACTTTTCTCTTTTCATTTCTCTTTGCTAAAATTATGGGAAGTCATCCTTACAAGTTTGGATTTTCATAATTTTGATATTGATTGCATTTCCCTTTCCTTTTCCTTTTTATCCTTCTTCAAATACTTATTTTTCTGCCTCTATTTTAAGGAAAATTACTTTTCATTTAAATTGGTAAGGATAATTGCATCCTGCATAACTTTAATTGATTTGTCATGTTGTCAACAGTTATCCACCATTTTTTTTAAAATTTTTTTTTAAACTGAAATAGCATTCTTCTCCTGTATTGAACAGTGCACTACAAAGTTGCAGTCCTGCCATCAATAGTCCTGAAAATATTTCTTAGAAAATCTGTTTATTTTGACAGTCTATGTCTACATTGCCAAATAAAAGAAGATTAGAGTTTATTAGCTGACCTGCAGACTAGCTTTCACAGACTGGTTTCTCTTGACCCTGCTGAGGCTCTACTGAAGAAAAGCTATGTCATATTTTTTCTCAGTCCCTGATCTCTTCTTCCTCTCAATTGTGCACCTCTTTCCTTGAGATGTTTTTATTTCTGTGTGTCCAAACCATAGCCAAGGGAAAAGCCAACAGTTAAAGAGCATGGATGAATAGGAATCTCATCCTCTGAGTTGTTCCTGGTCTTTTAATATTTGGCAGTGCAGTAATTATTTGGCAGTGTAGATAGACCTGGTGGGACTCTTTTACTGACAGCTCTGAAGGGTCAGTGCCTATATCTGTCCTCACTGAAGAGGAAAATAAATGCAATACATATTCTGAAGCCATTTGTGTCCCAGAGTTTCAGATAGTCATCCTCCCTGTCTGTTCCTCTGCAATCCAGCCTTCATTCAACCAATCCCACCTAGAAGATGAGAGCTCTGGGATGTTTCATAATTAAAGCCAAATAAAAGCAGATTACTTTAAGCTGCGTTAGATCAAGTTATTCACATTTGATAAACTGATTTTTTGAGCTATTGAGATTTAAAATATTTATGATTGAAAAACATTATTTAAAGTCTTATTAATTTAGCTACAATTTAGCTGAATTAGGTAGCTCAGCACACAAAAAGGAAAAACGCACTATTACCTGTGTGAAGGCAAAAGCATTTCAGATAAAGTGGTTAGTTAAAAGACCACTTGCAATTTCATAACATTTTTCAACAAAAGGCTTTGTAGTGTATTCTCTATCAAATGAATAGTTACCAAAGTAAAATAATTTACTCAGCAAATTTCATGCACTCTTTAGTGCTAAATAGACACTGTATGGTTGTAGGCTATTTTCCATCAACACATTTTGTATTCCAAGTGACAGCTTTTAGTTTTTATTAAGATGTCATGTTTCATTTTTAAAGTATTTGACAACTTTGACGTTAACATGTACTGGAAAGGATATGAAACATGATGCTTGTCCACTTACAGGACACTTGACTCAGACCATAGACAGTGTCAGATGAACCAGAAAGAAAATGAAACTGATATTTTTGGTGGTGTGGTCATTCCTTTTTCCTTTCCTTTCCTTTCCTTTCCTTTCCTTTCCTTTCCTTTCCTTTCCTTTCCTTTCTCCTTTCCTTTCCTTTCCTTCTCCTTTCCTTTCCTTTCTTCTGATGGAATAACTGTGTGCTTGGAGAGATGCCATATAATTTCACTAAGCAGTTGCTAGTACAACTACTCCTAAAAACGTGACAGCTATATACAGGAGAAAATATTTTGAAAAGTTCTAATGAAAGCATAAACTGAAGTTGAAGTTTAAATACTTTCTTTAAACTTTTTAAGCACAGCTAATAAAAGCATTACTCTGTAAATTTGGAGAAAACATTTGCAGTTCAAAAGAAAGACAAAATATAGAAATACATACATATGACAAATTACAGAAAAATATATTTCAGGAAGATTTTTCCATTTTAGTTTTTCTATATCAAAATCTGTCTTTTCAGCACTCTTTCTTCATGTTCCCACTTTCTGATCATTTCCTTCATAATTCACAGAACTTTCTCCCCTCAGTTTATCCTCTCAGAAGTTACTTTCTGAAGTTCAGCTTCCTGAAAGTCCTCTTATGTATCCAGCTTGTTTTCACTTTGCTGCTGTCCTGCACCCATAAAAGTATATCTTAGTCATCAGTTCACCACTTTCGTAATAAGACTCCTAGTGACACATTCTAGATGATTTGGTTTCAAGCCAAATTGTCAGGTCGAAAGGACTGGCAGCAGGGAGGCTGTTCATTTGCAGAGCACATGCCAGGTGTAGTGAGCTTCCAGCAGCCAGGAGGCAAAGAAAGTTGGATTCACTCCAGGCAAAAATTCTGTCCTACTTTTTCTGCCAGTTGCTGGACATTAGTCGCTCTGACTCTACAAGAAGAGACTTTTAAAAAAAAGCAGCTAAATATCACCTATCACCTCTGGGTCCCCAGAACAGTCAGAAGTGAGCTGAAACTCAGAAGATTCTGTTCTCTTGCGTACTGTATTTTTTTGCATATGTTGGAAGGTAGAGCAGTAAATTTAAAGCAATTGAAGAAATAATCTTTCATTTTTGCCTTTTATATTCAGTGGAGTGAGACGTACACTCCATAGGACAATTTATCTGTAGAGCTAGGTAGGTCACTAGGATAGATCAGACTGAATTTGCACTAAGGATGCCTATTTTGCTCAATAGAATATAAAAGAAGACAAAGGCAGGAGCATCAAATATTGATGCTCATCTCTTAGAATCAAGACATGTTGCAACTGAATAAAGATATATATATCAGTTAAGGAATTAGAGTATACTGTGATAGAAATGTTTAGATGACTGATAATTCAGTCCAATTTCCAACTTCAAAACAGCACTGCTTGGACTATCGTTGCCAACAGGCATCACTCCTTACCAATTGATATAACTGTCTGAAGCAGACATTCTTTGATGATGATCATCTAGAAGCACACAGTACTATGGAGTGGTTGTTGTGTAGTTCCTGTTGATGGCTATGGACCTTGCCATGAATTTAATCGCTGTGCTGGTTTTGTCAAGGTAGAGTTAATTTTCTTCACAGTAGTCAGTGTGGGGTTATGTTATGGATTTGTCCTGAGCACAGCATTGGTAACACACCCAAGTTTTAATAATTGCTGAGCAGTGACTGAACAGAGTCAAGGCCTTTTCTACTTCTCATAGCACTCCCCCAACAAATGGCTTTGGGGTGCACGAGAACTTGGAAAGGTACAGATGGGACAGCTGATCCCAACCATCCAAAGGGATGTCATGCTCAGAATAAAAAGATGGGGAAAGAAAGAGGAAGGTAGGAACAACTGGAGTGATGGCATTAGTCCACCCAGATGACCCACATATATGATAGAGCCCTGCTTTCCTGGGCATGACTGAAAAATGGTGAGGAGTGAATGAATTCTTTGTTTTGCTTTGCTTGCATTTTTGTGATCCTACTCATATATAAAACCAACAGCTTCATTTGGTCATCAATTTTATTTAAAGCCAGTCTATATAGTTACAGAGCATTTTAAATTTACCAGGAAATAACTTTCATATGAAACTTGTTTCTAAGTTTTCAAGCATGTGTGTGGTTTTTGCTTTACCTATTAAACTTCCTCTTTCTTAATCCACAAGTTTTCTCACTTCTATCCTTCCCATTCTCTCCCTCATCCCAGAAGGAGAGAGTGAGTGGCTGTGTGGTGCTGAGTTGACATTTGGGATTAAAGGATGAGAGCCCCCAAATGCAAATTGGCCAGATGTGAGAATTCTTTGATGAGGAAAAAAATAATAAAAAAAGAAGACATAAGGTGATCAAACTCTTCCCATCATTCTTATCACTGTTTTTTATGCTTCTTCACGAGAAGAAAGGGGGAAATCTTATTGCTTCCTAACATAGTTCAGCTTATTTTTGAGACTAAGAAATGTTCAGAATTTGTCATGCATCTTTCCTAGTTCTTCTGCGTCTCTTGCTTCCATCTTGCAGGTTTTACTGTTTGTACATTTTCTCATTTTGAGCAATTCTACCATGAGTTTTGTTTTGCTTCTTTGGCTTTATATGTTTCTTAAATACTTAACTATGTTGCAAAATGTCAATGCATTTTTGCTGGACATTCTAATTTGGTGTGCTTATATTGGGGTTCAGGGCAAGTAAACACTATTTATGCTTTGCTTAGTTTGTGGTGTGTTTTGGTTCCTCTACTTTGGCTACTAACCTGAAACAAATCTGCTTTCTTCTCCAAATATGACAGTGAACCATAAAATCTGAGAACAAAGTGTTTCACTGTTATTATTTTAGAGATTAATATATCTAGATGTGCAAACAAATCTACCCCTGTGAAAAGAAACAAACAAAAGTAAATTCTCCTTTGAGTATAGATTCTGTTTCCACTCTTTCTAGATAGCTTGATTTGTAACCCATGATACACAGACAAATGAATTAAAGACTGCATACAACATCCACTTTCAAGTTAAAATCATGACCATTTGTTTCCTTTCTCTGGGTAGATCAGTCCCTCTAGCAATCAATACCAGTTTCCCAGCAAAAGTATTTTTTAACCATTATAGATAGTTTTAAATGCCCTTTCAGCTTGTCATTAGTTTGTCTGTTGTCACTTGATATAGTGTCAGGTAACACTATTCATAGATTAAGCATTCCAATAGCATCAGTTAGTCAGAGCACTATGCCATATAACCTATACTGTCCCTTGCAGACGGTTCCAGGCAGAACTTGTATGGACTGTTCAAGGTATAGCAGAATCGTATGGTTTTGATATTGCTCTAGCCCCTGTGGTTCAAGAATTTTAGCTGATAGCAGGAAACCAGCTTTTTCACATCTCCTGTGGAGCTCTGCTCAATGGTCTGGCAACAGAGAGTAGCATTTTCAATAGATTTCCCTGAAAATATTTGATGCTGACAACTTGCCTGTATCTGTCAAACTGTAAAACTGCCTCCACCTAAGTGACTGACCAGCCAAATACATTTGGGTTTCTATTTATGAAAGGGCAGGCTTTAAAATAACAAATGTAGTTTTTCTCTGTCTAGACATAGCCACAGGAAGCATGAGATATGACAAAAAAATTTTCAGCATGTGTCACTACTCCAACAGATATACAGGTGCACTTGGCAAGAGCCTTTTAGTGAAAGTCACGGTGAAACCACACACAATTTCATTAGCACCTGCTCTTTTGGTGAACACCTGTGAACTGCTGGCATGTATCTGGAAGAAATGGTGAGGAACATATATAATCATCCTTAGCTCTGTGAATACTCCTGTCTTTTGAGAATTTCATCACCTTTGCACCAAATGGATTTAAAAACCTCCATGCTTTTAGAATAAGAAGCATATTGCATTTCCAGCAGACGTTTTTTACACTTATGTGTGGTAAATAAAGTAAGAGTAAAAATATAATGAGTAAAGTAAGCCATATTTTAGAAAGAGGAAAAGTAAACATTTCTGTAGATCTCGAGCCATCTACATTTCTAGAATACTGGAAGTCTTCATGGAGATGGGCTTTTGTGATTCAGGTGAAGATGCAAATTTTGGCCTCATGCTAACTTCCTTTTATAATCTTTGGCATTAGTCTAATATTTCTTGTTTTATCACTCTCTTCTTTGGGGGAAAGAGGCAAATAACTTTAAAAAAAAAAAGTTTCCTAGTATTTAAAAAAAAAAAAAACCCAAACAACTATCTGAATTCCTCACTGCACAAGGATTAGGAAAAAACACAGTGAAAATTTGTACCAGAAATTCACATAACCTAATTTATGACCTTCAGAAGTATCTGATTTATACTACTACTTCAGATTGTCTCAGGATGGGCTTAACTGTCTTTAGGAGGAATTTCCCTTAAGAAGCAAGAAAATCAACATTTCTGTTTTAAAGCAGATATATTACTTTTAAATCCTTAAAGTTGCATATTATTAATTACACCCTGGAGGTTTTTTCTAAGTACTTTTAAGGCTGTATGTACTTTTTCAGAGCAGTTCAAGATGACGGAATTGTGCCCAACAGGCTACTCTATATAATTTTATTGGATGTCAGCATTTCCAAAGGAGCCATCCATAAAAAAATCCAGCAAGTTCGTTCTAATCAATGCATTGCACCACTCTCTAGGTTCACTTCTTTTATGAAATCCTAGGGGTAAAAAGTTACTTTGAGAAAAAAGGATGATTCCCAGTAGAGATGTTTGATAAACACCTTTATACAGTGTTAAATTAAGTCAAGACTTTGATTGCTGTAGTTTGGGAACAGAAAGTAATGCAACAAATTTGTAATTTTGTGCACATTTATCTGAATTAAGTTAATAAAAATTCAAAGCAATGTAATATAAAAAGAAAAATTTTCAGGATGGGATTTGAATAACACGTTTGATATTAGTTAAAGCAAAAGCATTTTTATTAGTATTCAAAAAAACCCCGCAACAATAACAAAGAAATGCCACAAATGAACAACAACAAAAATCACAAAAATGAAAGTCAAACAACCTTGTTCTAAACATCTTATTGCTTTCCCACTATAAATTTGCTTTATGATAAAAATTTTTCCTAACCAGCTCCAAAAATTATTCCCAGTTTAATTAAAACAGTTTAATATTTATTTTTATTGCTTTTTATTTTAGTGCTATTTAATATTTTTAATAATTCTATTATTATATATTTTAAAAAACTATATAGTGGAGTGGATGTTTGAAACAATGTGGCGGTTTTCTTAAGAAAACCTAGGTGTAGGCTAGGCAGTTTTAAAATACTTCTAAATACTTAAAATAATTTAAATATTTTAAGTAATTGAAGTCTATTTTCTCATTTTTACCCCATTTTTAATTTTTCATTCATTTCCTCAATTTCTCTAAATCTATCACTAATGATATAATTTATCAAACTTGTGTATTCTAAGTTTGTGTCAGATATTCAATTTCTCATTATAGTCCTTTTTAAATTTTCCCAATTTTTTTTTAAATATCTTTCTAGTCTGTGAAGATATTCCACATACCTAAATCAAGCTTTCTAACCAGGGCACTTTTCTGAAAATTCAGTTTATTACTGGAGCAATTTATGTACTGATACTGAGAAATTGATATTTTCTGCTCTTCAACAATTTCTTATTCCCTAAGACTGAATGTTGTTCTTCTCAGCTGATTCTTTTCTGCATACTTCCCTTCCTTTTACTCTATACTTATCTCTATTACCTCCTTTGTTTTTTTCTAATTTTGTCTATTTTCGCTTTGTTGTCTCACATTTCTTGTACCTTACAATATTCCTGTTTTATCTTAAATCTTTTATTTCTGTTCCTCTAGTGAGATCATTTTTTCAAAGACACAGTAAGGACTTTGCTATTTTGGACTTAGCTTCCAAACAAGCAAATTTGGTGAGTGAAGTCAGAACTCTCCTTTCTCATTCCTGGTGATGAAATTTCTTCTTTCCACTAGCCACAAAGGCTGGAGTGAAAGTGGAGGATTTTTTCTGCTCTATTGTTGATAATAATAAAGGCTTTTCAGAAAGAAAGCAAACACTATCGATAAGTTCCTAAAGCACACTTATTCAATTAATGAGTTGCTGCAGGACTGAATATAGGAGATGAAAATAGAGGTGAAGTACCCACTGTCCTAAACAGTGACTTTCACCCATTCTCTTATGTAACATATACTGTATTTTTAAGACTAATGGCTTAAAAATGAAACTTCAAAGCACTTGCTTTTTCTAGGCTTTTTTGTTGGTATATTTTATTGTTTCATTAAATAAAAGTCAATCACATAATATGAAGCTAAGTCCTTATGTTATGCAAAGAGATGACTAGAGCCTGTTATAAATTTTAGCTAAGAGAACAGACTATGAGAAACTTCTAAATGTGACATTAGAAATTTCTGGATATTGTAAATAACAGAGCAAGAAACTGGCAAATATGCAAGACATGAGGGACAACGTGCAAGAGATGGCTAAGCTTTGAGGAGAGCACTGGAGGCCTGTTGAGGAAAAGTCTTACAGATTCTTTACAGAGTGTGATGTTAGCAATCGTACTAAATTTTCTGCTCACACGCATGTTCTGACTAATATTTTCGTTATCAGTCATGATAGGGGCAAGGGGAGCTGGAACTACATGATCTTTAAGGTCCCTTCCAACCCAAGACATTCTATAATTTTATTATAAGCAGATATATGAGTTAGGATAAGGAGTCTACTGAAATTAGTCTTAATGTGAGAGAAGCTAAACTGACTTGCATAAGATCTGGAACATGACGAAAGGAGGTGGGACAGAAACCTGACAAAACCCCCTTCTCTCAGACACAGGCTTCAACAGTGTTTCATCAGGCAGGACATAGATGCAAAAATGACCTTAGGACTTCCACTGATGAATGTATCTAAAAAGAGGAGTAACAAGCTTTCTCCCCTAGAGGGAAAATGATTCCTCATTGCTTTGTTAGTTGGCACCATCTCAATTGATGAAAAGGCATTTTTGGCAGCCTATATGGAGATTATGTTTTCATCCTTCTGGCTGAAATGAAAGTAATGATGAGAAAAGAAATTAGAATCAGCAGTGACAAAGCTCAAGAAATGTTAAGATAAAAAAAGCAGCAGCACTTACTTATCCACCAGGACAAGATTCAGCCTTACATCAAGAGTAGACTAAATCTAAAATGATTGAAAAAGGCCACTAATGTAACAGAAATTAGTAAATGCAAAAGGCCAATGTGTTCCTTTGGTGCTTCCTTGATGGTTCTTCAAATTTTAAAAAGTTTTAAGATGTCTATTCTCACACCATTAATAATATTCTTGAATTTACATATTTCTCCACATGGAAATCAACAGAAGCCTAGACATAGAATTGTAGAATCACAGCATCCTAGAGTCATTTGGGCTGGAAGGGACCTTCAGAGATCATCCAGTCCAATCCCCTTCTATGAGCATAGATATCTTTCCCTGGGTCCAGTTGCTCAAAGCCCCATCCAACTTGATCTTGAAAACTGTGAATGAAGGGTCATCCACAGCTTCTCTGGGGTACCTGTTCCAGTGTCTCATCACCTTCACCATAAAAAACTTCTTTCCCTTGCCCAATCTAAATCTACTATCCCTCAGTTTAAAACCATTTCCCCATCACTCCTGTTACTCACTATAAGGTATAATCAAAGTCCTACCAAATGCCATACAGAAATCCAGGTAAATAACATCTGCAGCTCTTACCTTCTCAATTGATGTAGTCTGTCCATTGTAGAAGGCCACTGGATTATCCAGGTGTCCTAGGTTACACTATAGATGTATTTAAGTATTCTATTACCACAAGCTGTGGGGTATTAGCTGTTATCTCCTGGTATGACCCACCCGGATAATAGACAATGAGCCATCAAGAGCCCACTGCATGACTCATGGAATTATCTCATCCTATTGTGAGATGCTGCACCCAGGAGGGAGGAGCCAAGCCTTCCCACCTGGAAATAACCTGGCCTTGGAACTACCTAAGTTAGCCCTGTCTACTGGGCTCCCAGAAGACAAGAGCTAGCACTGGACCTTCAGGTAGAGACCAGACCTTCACAGGATCACCGCTTCAACTGAACTACTTTGTTTGGACTGCTACCACCACCCTAACAGGGTGTCAGGTTGTATCTGACTTTGTCAGTGCTTTTCCTTCTATTATTGCACTTATTTTTCTTTTTTTTTTTTAATTTTCTTATTAAATTATAATCCTGACTTGTGATCTCCCACTGGTTTGTTTTCAAACTAATATGCCAGGTACAATTTGTCCTTGGTAAAACCATGACATCTTTTCTTACCTATCTTCCATATGCCTTGACATGTCTTCCAGGACAGTCTGTCTATTCCACAATCTTGCTGGGCATAGAAGTGAGGCTGACTAATAATTGGCACTTTCCAGTTTGTCCCTATTACTTTTTTCATAAATGGGTGCAATATTCTCTTTTTTCCAGTCACCAAGGACTTTTGCTGACTGCCATGACTTTTCAAATATGATGGAAAGCAGCTGAGTGACTGCGTCAGCCAATTACCTCAAGACACTAGAATGCATCTCATTGAGTCACACAGACTTGTGTAAGTTCAAGTTCCTCAAGTGAACTCTAACTTGATCTTTTCTCATAATTGAAAGGATGTTTTTTTCCTAATCCTTGTCTTGAAGTTCAGGGACTTGAGAAATGTGACGGGTCTTGTCCTATATTTGGAGTTTAATGACAATGGAAGTTGATGATTTTTTGTCCATATCTAGTTATAAAGTCGTTCAGAGTTTATTATTATTATTAAATAGCTATGATTATTCAGCCCATTAAAAAAAAAAACCACAAAAAGAGTAGATGGTAAGGTACTTTTTAAAAAAATAAATGCATAACTTCTAAAAAGTTTGATATTCTGTATGCTAAAAGTCTTTGTTGAATTTATAAAAATGTATGTTATTTTCTTTTAATATGAACTGTATTTGTTCAGTTGCTGCTGCAGGAACTGAATTCTAACTCACCATAAAAGAATTTTCCACATCTATTTTTCCATATTTCCAAATGTGTCCTGTCTTATGCCAGCTCTTTCTTTTCCTTGCTTGCCTTGCTTTGCCCCACCGTTCCTCACCTCGTAACCCCTTGCCCATAAAAACTCAAACCCTTTAGTGAACAACATTTCCTGCTTCATCTTCTGTCATCAAACTCATTCAAGTGTTAGTTGATGTAACTTGGCACACATATATGTCAGTGTTCCATTTTCCTCTTTCTTCATTTTCCCAAAAGAAAAATTTTCACATAAAATGTTTGATCTGTTTGTGTGCTTTTCTCCAGGAGGGAGGAAGACATACAAAGACGTTTCATCAAAAGAGTACTGTTTTTTTTGGGTTTTGTTTTGTTTTTGAGAAAATGGATCATATTGTCATGTTTGCAGTGAATCATAAATACTTTAATATCTACACAGAAAAAGAGAGAAATTGGTTTAGGGTGGGTTTTTTTTTGGTTGGTTTTTATTTGCTTGGTTTAGGTTTTCTTTTCTTTTTTTTCTTCATTCGTGAAATTCACAGTATTTTCAAAGCAAATTAAAAATAGAAAAACAGTTTTGAACCAAGATTAATGGGAAGAAAAATAAGAGATCACCTATTTAACTAATGTTCATATCACCCATTTTGACAATCAAAATTTCATAATTTTTCTAGAAAATATGTTCCCATTCTCAACTATTCTTAAATTTAGAATAGTTTTCAGTTTGTATATTTGGGTTTGGGTATTTTTTACTTTTTGTTTCTCCTTAAATCTACCTACAGGCTCCTATTTTTTTTTCTTTTTTCTTTTTTGCTAATATAAGGTTTTATATTATCTACTTATTTATATTTAGATAATATAAGGTTTTATATTATCTACTACCTAGAACTCAGTTTTTACACCCAGTAAGAAAAAGTCAAAAAACCAAACCAAACAAACAAAAAACCCCAAACCAAAACCAAAACAAATAAACAAAACAAAAACAGAAAACAACCACCTCTAAAGAAACTTTGAGAAGCAAACAAAATACACTGGCCTATTTGTGAATTTCAGGTTGTGGTTTCAAGAGCAGTCAGTCCAAGTTTTAGTATCAAAATGCAAATGCTCATTGACCTTTATGACTCTAGGAATACCACTGTTGGAAGCTGTGAAAGTTCTCTGAAAACGAAAAATCTATTCAAAAAGATAAAAACGAAGCAAGAAGATAATGCAAGAATAAAATTATTTTATAAATAGATGTAAACAAGACCTTATATTACATATCTGGGATGTTTTCCTGCAATTTGATAAGCTGGCTTCAGAAGGAAAACAAATCAGGAACTGAACAGTGTTGGGTAAGACTGTGAAGGCATCAAAGAACAGAAAACACAAATAATAGGCTTTCTTGTTTGAAGAGGATGCTCCCTTTTCCTCCAGCATCACTCCACCTGCAAGATATTCACAGGATTCTGTACAATGATGTTAAGCTCTTTTTGCTCATAGGCTTTGACAGCATCGTGCACATGCTCTGACTTAGCAGATGGTAATTAATTCTAATCTTCTATTCTGTGGAAAGAATACCACACAAGTGAAGATTTGCCTTGAGGTTGTCCCCGCATTATTTCATTGGCTGACCTCTCAGCCATTCAATGTATTTTAACAAGTGACAGAAAAGAGTTTCAGGCAATCTCTCTCCTGATACGTGTACCAGATGCCTGGACAAGAATAGACATGCCTGCAGGATCATTGTTTTGATGTTTGGTATCTGACAATATTCTAAAATATTAGCGTTTCAAAGCTTATCCTACTATTTATTACCACCAAGGACATGAAGAAAATATAAACTAAGATGATTGATGCAGTGGCTGAAGACTGTTCAAATTTTGTAGCTGTACTGAAGAATGATGATTAAAACTGGGCCATGACAGATTTTAAAACAAAAAGGGATTTTATTAGAACTTTAAGTATATACATAGGAAAGAGCACTCATATTTATGTTTTGCCCCTTAAATGTGATAAGTGTTGTTGACGTAGCTACCCAATAGAGATCATTTCAGTACACATCCCCTGTCAGACAGGACATCTTGAATGGAAGAAAGAAATCAGAATGGCATCTTCTTGGGTCTTGTAATTTTTCCTTGATTTCAGAATGTAAGTGGAGACTTTCACGTATAGCACAGACTCTTTTTTTTTCCCCCCATATTCTACCTTTTCCTCCTCCAAATGCACACAACCAAACAATTTCCCAAGAAACGCATTTTCAGAGGAATAAAATTTATTTTATATTAAAATATATTTTTGCTTGGTTTTGTTTTTTTTAAGCATGAACAAATATGCAAGATCTCACTTCTACCCTTCTGTTTAGAAAGTATTATTATGTCTTTCTGAGCAGTCTGTTGACACAAATGTCTTTGTTCTGAAATTGGAAGCTTCAAGGGAAAATGCTGTTTGCCTTGAGGAGAGTGATGAGACACTTTAACAGATAATTGCAAATACACAGAGTAGGACTTCTCCTTTGCATATAGAAAAAATTCTTTAAGGCTTTATTGGTCTGAGTACCTTCATTCTTTGTAAACTTTTTCTTTCCCTTTTCTGTGCATATATTTAACATTAATACTTATGACTAATTTTATGCCCATGATTTCTGAAAAATGCAATAGCAAGGGCTTATTTTCTGTTGATTTCTTTTATGATTTGAGATGTTTGATCTATGGGGCAAGTTCCTCAAAAGCATCTGACCATGAAAGACCCATATTTAGGTCTAACCCAAAGAACAAACAATATATGAACATAAAGTTCAACGATTTGTTGTCAGGTTATGTTTTTATAGAAACTTTATACTGACGTGCATTTTGTTGCGGGTATTTGATGGGAAATTTAAATTGACAGTTATGAAGATGCTAAACATGAAAAAAAATAATTCTAGAATATTTATTGCCACTGAAGTGAAGAAAAATCTATTTCAAGATCAAGACATTTTCTCCAGTTTCCTCCAATAACAACCTAAATGATCCACTGATAGCTTTATCAGCTAGGAAGTCCTGAGTACAATGTGAACGTAGTGTCAATGAATTCAACACTGCATAGATGACTGGATGGACTCACAATAAATCTGATAATTAATCAACTGCATCTACAGAATAAAAATTATTTTTTGAGTGTGCTTTGATTGTGCAGATCATCCTACACTGGATGTTGGTATTCAGACGGATTCTGAGCCAGAAGGGTCCATGCTTTAAGTTAAAAATAAATGAGTTTCTTTCACCTTCAGTGCTGCAAGAAAAAAATCTTAAATGTCTAAAATTCATCTTTATAAAGAAATAAATATTATTGCGTTCCAAAGATCTTCAATGCAAGTATACTATTAATGGGAGGAAGATTAATACATCCTAGTTATGACAAAATGTTATGTTGCGATTCATATAAACTTCACTTTTTTCTTGAATATTTACAATACTAGGTCTTACATGGGATTTAGATTAGAATATATTGTGTAATTTAATACATATTTCCTCATTATCTTTAAAGTTGGATTAAATAAAACACAGATGATAATAACGAAAAGCAATATATTAAGTAAGAAGCCTTAATGTAGGTTTCTATATTCTGGTTTATTTATGAGCTCCTTGTGCAAGATCTTTTTTTAGTCAATGAGCTCAATTAATTTGTCTTAATATTGATGGCTATTTTTGATACTCTGGGGTTTCTGCAGAATTAACACAAGACTGGCAGACATTACAAAGGACCTGTGGGAGAGTTGTATTCTAAAGTGGCAGATGGAGGACAGAAGAACACTTAAGCCTGTAAAATGACACCAGACATCTTTGTCCTGGCAATTTATTTTTCTAGCAGTCAAGGGATTCAAGAGAGTTCAGACATTTGGTCAACTGAACAAACGTAGTTGTCTGTAACCACAGTGCTTCTTAAAAGATATATACTTTCTGGTACCTTCTTCTGTAGTTGACAGTAAAAAAGAGATCTTGTCAACTGTATTAGTAATAATAAATTCTAAGTATTCAATTTGCCTTTCTGAAAAGACAGAACTTTCCTGCTGCATATGTACTAACTCCTCATAAGAAAGCATATAGCTGAGAAAAATAATCAAATTTATTTTAAAGTTTCCATTATAGAAGATAATTTAAAATCACTGCAAATTTCCTTGATGGTTAGTTACTCTTACTCTCAGGAAGTCTTTATAACTTCCTTTACCATTTCTTGCTTTTCTGCTACACTACATAGATGTCTAATTTCAAACTCTTTTTCCTTGTGTAGATACTCATAGTCTGTGGTTTATTCAGCCATTTAGTCTAACTCAAAATAAACTAGATCTATGCAGAGCTTGAATTGCTCACAGTAAGGCATGCTTTCTGATCCTGTAAAGATTTTATTGTCGTGTCAAGATTTTTTAATTTGTTTTCACATCTTGATATTCTTGAAATGGTTCCTTTAAGAACCCATAAGGAATCTTTTGAAGGATTTAAATCAAAACTGGACAGACCATAGTCACCACAACACTAGTTGTTGAAATAATACATTTTAATTTAGTATCTCGGTGATATTATTGTATTTCCTATCTGGTTTTAGATGATCTCTGTAAAAATACTTAGATTGGTGACTTTGTAATTTTTTTTTCTCTAGGTATTTTAATTTGTCCTTTGGTTTCTGGAGAAATTCCATAGATATAGTCAATGTCTGTGTTTACAGAAAAATTAATATTGCGTCATTCACCAGTAACAGAAGATCTAAATTAGGACCTCTGATGTCTTCTGGCTTAAAGGAATGGTTTTCATTCTGCTCTGTGAATGAGATTAAGTTAGAAAATGTGGTCCTTTCTTCCACAGATTCACTCAATATAATAGCAATAAAATATGCGCCTAAATGTTGAAACGTCCTCACACAATGACATTAAACAATTCTCTTATTCAGTTAGACAAACACTTAATAAGTTTTCCATAATATATTGATTGTTTTTCAGTGGGATGTCGTATCTTTTCATAATAATCAGCTCTGACCTACTTGTCATGAAGAAAGCATCTCCATAGATGTTTACCATAGTAAAATACCAGATATAAACATGGAAGATCAATTTTAAACTTCAATCTGACATCTTAGAAGACTACAGCAAGGAATATTAAAGCCTAAAGAATGCATGCTCAATTACTTTTATATTTATTTCCCTCTGACAACCCCTAGATCATACCAATGTTACCTCGTCTGACTTTCACATTGTGAAAGTCGAGTCAAATATTCAAAATATTTATTCCAGTAATTTAGGAAAGCCTTGCAGATAGATTCTCATCTTTGATGCTTTCTATTGTGTCCAGATCTCATAATGAGAGAGATTACATGAATAATATTTAAGCAATACAGTGTCTGACATTTTAAGACATATGAGTGTTAGCACTTTTTCTAAGCATGTATTTCAGACAAGGATATCCTTTAGTTAAAAATAAAAAGCAGAAACAACAAATAAAAAGTAAGTTTGGGGGGTTTTTTGTGTTTTGTGTTCAACATATACATTCTGACTAAGGCTGCACAGCTATTTGTGTATCTCATCCCTCATAAAAATGTGTATGTGTAGCAGAGACTACAGAGAAAGCTCAGTAGGCAGTGCACAGAGCGTCACAAAGAAGAACTTCAAAAAACATGAAGCCAAATCTATAAATAGTACTATAAAAGATGAAGATCTGACCTTGTATGTCTGAGAGATAGATTAATTAATAGAAGAATATTTACTTTGATTATCAAGGCAAGTTATTTTGGACAAAAAAGAAAGGCTAGGGTTTGTAAATATCTTTTGCCTGTAGTTAGGCATACTTGTGTGGTCTTCACATATTGTGTGAAATTATTGTTTCATTTAATCATAGAATCATAGACTGATTTGGGAAAGGACCTTAATAATCATCTGTTTCCAAATCCCTTTGACAGGTAGGGATGCCACCCATTAGACCAGGTGGCTCAGACCCCTGTACAACCTGACCTTGAACACTTTAAAGGGCTGAGGCATCCACCAGTTCTCTGGATAATTCATGCCAGTGTCTCACCATCCTCATAATAAAGTCCTTATTTCTAAAATCTGATCTAAACCTGTCCTCTTTTGGTTTAGACATTTCCCCCTGTGCTATCTCTACATGCCCCTTTAAAAAGTCCATCTCCAGCTTTTCTGTATAGCCTCTCTAGGTATTGGAAAGCTGCTAGAAGGTCTCCACAGAGCATTCTCTTCCCCAGGCTGAATATCCCCAGCTCCTGCTGCCTGCCTTCATAGGAGAGGTCCTCCAGCCCTCTGATCATCTTCATGACTGTCTTCTGGACTAGCATGAACAAGTCCATGTCCTTCTTATATTTGGGGCTCCAGAGCTGGATGCAGCACTCCATGTGGGGGATCATGAGAAATCCCTGAGATCCCTCTCCAGGGTCTGGCCCTGACACCAAACTGGTAGGAGTGGGCTAGATTGAGTTTCACATCCCCTGGCAACTTCAGTTTAAATCCCTCTTCACCAGCTTATCAAGCCTACAACTGAATATTCTCTTACACTTTTCTGACAGATGTATTCCATCAGTCCCCAAAAGAGCAGCTTTCTCAAAGTCAGTCCCACGATCTAAGTAGCTGAATCCCTGGCTGTAGCATCAGCCCTGCAACCATTTGATGATTTCAGATATGATTGGCCCTTTCAAACTCATTTCCTCTGACTGGCAGGATTGACAAAAAACTACCTGTACTCTGGAACCCCTCCCCATACCACCCCTCCCAGGACTTTGTAATCCTTCTCGAAATTCCTCAGCCTGCTCCTGGCTGTATCACTGGTGCCCATGTGAAACACAGCAGCAGGTCATGGTCAGCGAACTGTACAAGGCTTGATATTCATTTGTTGACATCCCCATTACAAACCTCTGGTGAGCACCAGTGGAATGTCCCTTCTTTGAAGAGGTGCCTTTCCTGTGCGCCTTCCCAGGTGAACTCCCACCTCACGTGCCATGTCATGTGCTGACTGAGACATCTCCCCTGCCCTGGCCACTGTACTCCCGGTCACAGTGCTCCCCAGGGAGGTTTTCTCGCTCTGGGAAACCGGCAGGACCCCGAAAAACCTCACCAAACGAGGTCCCCGCTGGGGACTCCCACGCTGTGGTGGCGGAGAGGAGCCTGGAAGTGTGGCACCCGAGCCCGGGCTAACTCCCCGAAGGAAGGATAGCAGGAGCCTTGGCGATATGGAAGAGATGCAGATGCTGAGCTTTAGAGATCCAGGGTTTATTGGGGTGCAGTGGGGTCGGAGTGAGGTGCGTGGGGTCGGGGAAGGGTCGGCAGGGAAACCGGGCGTCGCTGGGTCCTAGAGCTCAGGGTGCCGAGAGTGGAAGCAACACGGGGTTAAAAGGGATGGAAAGATGGGAGGGGGTTTTGAGAGGATAGCCAACTGGGACGCAGGGGATACAGAAGTGACAGGGGAGCTAGGGAATGGGGACGCGAGGAGGGAGGGTACAGAACTTCAAAAACCAATAATAAACTGCGGTTAGAAGAACATTCTAGCTATTAACTCAAAATGGGATGAAGGGGAGGAGAGCTCCGGGAACCAATACTTCTGACTCCTGATCCATATTCATGAGGCTAGCTGCAAAGTACGTCGTGGGGGGACAGTTTTGTGTCACCCTGACCTGAAGGTTTCTTCAGACCCAGGGCAGTTTGTCGGTTAGGTCAGCTTGTATGGTCATCTGAGTTGACCTCACTGCTACACCCCAGGAATGCCACTTTTGGGAGAGATAGGTGGCTGTCGTTACTTCTTGCTCTCCCCATGCCTTGTCAGTTGATCTCATACTCCTGATGGGTCTCAATGTTCCACTCACATTTCCCCATCTCAGGAAAAAAAACCAAAACACTTTGAAGATTTCCAGTATGAAAGGTAGGTAAGATGACACTGATGGTGTATTAGAGACATTGGAGTAGTTCCATAAGTCATGCAAAAAAAAAATAAAAATCTGTCTCTAAGAAGTTTGTTGGAAAAAAACCCTGGAAATTCTGAGGTATTGAAATTATGCATATCAAAAGCCAATGATAAAAAGACTGACTAAATTTCTCAATTTCTACAGTCTAGATGCCTAAATCTTAAGGGTCTTTAAAAGGGTTCCTGTGAAAATAATTTCTATAGAAGCTTAAACTTAATTTTTGTTTTTGATAAATTTCAGTACACAACAATGCTTCACTAACTTCGTTAGAATGCCATTTGAAATTATACCTCATATAGGTTGATAATGAGATGTAGTAGAAAGTGATAGTCTAGAGCACTTGGCCCATAAAGAAGAATGAACACAGTTATTATAAATGTAATACCTGCTGTAGGAGATCACACTGACATTTTTATTAGAATTATTCTCCCTTTTCTTAGGAATACAATCATTTTTTGAGGTTATGATGAGATGCTGAAAAGCACTGAGTACAATTCTAATGAATACCTTTTCTCTCAGTTTCCATTGTAGAGATATGAGGTATTTAAAATCTTATAGATATACATGAATTGTCTAGGTTTTTTTTCCTTTTTTTCCCTTTTTTTCCTTTTTTTTCTTTTATTCTGTTTCTATGACTAAAGTGCATCACTAGGTGAGCACTATAACAGTAAAGGGATAAAGGTAAATTAACCACTAATTATTATTCAGAGAAAGTTCCCATTTATTTCAAAGTTTCAAGGGGACTGGTAGGTGGTTGATCTATGAATGTCCTGCCTGCTGAGCTCCTGCTGAGAAAAGGTCATTGTCATTCATTGTGTAATTTTTCTTTTTCAGCTGTTTTTGCTCCTTTTCTGTTAGTCAGCAGTTCTATACTATGATAATTTTCTTACTCTAGACTGTTTGTTGGACTTTGGCCCTAAATTGCATGGCTTGTGTGGCATGAATAAGCATTAGATCCCAAATTTCAGTAGAACAAATACGAACAAGTTCCAAGAAGCCCCAGGATTAAACATGGAGAATAGGGCTGATGTTTAATCAGCCCCTGTACCACCTGACTGACATTAGCAATCTGTTTTGGTGCTGAAGAAAGCAGAAATCAAGACAGATTTTTAGGCTTAGATGAGCTCTAGTGGCCACTGATCTTTGCAAGCAGAACCAGCACCATGTTTGATGGGCCACTGTGATACAATATATTCAGAAATACCAGGCTTTTCCAGCTTTTGTACATTTATTTTATCATAATAAGAAAGAAGTTCTTTATCTGCTGGCACCCTAGAATTTAATTAAGAACTGAGTATGGTTAATAAAGTAGCAGGACATTCAAGAAAATTAAACAAGAAAAGTTTGGTATAACACAGTGTTTTGGAAAGAACCAACTTTACATGAACACTTAGAGGAACATAGTGTGGTTGAAGTCCTTTTTATTGTGTTTCATATAGAAAAACACAAGCCACATTTTCTGCCCAGTACTCTGGCATACATTAAAAACAGCTTTAGCCCACAGGCCATGGTTCAAGATCCTCATTTTACTTTAATTTTCCCAGTTATTTTTACCAAGAAATGTAGTTGCTACATACAGCTATTGCTAGTTAATGGCAATGGCTAACCATTTCAAGAAATTCTGAGATTTTAATAGCTAGTAAAATAATTTGTGGCTAACATTTTGTCCTGCTTAAGTTATCCTTTTGGAGCTCATTGTAATTTCCATACAAAACAAAAGAAAGTTGGAGGATTTTTTGCCTAAATTATGACTAGATGAGTGGTACTGATCATTCTTTTACACAACAGTCTAGTGACTGAAAAATTCATATAGAAAGTGCATATAATACAATACATAAATGTAGTACAAATAGATTTTATAATATTTAAATAGTTATATAATAAAACCCAGCACTTTCTTGCCATGAGCTGTAGGTGCAAAGTAGGTACTCTGGTCAGGTATTAGAAGAACTAAAGTTGAATTGTTATGTGAAAGCATATTCATTCAAAATGAAGTGTTCAATATGGATTCGGAGTGCATCAGCAATTCACATAAAGCTCTCAAGTGTATAACTAACAAAAGACAACTGAATTCAAAAGCATTAGAAATCAAATGGTTTGTTGTATAAAAGGTGAACAGAGTGAAAAATAGAACCTGCAACATTTTTGAAAGGAAGAGCAAAGACAGATGTTGAAATAAAGATGGTGATCATGTGATCCTTTGAGACTACATACACATCATACAATTACACTGGCCAAATTTTCAGGCCATAGCAGTTTTTATTTCTTGAAAATGTTTTAATGTTTTATAGAGACTTTCAGGGTCACTGCCTGCAACTCTGTTTTTGAACTTGTAGTCTTAATATGCCATATCTTTTATTCTGGTCTTAACTTACTTTAGTTTAAAAAAAAATATTAGACGTTATGGAGTGGCCTTTGAAATGTAATTTGCTTTTTATAGAGAACAGAATTGCAACACTTCAGAAGTATTCTTTCAAATATATCAAATCATATCTACCAGATAAAATAATTTCTTGAGCTGCTCAGTTTTTAAGCCAGTCCACTCCTGAATAGTTTTTCAGGGTTAAACCTAATTCTAACCTTATCCTTGTCAAAGGGGAAATGTGTTTCAGGTATTTTATTCTGAAGGAATATGGTGAAGGCAGACAAAAAACTATGGCAGTAACAGGGCGTAACAAGTGAGAATCTACTAGTGGCAACACAATCACATAAATCTTTCTATCTCATTTTCCTTGACTACTCTGCAGAATCAAAACTAACAGTAAGACATTTCTCATTCAGATGCTATTTACATTTCTAATAATTTTCATTTTCAATTAAACATAGGAATCACTTTGTCTTCAATAATAGTTTTAGGTCTGTACTGTAATTTTGAACATAATGAGATTCTTCAGCTGGAAACTAAGACATAGACTGATGTGAGGGTAGGGGAGAGCACAGGTAATATGAAATTTTAGTCCTTTCGAAGGAAAAACAATAAGTAACTAGAAACAGTGAGGTTTCCCAAGATTTTACTATTTTTTAGGATAGTTTAAAATTGCCTTTCAGATTTCAAGCATGTTTCCGTGAAGATTTATAAATCTATCACTAGATATGAGAGGAAACTACAGAAAAATGCGAATACTAAGTTTGCAAGGACTGTTGTAACCATGTAGTGTTGGTCTTCTATTTTTTAAAATAGCATTTTGAATAGGAAATGGTAATGAAAATTTGCTTTAATGGCTGAAAAATGTGAATAATTTGTTTCAACTTACAACAGAAGATGATGTTTTCCCCTAGGTTATTGACCTAGACAACAGTTCTAGCTGTCATAATTTAGAGATTTATTAAAATTACAATAAAATAAGCATCAGCATTTGTAAAGAGCACATCTGTAATAGAATTATTTTTGTTCAAAATATGTGGAAGTTATTAATATAGTTCAGATTACTTTATAGGAATTTTTAGCATGTACTGAATTTAATGAAAACATGAGCATTAACTAGAAGAAATAAACATGTACATGAGTTTGGGAGCAGGTCCTTGTCAGTAAGCATTTTTTCAATTACAACTGATAAATGAAGCATAAAAAGTACCTAATGACAATGAAGATGATAATACTTCTAATAAGAAATACAAATAATTCATAGTAAAAAAAGAAGTCTCTTAGATATTTTCCTGGAGAATTGCACTTCAAATAAATGTAGAGGAAGTAACTGACATGCACATTTTTCAGGAAGAAAAACTGAGTACTTTCCTTCTGCATAAGTAGACGATAAGTTAGATCTGTGATTATATTATTTATATTTAAATATTACAACAAAATTTAAAAAAAGGGGTTTAAACATACACATACAAAATACATGCATACAAAAATAGGACAAGAGAATTTAAAGACAAAACAGTGTTTTTCCACAATTTTAAGAGTATTCAATTTAATTGGGAAGGTGTGCCTTATTATTGATTAGAATGTGTGAAAAGAAGTATAATTCTTTTGCCCACTTTTAACATGATGTAGGGAGACTCAGACGTGGGTTTGGCAGGGGCTGTACAATATCTATGGAAGACCCTTACCACTGTGAAACTGTAAAAAGGCTGACACCATCAAAGGGAGTCCCATAATGTCACATGCCTGTGCACGAGTAATTTGTACAAGTTCACAGGTTAGAGTTTTGCTTTTCATTGTAGAAATATGAATGTGGGGCTTATTTCAATGTTGGGGACTGTATATGGAGTATGTGTGATATCCTTTATAGTCAAGGGCAATCTGACAAATCTGCTCAGCTGCTTGTCTGGTTACTGCAAAAATATGGATTTCCCAAAAGTTCCAAAGTCTGCCAGTCCTTTATGCATGTTTCAGATGCCACATGGTAACTCAGATACCGCTAGATGCATATATTTAGGCAAACCTAATGAGCTCCTGGGTCAACACTGACAGTGGAATTTGGAGAATTATTCAGCTCCCTGAGAGTAGGAAACAGTCACTTCAGTGTAGGGTCTAATGCTCTCCAAGCTGCCGGTAGCCCTTTCAGACATCCACCAGAGCTGCAATTCATGACATAAGACCTGGCAGACAACTGCTTCCTTCTGGAGATATAGCTGGAGTGTAAGACTGACACTTTAAACATTGAAGACCTGTGACTGGTATGAATGGTCTGACCTCAAAAATGAAATATATTTAATCAAGACACTAGACACCCTAGTCTTGTGGGTTTCTTCCTCTATTTGTTTTTAGTAAATTTGAAGCCACCAGCCACCTTTAATACTTCATGGTCTGTAAAATTTAAAATGGTGTGACAGATAGGAATACTTGTTCTAGCTGTGTAAGCATAGATGTGAGAAAATACCAAATACATTTTTTTAAACAACTTCTGTATACACTGAAGAACAGTTTTGCAATAAAATAACTATTGAGGGATAACTGTTTAGGTCTTAGCATGTATCTTACACATCCTTCAAAAATTTCATTAGGTACTTGATTTAATAAGTTTACTCTTTCTAAAGAACACCATTGGTAGGTTTTTCTTACTTGATTTTATCTTTTGTTTAAAAGAATAGGCTCATTTCTAGCAGTTAACTTAGTACGGATAAGGGCTATGGTAATAAAAGACCCATTTAAAGCATAGTAATGCCTGCCTGATATATCCCCTGTAGTCATCTGTGACAATTAAGCATTGAATGAGAACATTTTTGTTGAATTTCTGAAGTGAACAATAATGGATCTGGTGATATTTTCATCAGTGGCATAGAAGCAAATATAAAATCATTGCTGACAAAATATGCAGATAGCACAAAGATTGACAGAGCGGAAAACAACGAACAGGGCGGTCACACAGAATGAACTGGGTCGCTGCTTAAGCTGAGTTCACTAAAACAAACTATGATTTCCAGCTGACAAACACAAGTCTGCCTAGAAGCCAGGAACACAGGTCATACTTGCCTGTACAAGGAAGAGTATTCTTGCTTGCTAGTGCATAGAAAAAATGCTGGGGTCATAGTATACAAATAATTGAATGCAATAGCACAATGGTGTGGTACAATACCATACATATAATGCATCTTACTAGAGGTTTCATCTATGAGATTCAAGAAAATTCACAGGAGATCCAATATGATCATGTTGCTACTGTGAAGAAAGTAGTCTTCTGAGCAGGAACTGAATGTGTTCAGTTTATCAGTGAGAAACTAAACGATGTCTTCTTTATTTATTAGTCTCTTGGAAGAAAATGCTAAATTCTCACCGACTCTTTATATTCTAAAGCATGACAAGAATTGATTTCTGCTTCTGAAGCTGAACAAAACAAAAAATTGGACTGCTAGTTACTGCCAGAGATGTTGGCAGAGGTGATTTTGTCATAATTAGTTATTGGAGTTCAGTGAAGGGCAACAGTATGCATGCAATTTTTTGACATAGATAAGGTCAGAAAAAATATTATAATAATCACATCTTATCTAAAATAATGTATGGCACCCATTATTTAACTTACTGTGAATTTGATAGAGTATGCATCTTAATATTTTCAAAGTTCTTTTAAAATGCTGCTGAAATCAATAAGACTAAATAAGATAAACTCACATTTGAAAAGGGAAAAATATGAACAGTTGACGTGGAGGGAGAATAAATTTAATTCTATAAAGGATTTTGAGTTTACAGGTATTTTTAAGGATTTTTTCAAACATAATTGGACATTTCTAAGCACATTTCTCAAGGAAAAGACTTCAAGGTACATATTTCACATCTTAGCAGTTTGTTTTTGTTGTACAAATTGCAGACTAATTTAAACAAGAGCAAGAATTCGGACAAGTAATTTAAGAGAAATTGTTAAAATGGTACATTCTGATACCTTTGAAAAATTCTTGTAAAATTAACACATTTTAAAAGCATTTGAATTTCTATTAGAAATATTTTTATTTTCCTTCATCACAGTTTTGCTGTTTATCAGATGTAATTGACACATTTAAAAATCCAAATCCATCAGTTTTGCAACTATATATCATTACTGGCCTGTGCTAGTTACATTTCACTATGACTTGGAGCCTGAATTTTTCATTCTTACTCAAACATGACCATGGAGTGACATCTAACTTTTGGAAGAGCAGTGAATGGTAATTTACACATGATTAGTTACACAACCCATGATAGGTTGACCATTGACTTTTGTAGTGCAGGAGTGTTTCAGCTGGGCATGATGGAACATGTAAATGTGTGTTCATGGCATGTCTAAGGAGGCAAATATTAAGTTATCACACATTTTATTTCTGTAGCAAAAATGTACTTTTTAACTAGTTCAAATTTGTGCATGTAAAGGTGCTCAGGCCTGTACTGCTGCATTGATATACAAGAAATTATTTGGAAAGACTGAATGTTTATTTTAAAATATGTACAGTTTTGATAGCAATTTAAAGCCACTTAGGATTTGCAGATACAAAAGGAAAATAAGATCCACTTTAAAAGGATAAATCTTTAAAATACCTTTAAAATATATTCTTGTTCACCATCAGTGTAAGGTCCAGGTTCGCTTTAACACACTACGGAATGGAGATTTAATTGCAAGAAAAATTATTTATTCAGTATTAGATTTTTCTGCACTCTAATGAAACACTTGTGATAAAATGGATATTATATGTGAATGAGAGCAGAATAGGGCCAGTAATTTAAATGTTAAGATTTGTATTTTCATTCTAGTCAATACCATAATTTATTTTGAACTGTCTTGTTAGAAACGCATTTGGTTGTGCTTGTAGCTGTATACCTATTTAAATTCTTCAGGTTCAATTTAAAATAGACATCAAAAGAATATCTGCTTACCACAAGCTCTGTGAAAGAAATTGAAGCTCATTATTTGCTTTTGAAACCAAGCATCCTATGAGATAACTGCACAGCAAAGTGTATCACAAAGGCTTGTTGAGTGCACACAGCTCACCAATCAGTTCAAACATCAGCTTTGATATCAAGATTCTTTTGAACTACCACTTACCATTTCTTCACAGAGGAAAGAAAGCAGTTTTAAGAAAATGAATGTAAATAAATATGAATTAGTTCTCTCATAAAAGCCTCATTTGGGGAAACATCATCACAGTTCATCTTCCTAAGTATCTTCAACATGAGTATAATTTTTGCAAATATGGTCTTTGGAAGTGTATCAGTTTTTACAAGATATCACATCAGGCTCATGGGTGAATGAGATTCCCTAACTCTAATGGTATGACATGCAGTGATGAGAAAAGGGTGGAGGGAAAGTTAGTCAAATCTTCAGGGTTTTGTCTCTATTATGAAAGAGAAAATTCAATGCATACTTTAACTGAAATTATACTGAATTACATTGTCACTCTATCTCTTTTGTTGCTGAAGCCTTCAGCTTGTATTTTACACATAATTTTTGCAAGCATTATACAAGATGCTGTGTCAAAATAAAGTGCAGGTTAATCTTGAGCCTAGGAAAGGTCAAGAAGATAGGGAAATACTGCTGACTCCATCAATACACAGTCAGTCCTATTGTATCATTAGGCATTAAGTCCAAATCTGTGTACTTGACGTTAAAAGTGATATTCTTCACTTCAGAAACTGTACTGCTGAGAAATGAAAAACAGATGATAAGAAATAAGTAAAATGTTCCTTTCCATTCACCAGGAACCTCATAAATTTTACTCTTTTAACTGTGAACAGGCTTAGAATGATTAATGTTGTCATGACTGACACCTTCACCATCATGGGTACTTTTTTCTCATGTATGGTCATCCCTTACTTAATGGCAAAACATTTATTAACCACCAAGCTTGACCTGAGGCTAGACCTGACACCAAATAGTAAATCTTTCAGTAACAGCTGGGACTTTGTAATTATTTTTTCCTATGCTTGTCCATTGCTGCTTAGCAATATCTAGACTTAAATTGTGAAATTTGTCCATTTTGTTGCAATGCTTTTCCTGTGAATGTCTCAGTGGTCCCTGACAATTTCATGTGGAAAACAGACGAAGAAGTCTGTTTCTTCCATCTCCACGATGAAATGGCATTTAACATGCCATGCTACAGGCAGAAATGAGCAGAGGGAGCCACAGGGTACCTGGAATAGCTTTTCAGCCATGCCAAACACAGGACAAGAATTCTGAAACATATAAGAAAAAGAAAATTATTGTATTTCTCCAACTTTGTTTTTTTTAAATTTCTGTATTTGAGATAAAAAATATTTTTACTAATGGCTGTTTTACTAACTTTCTGGCAATGTCTAAGAAGGCTCAGAGTTTCTCACATTTTAGCCTTTTAGCACTTCTGAAGATAATTATCTGTGCTGCCTTTATTAGAGCACCTCTGAAAGTGTTTTTATAAAACTGAATTGAATAGAAGAACAACTTAATTCATTCACTGGAGACATAATTTCAAAATCCAGCTGTGTCACTCATTTCTTCTGAGCTTTTGAAAGATATTTTTTCCTTTTTGAGGTTTATTTTCACATATTAAATATCAGGGATCTACAGGAAAAAATAATTATGCACAAGTTAGATGATTACTATGTACATAGCCAGAAGGAGAAATAACTGAGAAGAAATGTCAGTCCTCTATATAGCTGAAAAAGCCTTGGCCTCAGCAGCGATATTAACCCTAGTTTCAAGGATCCTCCATTCTTTACATTTTTTCCTGTGAATTCATAATTTTGATAGCTCTTTTATAACATTTAAACCTCTCCTGCTGTAGAAAACGACTCTTATTAACAAATAGTCTGAAGTAAAAATAGGCCAAGTACATTTTTGAAACAGTGTCACTAGAGATGAGGTTGACACTAAAGCTAAAGGTAATCCCAGGATCCCAAAACTATGGCTAATCCCATTTTCAAATAAGATGTCTCATGCTCTTTGAAGCCACATTATGTTCAACCAAAGTGTTAAAATAGCTCAGCAGTGTCAAAGAAGATTTTTATCCAGCTTTTGTATCTATCCTCTTAGGATGAGCTATCTGCCTTCCTCATCAGTTCCTCTCCATTAACAGCAACATATGGTGCAAGTCCTATATCTTGGAAATTCATCATAGGAATACTAACAGAAGTTCTATCTCTGCATCTCCTCTGCCCTTCTTTTTATATATTTGGTTGTACCTGAATAAAGATGTGGAAGATTGATGTTAGTCACTACGCAAATACAATTATTTTGAAGACATAATACACAGGTATAAATACTTCTCTGAGCTGTAATCTATAAATGCAGATTCTAAAATCAGCCTTAATCTGTTAATTTATATTAAACTTTTTATAGTTGATGGTACTTTTGAAAGACTTTGTTCCACTGTACTTTAGACTAGTGTTTGGCTGGATGTAAATAACTTCCGTTTATAGGACATGGTCCCTTATCTCAGCAAGACATCTCAAGGTGCTTTAAAAGAGATGTACAATAATTAATAACACAGCTTGCAGTGCCAAGCTAATGATGGAAAGCAAGTCAATTTTCAGTTTTGATTTAAAGCACTCTGACATTCATGGCATTTCTTGGCAGAGAATGTTAAACCAAGGCTTTTAAATATCTGAAACAGCAGCATCCCAATACAGCATGTAGTGAGATACTAGCAGGACAAGTACAGCACCTTGATATGACCTATTAGTGAAATGTGTGAGTTTTGGAAGAAAATTATGTAGGAGGGTTTTTTGGGGGTTTTGGTTTTGGTTGGTTGGGCCTGTGTGATTCTCAAAAAAGGACCATTAAATCAGGATTATTTGGAAATTAGTAAGACACTTTTGTCACATTTTTTAACACAGAACTGGAATTATATGTTACAAATCTCCAGTCAGAATTCTATAAACATTATTTTATTTTGTACAAGCATGAAGGGTGTGTTTAATCTGTTCATGGCACAACTGTGTGAGGAAAAGGGATTCTAAAATAACTCTAAAGAACCATGTATAACTTCAGCATTCTATGTTCCAGTCTTCTCAAGATATGGAATATTTTGAAATGTTTCATGGACACTTTTTTAAGAACATAAAGTGTTTCTGATGCAAATCATTGAGAAGTGTCAATACAAGAGTGGGCATTTGCCTACAATTTCTCTAACAGAGAAGCTTTAAAAAGTAACTGACCAGAGATGGCTCAGTCTTCCAATTGACTATGTTTATTGTGTGCAAATACCTCAGATTTATGAGGTACCTAAATTTATGAGATTTGATATGATGGCACAAGGGAGAGATCTGTCTACTACGTCTAATCCCATGCCCTATCCTTAATAATGGCTAATAACAAATATTTAGATAAATATTATAATGAGCAACCTATATCTGGTGCACCATCTCAGCTTCTGAAGATGGTGATTCATATATGAATATCTAGATCATAAAATTTGATAGCCATTTCTATATTTATAATAAGTAAAACCCCCCACCATCTCATACATTTTAAACAAATTCATGTTTTTGTAATTTGCGTCTTTTGGCAATGTGTTAACTAATTTAATTATAATTGGAGAGGAAAAAGCACTATTTTGATTTTCTTTCAGTCTGTCAAATTAAGCCTAATGCAATCTTTCTAAGACATGATAAGTTGTGAATTACTGTTCTTTATTTGTTCATAAATACATCATTCATAATTCTATAATCTTTCGAATGCATTTCACCACAATCATCACTTCTTCTAGTTTCTTATTTATATTCTCAGAAGCAAATATCTGATGCATTAATTTATTCTCTTTTCCCTCTTCTGTAATTTTTTTCAGGTTTAAATTATCATCTGTGAATTGAGTGGGAAGACCAGAATTTGTCTGATTTTCAAGATGCAAGTCCAACATGGAACTATGGGGTGGAAAACCTAAGTCTTTTTTTCTCTTTATAATAATTTACAATACTCTGGTGTATTGATCCCACCTGACAACTAAGCCCCCACTCAGACACTTGCTTACTCCCCCTCAGTGGGCTAGAGGAGACAATCAAAAAGAAAAGAGTGAGAAAAACTTGTAGATCAAGGTAAAGACATCTTAACACTTAAAGCAATGTTTCAAGCAAAGAAAAATGAAGAATTCATTCCCTGTGCTCTCTTGGCATGCAGATGTCTAGCTACTTCATGGGAAGCAAGACCTCATCACATGTAGTGGCTTCTTGGGAAAACAAATAATACAACCACAAGCTACCCCCATCCTCCTCTTTTTCTTGAACTGTTTTTGCTGAGCATGTCATATGTATGAAATATGTTTTTGGTCAGTTGAGGTCAGCTGTTCTGGGTTTGTCCTTTTCCAACTCCTTGATCACTCCCCCAAGCCTATTCACTGGGGTGGCAGAGTGGAAGAAGCTCAAATAGAAACAAAACTTAAAAAAAACCCCTCAATGCTATGCACGAATTGTTCAGCCACAGTCAAAACAATGGTGTTTTAATCACAGATCTGAAATGTAGCACCATATGTGCTGCTATGACAAAAATTAAATTTGTTCCTGTCAGAGCAAGTGCAGACATTCTTGGGTTTATGGCCTCTGCTCTACTCTGTTCAGAAGACTATGTAGGATGACTCTAAGACACTTTTCTTGAAGTGTGAAAATTAATTAACAACATATCATTATATGTATGACTAGAGCTGCTTCTCTTCTTCATATCTGCTTTGATTATAAAATGCTGAATTGCACTCCTCATTCAGGCTTTCAAACTTCTGAGGTTTTTCCAAAATTCTTTACTAGCATTTTCATTTTCATTACTCTAATTGTGTCAGTAAATCTTGTTGCCTTACTGTTTTTTTTTCTTCCTCCCTTTTCCATAAACTTTATAAATATGTTAACAATTTCATTCTACTTTTTGGACAACTTCACTGTACCTTATCTCCTCTATAGAAGTGTCAATTTGTTCCTCCTTTATTTTGCCTTTCAAATATATTTAATTTATTGAAAGATATTTTCCCTTTTTTATTGGGTTTCTTTCTATTTTTTTTCCCACAGATCCACATATGGTATGGCTGTATTTGCTCTTACATATTGTCTTCAGTGTAACTTGTGGTGTTCCAGGTCATTTTGAACTACACCACAGCTTTTAGACAGCCTGAACACCTGACATTCCTCTTCTGTAGGCAGCAGTCAGGGAGGAGAGCACACAAAAATTCTTCGTTCTGTGATCTTTCCCCAGCAGTAAGTGCAATTGTGACGGTGCCATCTAGTCATGCACCTGGGGATCGTACAGTAGCTGACTCTGTTTGTTTAGGGCAGTTGTACAAGTTGATCTCCAAAAGTGCCTTCTAACCTCAGCCTTTATGTGACTCTGATATTCTGTGCATAAGGTCCTAGAAAACTGGAAGTGTTTCTAGATAAGTAATACAGGAACACTGAGTGGATCGTTTTTCTTCCTTCACTTGACAACTTGTTAAGAAGTGTCTGAGGCACCAATAACCTGCGAAAATTTTATTCTTCTCCAAATAGACTATACCTACAAACAAAAAAACCCTGTATTTATATTCCTGCTATGATTTCATATAGTGTATCTGAAAGTCAATTTCAGGTTTGGGTTTGTTTAACTGCTCTGTTCTCTGATCCCCGTGCCTTGTATTTTACCCCTTATTTAATTACCTGCTGCATTTCCTCTGTCCTATGGCTCTTCAGATTAACCACAGCCTTTTTTAAAAAGTGACATTGAGATTAGGGCTTTCCATTCTCCCGTGGAAAAGTGCTGCGGGTGATAGACACCACATCTAAAGGCTGTCATTTTAAATCGGACTTCTTTTAGAGCTGTTGTGTAAATGATCTCTGGTCCAGGAAAGGTGTTAATTGTATTAATTTTGTTTTAAAGATTACTTTATTGATATAATTGAGAAAGTTTTTGAGACTTACCTTCATAAAGATGAAGCTTTAGCTTTAAGGGATATGATTTGTTTACCTTCCTCAATAGTGAATGTGTTTAAAAAAAGATAATGTTTCTGTTGTAACGTATTCCATCTCCTTGGTACAGTATGTTTATTCTTTGTTTATCTGTGAATCCATTTAGCTCTTTGTGTATATCCAACTTCTAGTGTGGTCTAAGAAAATTTTATTCCAAACTATTTTTACTGTATGGTTTGCCTCATTTGCCTTAATATTTAAGTTTAAAAGTTTATTCTCTGTCCACTTTCTTTTATATGCATCATTCTATATTTTGAATGATTTTTTTTTCCTTCTGCAAGTCTTTGTATTGCTGTTCAGCTTGTTTGTTTTTTCATTTGACTCTGCCTATTTTGTTGTTTAGTGATATACTCTTGTTCAAAGCTTCTAACATGCTGAATTTAAAATTATTCATTACTACAGTGTAACTTGATGGGGAAAACATCCTTTCCACAAAGGAACTGAATTTGAATACTTTATGGCTATTAGCACACTAAACATTGAATTCATCCTTGTGTTGTTAAGAATTAGATCAAGATGTGCTTTTCTTCTTGCTAATCTTCTAATGAGTTGCTCAAAGAAGCATGGTACTCAAATGTCCAGGTTCTTTAGCAGTATTGCTTTTCTTTCTGTACAGGTAAACAGGTAAGGACTGTCTTCCATATGACTGTGTTTTTTATAACACAAGAGTAAGAAAAATGTCTATCCCACATACCAATAGCTATAATTCAAGCACTATAGTGTTGCAACAAAATTTTGGTAATCAAGGTGACATTCTTCTCTCATTACCTCTCTGTTATGTGAAGTCTATAATTCATTCTCAGCCAGTTGTCTTCATTCTTTCTAATGGCAGCAATGAGAAAAAGATATAGTTCTCAAGAATACTTCACCTTTGTTGAAATGGGAAGATGGATTTTGTGAAGTTTTTGCTTCTCCCTATTGTATCACAGACTGCATCGGTTAATAGTTTCTAGTCCTAAATTTTAAACTCAGTTTTAAGTATCCGAATTTAAGAGACAGACATCCCTTCACTGTGGAATAAGTTTTCTCACTACAGCTGCATTGATTATGAGAAGTCATTAATAGCTTGCAACAAATGAGACATCAGTCATTCTGGCCACAGTCCAACAATGCAATTAAGACCGTGCTTAGCATTAATCAATGGAACTGACTTCAGAGAAACTACTCACAAACCTAATGTTAAGTAGGCATTTAAATATACAAGGAATGGACTGTTAGAGAAAACTAAGATCTGGACTTCAGAAATTCAGTAGATAGTACCAAGTAAATGTAAGAATGCAGCACAGCTACATATTAAAAGACGTATGGACTAGAGTTTAAAAAAATAAAACCCCACAAAACCTCACTGATTATATAGTGTCAGATTCAATGTTTGAAATTATTATTTTAAATGGTCAAGGACAAATAATTGCTGTTTCAAAATTAGAAAAATAAGTCTAGCAGGATCTTCCTGGAGGCTATGCAAAGGCAAAAGTCCATGTCTCATGCTGCATGATAAAAGGGACGCTGAGAGGATCTTCTTTGAATGAGCGGTAGATGGAGACTCACAAGATGCAGCTTAAGGGAAAAAAGAGAACATGGAATCCTGTGGAAACAAATGGGAGCCAGCAATGAGTCCTTGCAGGGCTGGCATCCTAGGATTCATCAGAAAAAGCTTTGCAAGCAGGTGAAGGAGGATTCTTCCTCTCCAGACAGCGCTGGTGACACCAGACTTGGACTGCTGTGTCCAGATCTTGTCTCCCCAGGACAGGGAACATATTGAAAAACTGGAGAAAGTCCAGTGCAGGACTACTGCAATCAGGTTTTGGATCAGCAATAATGTGAGGGGAGGCTGAGGAAAAGGGACATATTTATCCTGGAGAAGGGAAGGCACAAGGAGACTGTTATTGCTGTCTACAGCCTATTAAAGAAAGAGAATAGAGAAGTTAGATCCAGATCATACTAAGGCAGAATACAAAACAACAAAACCAAGCTGAAACAGGGAAAAGCTGTATCACGCTTTTTTTTTTTTTCCCCACCATGTGAGTTATCAAACAGGGGAACAAGCAACCACAGAGTCTGAAGAATCTTCATCTTTGGAGATATTTAGGACTCAAATGGATGAGACCATAAGCAACCTTCTGTAACTGTAGCTCTGCTTGAGCAAGGAGTCTGTCTAGATGACGTTCAAAATTTCCCTTCAAGACTCAATTATTTTATGACTGTATCCTCCTCACGTAAATGAAATTATGATTTTGAACTAGTTGTTCACTAGAAATCTTCATTAGATTAATAGTTCATGACTGGACATGGTATATTTCTTGACCATGTAATTATCGCTGCATATGCAAGAATAACAGTTTATTGCCATATTGGCTTCCTTTATAGCACCAGGTACTCTGAAAGATTCTTAATAGGTGGGAAGAATTCATATCAAGGTATATGAGAATTTAAACCTCTCCATGGGAGATATATGAGCAGCCAGTAAGTTCCAGACCAGCAGACCATTTTGAAAAGTTGTTAATTATTGGAGGGACTAAAAGAAAAATTACATGACTTTCTCTTTGACTAAGTAGAGACTATACTGCAACAACTGAATATACTGTGTAGTAGCTGTACATTGATTAACAAGGGATGAAATAAGGATATATCACTTCGAAAAATGTTAGCTCAAAAATTGGAATAGTTAGTAATCCTGTGCATCAGGATGTGAATGGTGACAACAGAAATGGACACTAGACAAAATAGATTGAACTGACATGCTTATACATTTCTCCTTACAATTTCAGCACATAACCAAAACACCATGCAACAGACTTGCTTCATTCTGGGCATGAAGTCACATTAGATCTAATTCCAAATCTACCATCAGCATCTTCAGACTAAGCATTTTTACTGCTGTAGATATTTTAAATTATGGATGCATTTGCTAAGGGACATCAGAGGGAAATTAAATAAAACTGTCCTTGGCAGTGACTAATAGGCTATTGTTTCTGTTTTGGCATGCCTTGTTTTGGTTAGCCTTTTTTCATATGATGTTGTTATTTCAATAATCAAAGGATAAAGTAGTCTTGAAATTGACTATAAGACATGAAGTGCCTTTAAAATTACAACCCCTCCATAAACTTGGACCAACATGCAGGCAAATTCAAATGAAGCATTTGTGAGGAGCAATGTTTATCAGCAAGTTAAGGATGCAGAAATATTATATTCTCCCACTTTTGCTAATGGTGAAGGATTAGCAGAAAGAGCACATAGAAAGCCACTTAAGAGTTTCTTTTTTCCTCAGAAAGTGTGCCATGTGTCCTTGTCACATTTTTTAAAAAGATGTGTATGCAGATTTAGTATATGAAAGCTACAAATGTGTAGAGGAAGTCTGGGAAGATCACAGATGTGAGCAAACCAAAAGCAGTATTGTCGCTCGCTGTGCCTTGTGGTAGTTAAAGTGATTACAGTTTTTAGGAAAAATTTCCTAAAATTGATGATTTATGAGTACACATAATTAATAAGAGGGATTATTTCTGAAATATTCCTGAGATTAATTCTGAATCGTACAACAATAGTTATGTTGCGTTTTGTAAATACTATACTTTTTTGTGAAGATTTGATAGGAAAGATTTAAGTTGATGTTGTTGCCTATGTCGGAGCTTTCTGACATATTTTTATTTATTTTATTTATTATTATACTCTAAAAAAATTATTAATCAAAGTAATTAAATTTAGCCTATTGATTATTCTTTTAAAATTAATTTAATGTCTTTTTTGGAGATGACAATTTAGTAATTAATTTTAGAGAGGGATAAAAGACCTGAATATTTGACACTAACCTAATCTTGTGTAATAATTTCTAAGTGTTCAGTTGAGATGGCATTTATTTTAAAATGACATGAAATTGATTTAGAGGCAGCAGCTTACTTTCTTGATTCAACATTGCAGATCTGTGAGTTATTGCACAATAACTTTGTACCAATGGTTTTGTTATCTGGCTAACTTGGCATAACCTGCTTAACATTGTTAATATTTAACCCTAAATACTATGTTACAACATGGAAAGACTTATATGGAGTGGCATGTTAGAAAATAAGTCCGCTCCTGATCAGGAAAAAAAGATTAGTCTGTTCCTGATATTATAGTGTTTCTTGAATAAATCTTCCTTCATCACTCAGTTAATGCTGTTTTTTCTATTAAGTGATATGGTTTTGTTTCTGGATTTTTGTTGTTAGGGTATTTTTTCATGATGATTCAAGTTAAGGTGTTCACTTTAAAATCCCAAGGGTGTTTGTGCCATAAAGAATAAGACATGATAAAAATTACAGAACTACAGAATTGTTCCATGGGCTGGAAGACCTTCTCAAAGGGGAACAATCCAGCTGATTAGAGCAGGGCCAGGTAAAGCAGGATGGTCAGGGCCATGTCTAGTCGTTTATATTTCCAGGGAGGGCAGAAGGTGTTCCCAAGGACCTCTTTAGAAAGTAGCCATTTGTTAAAAATAGTTCAAAATTAATTCAGGAAAATATAAAGGCTTAAGTTTCATAACATTGATTTATAACCCCTAATTTCTTCATATATCTCTTTTTCACTAGGGAAAAAAATACTGAAGTCTCAATATTTTTCCCCCTCAAGGGAAGAAAAGATAACTTCTGTCAGAGGTCTTGGTTTTTTTTGTTTATTTCACATGACCTAATGAGATTCTAAGAGAGGAAACTCCTCACCTTAAGAAGTTTCATCTATTGCACAAATCATTTTGTTCTTCTCAGTTCCTCTCAGTTTTTAAAAATACATTTTAAAATATAAAAATAACAAAATTATATTGAGAATTTGAAATCTAACAATACTTACACCACAGTACAAAGGTAAAATCTCTGCACTTATTCTGCTTACTTATTTCCTGTTTTAAATTCAAGAGTAATATTAGCCACCACTGTCTTAAGACTTCTCAGCTGTAAAGACAAAACTGATGATTTGGGTTTTTTTTAAATCCCAACTATTTTGAAAATCTGAGGAAAGCTTTAGAAATCATGGATGGGAGTGAGGGTCTGACTCCCTTTGTCTAGTTCATTTACCTTTAGCTTTTTATTGTCAGACATAGATGATACAGACCAGTCCTTCTCACAGGACCTACTAAAATCCTTCCCACTATTTGTGAATGTATCTGTCATCTTCCTATATGATGCTTTGATTTGACTTGCAGCAGTGGATTATCTCAGTCCTCCATTTCTCAAGCACCTGGAAAGAGAAAAGGGACAGAAAGATAATACAAGAAGAGAAATATGAATGCAAGAAGCCAGGAAACCTGTCAAAGTGCTATGCAGTTTATTTTTACAGTTGTAATTAGGAAGAAGAACCATCTATCTTGGCTAAATTTGACTCACATTGAGTACAGCAGAAGGTTACTGGAAGTGTGAAATAGTGATGACTTTTTTGGTTTGCAGCTAACTCTAAAACAACCCACCACTCTGTCCTCTGGCACAAATATGTGTTCATCAGAAAAGACCATCCATCCATCACTGATTTTCAGAACAATTTCTGTTATGTATGCGTGAACTTGTTCTTTATATGTCTTTTATTTTAGATATATTAAGTTGCATTTTCTTTGAATGGATTTAGCTCCCCAAACAATCAGGTTATCTCTCTTTGTTCTTGCTATTACCCTTCACTGTATCAGCTCCTTTTACATGTAAAAGTGTTATCAGTAATGATTTATATTTCTGTCCAATTTTTTAATTAACACCTTTGCAGGAAGCCAGAACACAATTGAAAATCCCCACCAGGTGATGATCATTTTTAGATAAACAGTTATTGAGCTATCCCCATTAACTCTTCTAAATCATTTTAACTTAATATTTTCTTACCCTGGACAGTGCTATTAATCAATCAAATAAATGTATGACAGCCACCTGTTTACCAAAAATACTGTTGATCTACAATGTATCTGCATAATTTCTTTACCAACCAAACCTGTAAACTCATCAATGAGAACAATTAGGCATTTTTGAGGGATTTTTTTAGCTTGAAACCTAAACTGACTGGTAGCAGTTACATTTATGTTCTTAAACTCTGTCAAACAAATCAAAGGGTCTCATGTAACATATTCAAGTTGTTCTCTCGGTCTTTCCTCATTAAGCAAAACAAAGTCATCTGGTAGCATTGGTTACCCTGACTCATAACTGTATTCATGTGATCCTTCGTAAAACTACCTGGAAAATTCCATTTACTGGTCATTTTCTTTTCATTATTTCAGCTGCATGGTGTTTTTCAGAAGAATACCTTTTGATTGCAGAGATTTATGATGTAGTGCAAGATAGACTTTGTGTTTTCCTTGTTGGTCAAAGCAGTCAGGGTCTCTCAGGACAGGACTTGGCAACCAGGTGCAGGGCAGCTGAGGAGCACTGGCATAGTTTCTACCCCAGCCCCAGGCATAAGTCACCTCCCTGGGATATGGACCAGCTGAGGCCCAGGCTGGGATGTGGGCCTATGGATTGGGGTCAGGATCAAACCTGGAGAGGGTAACCATACTCCCTTCATCCAGAATGGCCTGGCAGGGCTATGGAAATGGGGATGGGGCAGGACAAGTCAACACCTAGTGATGGGGGGCAGATGTCAGCCCATGGGTGAAGCTTTAGATTCAGATTAGCAGTACACAGACAAGAACAGGCAGGGTAAGATGTGTCAAGTAAAGGGAGAGGGTTCCTGGAAAGGCTTTTTCCATACCTTTGTGGAACAACCCTTCATGCCAATATCAGGTCGGATGGTTGTGTATTTTTACCCAAACCCAAGGGAAGGAGCTCAGCATCCTGATGCAAATTCTCCTCTTTGCCATGTTCACACAGCAGCACTGTCTATCAAAGAGATGCTTCTACTTCAGTTTTGGGATGTCAATAGTAGAGAGTGCATTTTTAAAAGGAAGGTAGGTGGAGGAAATGCACCAATGGGAATGAATGGCTGCAAGTTCAGGCAATCAGTTCTACTAACACGACAAAGCCTGCTCAAAACTATTTTAAAATTTCCCCAAGTGCATTTCCCAGTGACCAGGACTTTCTGTATCAGTGGTGACATATGTGGTGAAACTCTGTGAAGCTTAGAATAAGGGATAACATAGTGCTTAATTTATTCTAGAAAGTTCATCAAGTGTACCAAATATTTCCATTATACGATAAAAATGGGAGCTATCAAAATATGTGGACATAACATTATTTTAGATTAATTATCTAATTGTTTATGAAATTATAATATAAAAATAAATAACTAAATAAAATGAGAAATTGCCTCTATTCGTTGGAAAATTTTCCAAATGATAAAAAATTTGGAGAACCTTCCATGTCTAGTTTTCTTATATGAAAACAGATATCTTGGTGTGAAGTTATTTAAAAGGTATTGACTACCATGAAATTATTGATGAATTTTGTTATCCCAAAATATCTTCGCTCCCCTAGAAAATTCATCAACTCATTTGTCTGAGATGCACAAATTCATTACTAAAATAATTAAATTCTATGCTTTGGCAGGTTCTCTGGCAAATGATTCCACATGATAATTCGCAGAGAATCTAAAATGACAACCAAGTCACGTTCTTTTGTGTCAGGACTTTAGAACTGCAGCTCTGCCAATGTAATCATACAGAAAATGAACACACATGCAAATGAAAAATTACATCCATGCAAACTGCTCTAGTTTTTTCAACATATTTCTTTCCGCCTTTAAAGAATGTGAATTCCTAACTGTACTGGAACTTGCTATAAGACTGTACAAATTTTTTACATAGGTTATCATGAACATGATTTATTTCTATATTTAGGAAGTTTGCTTGGTCTTCCTTGTCAATAGTGTTGTTTGAGCAAGAACCCATTTGCTTTAAGGGTAATTATCATGAAACTGGCTTTCACCCATCTCCTCTTGCCTTCGGCAACAATAAGACTGCTTTATTTATAATTGTTACTAATTTTACTGGGTCTTGAAACACTGTTGAAATAGAGAGCACCCTCTGGCGTTATTTTCTTAGCTCTGTGTCAAAATGTTGAACAGTACTTGCAAACCAATTTGTATTCTAATTATGCAGCTTGGGAACGACCTTGTAAAGTTGATATCTTGCCAGTATTTTAAAGGCTTTATGTAAATGCTTGCCTTATATGAAGCTGGAGAAAACTACACAGTTGGTAAAAAAAGCATCTTGTATATACAGAAAGGCAAATTAACCTCTGACACCTCTCAATCAAAATGGAATACCTGTTTCAGAGAAGTGTTTAATTTTTTACGTATAAATAATAAAAAAAAACCCAGTAACATGAAACAGAAAACACTTTTTTTGCTGCTACTCTTTGAATCTTAAATAAGAAGATTTTTTTCTGATTCATGAAAGCTTCACTTCAACGATTTGACAGATGGTAAATTATTTACATGTGTGTTCTCTGTATTATTGTATTCCTCTTTGAGAGTGAGTGGTAATGTGGATTTTCTGGAAGAGGGGAGACTGCTTCTCCCCTGGTGAGTAACTATGTCTATGAGTAAGACAGGGCACCACAGACTGCACAATATGACAGTAACAATGAGGAGCCCCTGAAAGAAAATTCAAGACTGCAGATAAAAATAATGCTGATAAGAACAGGAAATATAAAGTAAAGGATCAGAAGAAATGGAGGAAATCCTCCTATGAACAAGAGTTGCACAATTAGCTCCAAGATAGTCAATGAGCTGACTGAAAGAAACTGAAATTAGACATACAAAAACAACATAAGCAGGACATGAACTCTTTTCAAGCTCTTTTTCCTCTATTTTTTTTTGTTTATTTTAGTTCTGTTTCTGTGCTGTCCTTCTTGACCATTTCAAGATTTATCATTTAAAATACAATTTTTCTCTGACATATTTTGCATGTTATTTAATGTTTCTGATGTTTGAATAGCTCACTGTGGAGAAAAGATCTAGCATGATCCAACTTAAAGCCATGGCTGACATGCCTCCTGCTTCAAGTGTCTCTCCTCATTGTTCATCTAATTCCTTATTCCCTTCTAAGTACTGCTCTGAAGGTGCTGCATCACATCTTATTTTTCTTTCAATATGTAGCTCATTGTTGTTATTATTGTCAAAATTTTACTTACTAACTGGATTTACTCTCCATATTTCTGACCCATATCCTTGTATTCTCTCAATAGTTGTTTTTATTGATCTTCATGTCATCATGCTCTGGCCAGAAACTGAACAAACAGTTTAGGACTGGGGCTAGAATTGCTCCAGCAAAATCTGAAAATACATTAAACTGCATTGAAAGGCCCTCACAAAATTCAGATTTTCCATTCTCAGAAGACATTTGTGGTTAGAAATAAATTCACTCCCAGTAATTAACTATGGATGTGATTTCAGCTATGCAAGTTGAGCTGAAAGGAGAAGGAATAAAACCATATAAATTTAGCGGTGGGGCATTATTTTTTCTTAGAAATGCAGAAGCTGACAGATTGGCTCCAGAAGTGAAAATGAAGAGCAGGATATAGTTCACCTTCCTACAATAACCCAAAAATCATTTAAATTAAATGCATTTGCTCCCACTCTTGTCAAATGAGAAACAGACATCCCCTTTGCCATATGCACAGGTGATTAATAGTGTGGTTTATTTAAAAAACAATTTGTACTAGCTAAAGTTTAAATGAGTAAGTATATTTGTACTATTTTTGAAAGAAAGGTGAGAGGTCTCTTCATTTTTAAAATATCATTATCAGTCCATATTTTCATATTTTACATGCTGAACCTACCAGCAAATTAAAATGTTATGCAAATACTCTGGTATTTGATGCCAAAGTAGAAAACATTTCTTTAAAAAAGAGATTAATCTCTTTAAAATTAATTATGTTGGAGCATCTAGATATGTATTTGTTTATACAGTTATATAATATGGGTGCATCAAAAATAGAGTTATTTATTTTGCAACAGGATGCTCAAATTACATCTAAACCAGCAGTTTGTAGGAGGCAGGTGTGCACAACAAGTTCTTGACACTGAAGGATGAAACATGTTGCTCCCAAGTTAATAGTGATAGATTCTAGTCTTGAACAGTGGTCTCAAACAGATAAAATGAAAAAGAGAGAGGAAATATTTTGTGGCATTTTAAGGGATATAATCAAGGTGATATAAGAGAAACACCAACTCTGCTTCCCTTCTAAACATCTGCCAGATATGAGACTATATAGATGTGCCAAGGCATGTAAGAGATGGACTTGATTTAGGTCCTGTTAAGTTCCAGGTCAGAAGGCTCAGGCCTTCACAGATGAGGAAGGGCATCAAATTGACCCAAAACATCTTGGTGGATCTCCTGCTTCTGGGAACTCACACTGTTCACAAAATGCAGAATCATTAACATAAGAGATCAAACCGTACAGGCTGTTTTAGCCTTAGTGACTTGATGAATTCAACCTTAGTGACTTTCATGTTCAAGGACAAGCTATCACGATACTTTCAATGTTAAATTTTATACTATAGCGTATGTCTTCAGCTAGTTCTTTTAGAATATAAAAAATGCCCAAGAGTAACTATATTTTAAAAAGAGATTAATCAAATGTTTAAATCAAAATTTTATAGAGCTTATTAACTACACATCATAGAAAACCATCAGAGATTCAAGATGCAACCATTTCCTCTTCCAGAGTCCTCAGCCAGTACTTATGATAAATTTTTAGCCTGTATCTTTATAAGAACTCTTTTATTAAAACTTAGAAGCTATCTGCCATGGTAAGTTTATCGTTACCCTCATTTAAACTCATAATTTACTTAAAGGTGTCTATTGTAACATTATATGTAACAAAAATTTGCAACCCAAATATAATGAAATTTTCTTCATTCTGCTTTTTTTGTAAGTTCTCGGTGCAGATTGGAGGGAAGTGTTCCTTCAGAATCACCTCAGAGTAAAATTATGTTGCATCTTCACTACTCTCAAAGTTTCCCCTCAGTCAACTTAGGAATTTCCAGCTTATTATAATATTTTGGGTGCATACTTTTAATTTTATTTTTACTCCTAAATTTCCAAATTGATAACTTCCAGATTACTATATTTAGACCCCACTTTATGGACAAATCCAAGTGAAATTGATTTCTGTCTACTTTTTACATTTTTGAGATGATCACCAATACCTTGTCCCTTGTGTGTTACTATATCACTCATTATTTTATTGCACAAAGTCTCACACTAACCTATTTACAGCATTCCAGTCAAAGCATTTGATTGTATTTATAACTTTTTGTACTGTTTTGGAAGAACTAAGAAGGAAACTAAGAAAATAAAATATTTAAAAAGAATATACCTAATCTAAGGAAAATTTGTGCTTCATACAAAAAAAAAATAATTTCATGTTTATTCAGGGCCAGTACAAATTATTATTAATTTGCTTTGAATCAATGTCTCAATGATTTCAATCTGTGTAACTGCTCTGGCTTTTTATTATATTTTTCTTCCTTCTCTCAAGGGTTAATATTCAATTTATGAATACATAATGTGTTTTTGGTTTTCTGGTTTTCCAATGCTTGTGTTATAATATTTAGTTAGTCCAATTTTAAAAGATAGTTTCAAGTTCAAGATTATTGGAAATTGAATTAGGAATTTTGTACCTCATTTGTAAGGTTCTGACAAATTAGGTGGAATGGTCAACCTGTGCCAGTTATTAATATCTCAGGTGAGAATAGAGCTTTCCTATATCAGATTAATGTGTACATACATATGCTGTATGTGGTGAAAAATCTCTCCTGTTTGCATGTTAGGCTTCATGAGATCCAGTTTCAGCTCCTTTGTATCTTGCATCTTATTTGCAGGTAGTCAGACTATGTTTTTAAATGGCTGTGAAATGAATGTCAACTTTTCCAAGGCTGTTGCAGTCTGAAAAAGACTATGTACTCTTGAAAGCTCTCAGCAGTTTGCTCAAAACTGTATATATGTATTGTTTTGGGAAGGGAAGTGTTCTCTAAAACCAGTAAAATAACAATGCTGGAAAATATAAATAAGAACTTTGAAAGTTTAAGAATAACCATTGGTAAATCTAATCTTGTTCTTGATATTCTTCTTAAAGGTAAAAATTGCTTTTTAGAAAATCTAGACTTGTAAAAACTGTAAACGATAGTAACGTCCATATCACTAATAAAGACCAGGTCATGTATATAACGTGGGATATGGAGAAAATGTTTCACTTGCCCTAACCCCAAAATAAAGGAAAAAAAAAAAAAAAAAGAAAGCCTTAACACTCAGAGGGGCACTTGTGCTTCTTACACAGGAAGAAGTTTCAGATACTAAATTTTATTTTTTAATACTTTTGATCTCTCCCATCAAATACATTTTGAGAGACTTTAGATGTAAGGAAGCTAAATTTTTGTCTTTTGTGAAGGTGAATTTTATATAATAACTATTTGGTATGGCGGGTGGGAGGAATGGGATGTCAGGCTCAATAGCAAGGCTGACAGTGCTCTCTCCATGTCTTGTCGACCCTCTCTAAGTTTCCCAGACTTGTGCAAACCTGATCTGTGAAATGTACAAGATCATGTCCTTTAGAAGGAATCAGGATGTTGAATAACATTTATTTCAATCTGTACTTCTGAGAAATGTGTTGTAACAACTACAGGTTGCTTTGCCATATCATGCTTGCCTCTCAGTGGAATAACATTCCTTGTTACTCTGAACATGAGGGTATATCTGCTCTAAGGCCCAAGTTCAAAAGTAAGCGAGATTGGCCCATTTATTGTGTTATTTCCCTTCAGATTGTCTTCCATTGTATTTGTGCCTCCTTGCACACCACAGAAAATACATTAAATAGAGGGGTTCATTTGTTGTATGCGCACATACGGGAAATGCAGGAACAATATAATAGGAAATGTCACTTAAATTTCCTCCTTGGTATTAGTTTCAGACAGCATCCTGTGTGCTGGTTGCCTTACGCCCTTCACTACTTAGAAACTGCTGCAGTTTTGTGATGTTCTCTGTATGTAATTTGTGAAGTGCTTTGGGATGAAAAGTGCCATATAAATGTAGGGTATTATTATAGTGTACTTTGCTTGACTGGAGAAGCTTCATCAGGAAGAGTGTTTTATTGGGTTATCTCCTAGGTAACTGTGATTCACTGTAATGATAGTGACTAGCAGTCTTTAAATTGGACAGTAGTGGCACAACTACAATCTAGCGGGAATAAAATTGGATAGCACCAAGTTAGGTAGTGTTGATTAACCATGAACTAAATGGATATGAAATTATAAGCTCTGGCTTCTTAATGACCACACATTTGCAATTCAATATTAAAGGCCATATTTTCCAAGATTCTCCATAGATTTTGGTAACTGCAAGAAGTTACTGCACTATCATATTTAAGCCTCTGCATTTCAACTGCATTTAAAATATTTAAGTCATTGTACTCCTTCTAAGTTAAAAGTCACAGAAAAATGCTTTGCTATAAATATTTTATATATGCAGTTGTAGGAATTGCATGGTAATTAAGACCTCAATTCAGCAAAGCTAATCAGGAAAAAACTCACTTATTATTTCTGGAGGACAATTCACACATTTGAAGTTCATATTTGCATATTATGATAAGAAGCTTTTGGATAATCAGATGTCATATTCCCCCTCCCACTGAACCACTACAGCAACACAAACTTCTTTCTCTCACTTATGCATAACACTCCCTCTTTATAGTTACTCTAACAACTTATTTTAAAAAGCCTTGGCAGTACAGCTAATCTCTCTTTGCTGACTTCCACATAGGATGTTTAAGAAACAGGTCACTAAAAACAGAAATAGATTGTACTATATATTCTCAGGGATACTAGACCAAAGCCAAACAACTTGTCCCTTTTTACTATCACCTGTCCTTATCAGCACCAGGGCAAAAAGTCTTTTATTGCCTTTTAGACTTCAGCAACAGAGCCATTTTCTGGTAGCTGCTTGATAAGTTTTTTTCTGTTGCTGGAGAAAAATAAACATATCCAGGCAGTAGAAAGAACTCTCCACTTGGTACGATGGCAAAAGATTCCTCTATGAAAGTGAGGAAGCTGAGAAATGTGTTGATAAATTGTAGGCTGTTGCCACAAATGCAGCCATGCAATAAGGGTATACTTGCAGAGAAAAGCAATAAAACATCTAAAGAGATTTCTAACAATTGTGTGACAGCACCCTTGGAAGCTTCTCATGTAGTAGTGAGAGACTCTCTTGATCCTTCTCTATATCACAAGTGTTATACAGAGCTTGAAAAATGCATTCCAGGTGCTCTTCTGGAGTACCTATTAATTCTCATAGTTACTCAGCTGGGAAAAAAAAACTTGCCATAGATTTAGAAAAAAAAGGTTAGATCTTAAATTTGTGTTGGAGAAGTTTAAATAAATAAGACATCTAGAAACAGTTCTATATCTACCAGAATGCAATCTGGATTATCAGAATTTGATATTTATAACATATTAAGACAGGAAGAAGAAAGCAAAGTGGCTTGCAAAGAGAAACTTATATTAAAATTCAACCACACAAATTTAAAATTTTACAGGTTTAAAACTAAGCCTGAGCTAGTAGAATTCTGTGTCCTGATAGCAGATGAAGAGAAAAGAGAATAAGCACTTATGAGTACAGGAAATTTAATCATAAGATGTTAAATATTGGCATAGATGCACTTCACTTGGACTATTGACACTGAGAAACCCCAATACCTATGTGACCATATTCAGGCTCTTCTGTGGTGTCCAGCATATCAATGACCCTTGTGTCTCTACTACAGCATGGATCTCCCTCCCCTATCTCCACTAAAACACCACAGCAAAAGTCCTCACTAGCACATCATCCCTCAAATATTATTGTGCTGCCCCCAGGCTTGTCTCTAGTCAGACTTCTTTTATCCCATTTCCTCTTCAAATCTAGTTTAAAGTTCTTTCAATAAGCTCTGCTAACCCCTATGTGAAGACCATTTTCCCCCTTTGAGACAAGTACACCCCATCTGTCACCATCTGGCCTGATGTTGTGTAAACTGACCCATGATCAACACCACCTCCCTCCCCCCAAATTCTGTCACTGACACCAGACTCTTAGCCAAGTATTTATCTGCTGACTCTTCCTGATACTTCTCTCTTCATTTCCTGCAACTGGAAGGATAGAGAACTCTACTGTGCTCCTGGTCCCATAGACAGTCGTCTCAAAGCTTCTGTTGATTGTCCTCAGGCTTCTTGTAACTTCATTGCTGTCTATCTGAAATAATGGACAGTGATTTGAGGGCTGTACCCAGGTAGGAAGCTTTCTCCACTTCTTCAATCCAAACCCTGGCCAGGCATTAGACTTCACTAAGAAGTGGATCCAGGCTGCATATTGGGCCTTCTGCTCCCCTCAGGAGACAGTCTCCTGTAAGAGAGACAAAATTTTTGCTTTATGAATGGAGTTCTGATGCAGGGCATGAGCTGAATTAACCTTGGAGACACTTCCAAGCTCGATGAACTATTGTACTCATCATTGTTTGGTTCCACTTGGTTCCTCTATTATGCCAGGGCACCTGGGAAGGATGGGCAGTCGCAAAGGAGATGTGTCTGCTGCACCAGGAAGGGGTTTTTATCCATTGCCTCACATACCTTGACTCACCTTATTCATCCAGGTGGAGAGAGGAGTAGGGAGTACTTTGTGTGACACACCCTATCTGTTGGGTCTGTCACAGGGAAGGTAGGGTGTGCTTCTAGTATGGAAATGGTAGGAAATAGGGAATAACATCTTTCATTGCTCTGTGGAAGTTCACAGGTCTTGTTTTCCCTGTTAAATTGCCTTTAGCTCGCTCCAAAAGTCCTTTTGGCTTCCTTCTGTTTTCTCCTCATCCCACAGGAGAGGGACTGACTGAGTATCTTTCTGGGTACTTGGATGTCGCTTGTGGTCAACTCACCAAAATTAAAGTCACATTTTCTAAGAAACCTAATGAGAAAATGTGGCTGCATGAATTTTTTTTCCCTTGACAAACTATATGTGAAATTAAAGGTATAACTCATTGAAACAGATTACTAAATATAACTATTGACAGGGGCCTTTGCCAGCAGAGTTTGACAGGTCTTGACAGGTAATAATAGAGCTTTGACAATACATAATTTCTGGGAATCTTCATATCCTCTCTTAAGAAAGCTGCATTGTCTCTAACTGAGAAACAGTGGAGGTAGTTTGACTTGCAAGAAGATTAATTGAAGGCTCAACCAATAACAGATGTAGCATGAAATCAGAATGTTTTACCAAATTACTGCTGCTCTGCTATCACTAACTGTATAAAGAAGCAGTCACTGACCTATTGCAAACCTTATGTATTTTCAGGGGAAAACTGAAGCTATGCTCAGGGCTTTATATTTTTTCTGAAAATAATGCAACAAAAGTGTTTCTGAAGCTGCATCATGTTTTTCCAAACTAAGATAAAAAAAGCTTCAACTTTTTTGGAATCTGGCGTAGTTTTTAAATGTGTTTGATCTGATTTAATTTCTTTTTATAGAATGAGTAAGGACAAACATATCTATGATGTGGCTGCTCTCATTGAAATTGTAACTCACTATCAGATACATTTTTGTTACTGCACTAATATTTGAATTATTATTTGGTTCAGTCATAGATCAGATTTCAGGAGGTGTTAGCTTTCTCTTTTTCTATTGTTCTATTGAAGGTACCACAAAATAAATATAAAAATAAATAAATCTGTAATGCCTTGCATAAGGCTTTTAACTGTGTGTTTTTCAAACTGACCAAATAGTTATAGCTGAAGACAAGCATAAACAATTTCCTCTTCAAATAGTAGGGTTTTTTTGTTTTATGTTTATCATAATTAATTCATGCAATTCCAAAGGTTCAAAGTCTGTGCAGAGTATCATAAAGTATCTAGAAACTTTACTAGAATAAGTAAAGGGTGCAATATATCCTGTAACAGCATAGCATCATAGAATCAAGACTGGTAAAGACTGAGATTATAGAGTCCAACCTTTAAACACCACCATGTCAATTAAACCATGGCACTAAGTGCTGACTCCAGTCATTTATTGAACACTTTCAGGGATGATGACTCTGTTACCTCCCTGGGCAGTATTCCCTTCCAATGCTTAACTACTGCTTCAGTGACAAAATTCTTCCTGATGTCCAACCTGAACCTTTAACAGATGTAGTAAAACTACTTCACAGTGGTGGTAAACTGACATTAGAGTATGTATAGGTAAAAGCCAAAAGAGATTAACAAATGGTTATGGATTTTTTAGTAGTCTATGTGGAAGGATAATGTTGAACAAGAAATGCAGTCTTTTTCCTGGGGCAGTTACTCTACACATGCTAGAAGACAGTGTCACAGTAAGAGTTACTGTTTTGTGGCATCAGAAGCATAGACGACAGAGGCAAGGACACTTTTCTACCAAACACATATGGTGTAGAAAAATGTCAAAACACAATAGCCTGTGAGTTGTTTGATACCTTATGGTTACTTTTGGTATTTAATACACCCTCTACATCTTTGGTAATGAATAATTAACCAGTTCAATGTTCTTTTCTTTAATGGGAAATGGAACCTGGTTGGTGGTTCTTTCTGTCTTTTTAAGGGAAGCCACCGTCTTTCAGAGTGTGACTACGACAGGCCTCGTAATCAAACTCCACTACTTTCTAGGTGTATATGGGAAATGCATTATAGACATTATCAGAATGTGTATATTTGGCAAGACAGTGAAGTCGTCCTTAACCTCATCCTGTTTTTGAACCAAGCTTTTCATGCCTACAGCAATTTCCCTTCAGTAAGCTAATATCTTAAGTACTCCCTAAAAATCCCGAGCATATCAGCATGAAATGATTAACGCTATCTGAAATTATCAGCAAAATAAGACTGTAGCAGTTTATGTTGAATTTTTCTGAGTGATGAAGTCTGTATGTTGTCTCATGCTGAAGCATAGCCCTGTGCTAACCTAAGAAGTCAAGTGACAAGATTTTGGCACACTTGTTGCTCATTTTTACAGATTTTGTAGCTGGGTTATCAGGAGTGAGAAGTCAGGATTTAAAAGGTGTAGATCTTCTTAGTATGTAGCAATGTGGTTTTTGGGATTCCATGTGCTCCCTTTGTTCCCCTGCTCTGTATACTATTGGTTCATTTTGAAATATGCTCTGCTGTACCTGAAAACCTATTTGTGTGTTCCCCCTGCCAATTCTCCCTTCCTCCTCCTGAGACTGGCTCTGGGGGAGACAGTCCCTCCCCTTTCTCTTCCCCTTATAAGCCCANCCCCCCCCGAGAGAAACATCTTTAGTACGTCTGCTCAACTAAAATAGGTTGGATAAATAAATCACGTGAACAAAGACTTTGGCTGATTCCTAAAATAAAGGAAAAGAGAAAAAAGAATCAGATTCTAAATTACTCATAACATTGTCCTTAAGCTTTCCTTAAAGCTATTTGGTGCAAGCCTATAACCTTAAATGAAAGCTGATTATTATTTGCAAGAATGAATACAAGTTGCAGTGGTGTGACTTCTTTAACAGTTGTCCATTGACTACTTTGAGGAGTTTTACTAAACATACATCAGTAATAAAAAAAAAAAAAGGAAAGAAAGAAAAAAAAAAAGAAAAAAGAGAAAAGCTTTTCTAAATAATATAGATAAATTTATAATTTCTACAGTTGTTACTACAGTCTTATAGTATTGATCTCTGGAGCTACCATTGGTTTTTCTTTTATTCTATTGACTGAAAGGGGATGTGAACCAAGATTTTGTAACTGTGTTTCTAGAGTTCTTCAGTCTAACAATGAATATTATCTATAAGTCATTTCAACATTTTGCTGTTATCTTCTCATACTTCTAAGCTCTCATTGAGATGCAACTCTACACACTGAAACTGATGTCCAATAATTTTGATAATTTTTAGGCATACATAACTTCTCAGTTTACAATGTCCACACACGTGTTGCTTTGCTTCAACTACTATCTGAAGACAGCTCGTCATTTGACAGTGTAATAGATTCTGTGCAATTCAAGGGAAGGAGATAGAAGTTTCTTTTACTGATCGAAACTTAACAGTCTTATGCTTTTAGTAATCTCTTTGGATCTGAATTATTCAGCAAAAATTACTATTGCAAGACAACACAACCATAGTCAAACGTTTAAAAAGAAAGGTTAACTTCACAACTTGTGTGAATCAGTTAGGATTGTAATTTATTCTGTAATAATGTGCAATGAAGTTTGCATTTTACAATTCGTCTTCTTGGTACTGTACAGGTTATAATGGAGCATCTCACAATAGTTTTAGAAGCAAAGCATTCAGCACCTGACCTATTTTGTTTTATTTTACATAATGAATTTGAAAGGGTTGCAATAGCATAAGGTGTGGGAGGAAAAAATCCTATTTGTTTCTTGGATTTTTTTACATTTTTCAGTAACTCTTTCATAAGACTGTGTCCATCTATGATTCCACTGTAGTATATGTATATTGACTGTCAGAATTTAGCAGGAACATCTTTAATTTAATATAGTGCCCCAAGGGGACAACAGAATTAAAAAAAAATTAAGATACTGGTAGAGATTGGTCAGGCTTTGCCTCTGTTCTAATGAAACTAACTCTTTGTGTTTTCATTTGTTATATGATGTGTGAACTCTTCAATGGCATGAATTGTTCAACTGTTGGAAGGAAGGAAGGAAGGAAGGAAGGAAGGAAGGAAGGAAGGAAGGAAGGAAGGAAGGAAAGTTTAGAATCCATTCTTTTCACCTTTAAAATTCAAATCTTGTTTTACAGTCAATTTTGATGTGAAATTAGTCTAGTTCAGCTCATTATGCTACCAGCTGAAGGACCCTATTTTGTCAGTGAAGCCTAGAAAATTGAGGTTGATGCAGTGAAGAATTGACCTTAATATCCGGAAAATTTTCCACTTCTGCATTGTTCTGTACTGCCTGGTGCAGAATACATGTTGACTATGCAAGTAGTTGTTAACCTGTCATCCTAGTAGTACATGAAAAGTTAATAAAGTGCCCTTCTTGTAGCAGGATGGATAATATTTTAATTCAGATAGTGTAGGTGTGCAAACATGGCAGAAACAACCATAGATCTGGATAAAACTGGGATTCACATAAAAAACAGGAAGAAAAAGAAATGGAAGAAGCAAAATTTCTCACCACTGAATCTGCCTGTTAAAATATTATTTACTTACCTTTGTAGCTGGATTTGGGGTTATAGGATGGCTATCTCAGACATCCTGTGAAGATGCCATGCATGTAGGTCTAGGAAGTACCCAAAGGCAAATTTCCCGAGCTCTGCCTCACTTGCTCCACACAGCAAGAGCTATCAATTATTGCAGATGCATTAAAAATGCAGGTAATAACTGACCTATTCTGGAAAATATATGCAAACACAGTTGTGTAATTGTAATAATCTTGTTTAGCTACTGTCATAAACATGATGTCCATAGCGGTGAAAACATGGAAAATTAAAAGATCATCCTTGGTTACTTGTTCATCTTCCTGTTCTTATTACTCAAAAATATCTACTTAATACAAGGCAGTTGGCTTGGATATTAAATATGCTTTGTCATGGAGCTTCATCAGGGGTTTTGGCTGTGATAGTTACTCTTCTTCATAGTAGCATGTATGGCACTATGCTTTGGATATAAACAGTAGGGTACACAGTGTCAATAATATACTAATGTTTTAGTTATTGCTGAATGGCGCTTGCACAGCATTGTGGCAGTCCTTCTTCCCCTGTTTCCTCTTCAGGACAGCCTATAATCTCAAGGTCAGGAACACTGTCCACCGCAGGAATTTCTGGAACTTAATTTTGCATCCCCAGTCTCCAAATAAATCATCCTAAATTTTTTCTAACCTGATTTTTCATTATATGCTTAATTTATGTAGTAAGAAATTGAGTGGATCTTTTAGCTGAACACAAGGTGTAGTGCATGCTTTCACAAATTTATATGAAACCTGTTTTTGCTAGCACCTTTAATGAGGATGTTTCAAGAGACCTAAAGCACTCATTTGTGATAAACATCAAGGCCTTCTCTGTTTCTCGTGTTGCACCCATGAAGCAAGAAGCTGGGACTGACCAGAAAGTAAGGAGTGTACATACATGGGACAGCTGACCCCAGTGGACCCAGTTCAGTTGAAACAAAATTTATACCACATCTCAGTTCCCACTTGCATTTATTCACACGCAAACAAACACACACGCACACACTCACACACATTCAGAATATTCAGAGTTGGAAAGTACCCAAAGGGATCATCATCATGATGTCATATTCAGCAGTAAAAGCAAAGGGGGAAGAAGGAGAAAGTAGAGGACGTTTGGAACTTATGACATCTGGCTTCTGAAGTACCTGTTACATCTGATGTAGCTCTGCTTTTCCTGGAGATGGCTAAACACATGACAGCTGATGGGAAGCAGTGAATGAATTCTTCAAGTAGCATCGCTGGCATATGCACCTTTAGCTTTACCTCAAAATTGCTTTACCTGAACACATAAGCTGTTTCACATTCACCCTTGTTTTTCTCTTCTCTGTTCTAGATTTGGGAATGATCAAGAAACTGTGTGTTGATAAGCTGCCTACCAGGGTTAAATCACAACATTCTCCAAAAAAGAGGTAATGAAGTCCTTAATGTTTCAAGTTCTTAAATGTGTGAGGAGAAAACAGTATGTGGAATGTTTCAAGTTCTTAAATGTGTAAGGAGAAAATAGTATGTGGAATTCATTGCTTTACTATCACAATATATAAGACAAATTCATCTATAGCACAACGGCAAGGACATAGATTTCATGTGCTACAGTATGGAAGAAATTAAAAATATAACTGTTATTGGGAAAAGCATGTCTTCAATACTAGGAATTAGTTTAAATAATCACTATGAACAGCACAGAGGTGTTTAAATGGTAATGAAATGGTCATAAATTGGAATTATTGCTGAGTGTTAAAACCAGAGTCGTAATAATGATGATTTGAACACTTAATTGTGAAATTTTTATAGAAAAGTAGCAAATTTCCAACTACTTGGTCATTAAAAAGTATCAAAAAAGTTATAATCATGTTATTGTGTTAATGCTTTAGACAGGCCGCTGACTGGTATACATGGGGAATCCATTTTGGATTTCAAAACCATTGTCATAGAACCCTTGTGTTTATCAATTCCAGTTAAAAGCACCTATTCATATTATCATAATATAGTGAAATAGAACTTCTGGTACTCCTGGTTGAAATGGCAAGTCCAGATTTTATTGAGTACGTGTTATCAAAATCCATTAATTTGCAATACTACACTACATTAGCTCTGAAAGACTAGAAGAGCCTATGGACACTTTTTTTCTGCTGGTCTTTCATAAAAATTTTATTGGCTGAACCATTAAACCAAGGTGCAATTTTTCATGGCATACCAAAACTACTCCTACTTTTTTTTTTTCATTATAATTGGAATTACACTGTGGAGGTAGACTTCTGGTATTCAAAGCAGGGATCGTAGTTTCACAAGGCCTTCACATAATCCCACTACTTCCAAGAGATCCATCACCTTACAACAATTACACCCATAGTAGATATTAGGAACAGCCTAACTGATTTCAGTATTTGGTAAACAGACCTCCTTGGAGATTGGAATGATACTTCCAGTGTTTTAGTAATTTCTTAAACTGCAGAGTGGAGGAGTGTATGCACTCATCCACAATATCAAGCTGGAGGCATTAATATTTTTAAAAACTTTGAAGCTACAAAGTTTAAAGGATGGATGAGGAATATTCTTCTGACATGAACCTTTTTTAACACTTGCAATTTATTAGTTTATTTAAATATATACACTGTGACTGTCTTTTACTGTGCCTTTACATTTGAGTTGATGAGATAATCTAGTTTCACTGAACCTAGTTATTTTTAAATTACGTATGTTTCCTTTAAGAAAGAGCTTCTGCACCTTATTTATTGTACTTTTATATAAAATAAATAGTGTAATAACAACTTCTAAATTAAATACTGGTATAACATATCCTTCACAGAATCTATAATACAAAATTCACCACAACATCCTTTTTCAAGCATAAAATTCATTTAAAGCATGTCAATAACGTAACCTTTGATGTCATGCAAACTATAAAATTTATATTTAACATTTTGTTTAATGTTTGGAGGTATGCAGTATAATGAAAAGTCACCTTAGGGAAGGAAGTAAATCCATGGTTTGTGATCACACTGAACTCTGTTCAGTGTTAAAGTCTGTGCTAACAAATTAGAGAAAAGTAATTACAGGAAAGTTTTATTAGATCTCATTTAATACTGTTTACAGTCTGGTGTTACATTTTAGAAAAATGACTGCTCTTTCAGACTACCTGTTACTCATGTTTGAAACATAATCTCTTTCTTTTTAATTGAGCTTTTTTTTTCAAAATAATGTTTATACCAGTAATTTATTAAAATTTTGCCTATGAAAGACATTTCAAGAGTTTTAAAAGTTTTATCTGCAGGGAAGTTTATAATAGTTCATTTTGTATTTGGAATGTGGATTTAAATAGTGTATTTTTGAAAACTGATGGCAGAGTTTTAAAAGAAGGTGGAACAATTCATATATCAACAAGATTTCCTCTATTAAATAATTTAATAAGTATCTTTTATTCTGTTAGGTGATGATTACTCTGTCAGAAATTCATATTTAATACATATTGGAATAAACATGAAGGCAGATAGCAAACGCTGTCTTGACAACAGCTGTACAGATAGTCAGCATTTAGCATGTGTGATATCCTTGAAAGGCTGCTGGCTTTGATCTTATTCCATTTAGTTAGTCTACTTCTACTTCAACGTTAACTACTGCAAACTTTACTTTAAGTTATAGTTAAGCCTAGATAGTCTTCCATGGAAGAAACTGATGATTACCACTTAAATTATCATTTTTGTCTACCCAATTTTCTTCTCATTTTAAGAATGTTTAGAATTTTATTTTACAACAAATATTGCTCTTTTTCATTTTGTAAGGATACATGACTGCTCAGAAAAAAGAAGTTTTGTGGAATTTTATTTCTTTAACATTTTTCTTTTTAAGGTCTGAGTTCTGAGAAAGACAGTGAATGGACATTCATGAAAAACTCTAAACCCAGCCACTTCCAAATCTGATTCTGCTACAGACACTTATTTTCCAATGTCTTTATTTCATTTCTTTACTCCTTTTTTCACTCCTTTCCTTTACTGCAACCTCCTTTTCTCCTCTCTTTCTATTCTTGCCTGTCTTAAGCTATATGAAGTTCTTTCTTTAGAATCAATGATAATTGAGGTGAAGGTGGTGTTGAAAACAGCCTCACTCACTGTATAATTAACATAATTATATTTTATATTATGCATATTATATCTCATATACTGCATAATTAATAATTCATTTCTATAGTGTTTCCCATCCAATTAAGCTATAATTTATTGCAGGATTAATAGTTTAAAATTCTATGGTGCATGCACAAGGACTGATGAATACTGGAACAGCAGAAAGTCAGACAAACTAGAATAACCTGAACAGTCAAATGAGTGCCACAGCTGTTAAGCTAAGAATACTCATTAACTGTACTTCTGCCTGCCTCAATATTTATCTATTGACATATATAAAATTATCTGAAGGACAGGATTTTCCTCAATTAAAGCCCGTTTCTTACCTCTCCCAGCTACTGGATCTGAAGTCCTCTCATGCTATCAGAGATCTGAACTCTAGGGTATAATTGTCTTTTATAGTGAAAGTGTAGTTTTTCCATGTTTTCTACACAGCAAGAACCAATACAAGACTTCTTTGCAAACCTTACATATATCATCAAGAATCAAAGGCCCAAATAATCAAAGGTCATTTCAAATTTTGAAATATTCAATATATTTCTTGAAATCCCATTTTCGTTTGCAATTTCTAGCCCACAAAACTCTCTAGTTGAGGGAGTGTATCCAAGTACTCTGTCCATTTGTGCACTCATGGCTGGTGCACATTAGGTCGCAGGGTCAGCTGGTAAAAACTGAAGTACAAAGAATACTCATTGCTGACACATATTGCATTGCTTCCCATGGTCATGACCCATTGAGAAATATCAGTAATGCACATTAACACAAAATTACTGAAAATTAACTCCTACCTATTATTCTCCTCCAGAAAGCAAGAGGTTTGTCTTCATTTCTCTGTTATTTTCAGAAATACTGTTAGTGGTTCTATAACTTTTGAGATGAAGGAATGCAAATAATCCAGGCCAAGTGGAGGTACTGTTCTTCCTTTAAAAGTACTGTACTCTCTCAAAAGCTTCTTATCAAACTGTATATTCACAACATATTTATTGCTTTGGAAATATGTGTACCTTTATAATTTATCTTGTTAAATCCTGATTTAATAAAAGCACTTCGTTAGATCAGCCATTTCAGAAGCACATTGATTTTATATCCCTCCTCATTTCTTGTACTTCTGTTATGTCTTTAGCATTTTCCTCCTGTTACAAATGAGAATTTCTTTGACCTCTGCTTATTTCGTAACTTCCCACCCTGGGCTTTTCTGAAAAAATTTTGCTGAGAGACTGTGTAAAGTCAAACATAAATTAAAAATAAAAAGCAAATTACTTACTTGCTATGTATGAATTTGGGTCTAATGAACTAGACTATTTAGCACTATTATTCTCACCAATCCAATGAGATCTTTCTTAGCTAGCAGCTGCCTTGTAGGAAAAGAAGATCCCTAAAACACTTTGATTCTGGATGCTGCTGAGTAACCACCCTGTAAATCTTTTAGTTTTTCCCTTTCAATGTCACTGTTTTTAGTCTTGAGTCCTTGACCTAACAGTTATACTAATCGCAACAGTCTTACTTTTCTCTGAAATTTTACTCTTCCTATCTTGCTTGTATGTATTCCATATGCTTTGTCACAGTTCTGTTTCACAACTCACTGATTTTTTCCATAAATTTTAGTCAAGATTATGAAGCAGCATTGCTAACTGTTGGAGTACAGTCAACTGAAGCACTGAGAGGTGGTATATAATTTTTCTGTCTACTGTCAAATTAATTTGTGAAGATGGGGTTTTGGGGAAGGATAAGTAGTCTTATGAAATGAAAACCCAATATTGCACCTTTTTTTTCTGACTATAACTCTAATGTGCTTTGAAGGAACAAGACTGTTGAAACGGCAGGACAGGTAAAGCTTTCAGGACTTTTCTGTTTCACCAATAAAGACTTCAGAAGTAGAGGAAAGGTGATATAGAGACTGAAGAAATAAGAGGAAAATGTCTTAAACTCTGAAAGCATTTCCAAGAGGTCTGTGAGAATAAACTTCACTTCTATAAATTTCTTCAAGTCCAAATGGATTTGAAAGATAAATTTTATAATATTCATGTTTTTATTTTCAGTGAAAATTAATTCCTGGACTTAATTATAATCTTTAATGTTTATTTTATTATGAATAATCACAAAATGCATTGAACAACAAATGTTCTGGATTTGAACTACATCTCTGCTGTATTTGAGCTGCATGAAGAAATTATTCAGTTAGACACCCCCTACTTCAACCCTGAGGAGACATGTCTACCAGAGGAGAGAGAGTACAGCTATTCTGCATCACTGAGCTGGCTAATTCAACTTTCTGTCCATGATTCAGACATCAAAGCAGCTCCACCTTTTCTGAAAGTCTCTCTCAATATTCTGAAGAAGAGTTTGGCTGACTTTTTCAGAAAGTCAGCTAGAATTTGGAGTATATAAAAGCAGCCCTCATGATTATTCCAGAATAGTTTTTACTTTTCATGCTATGAAACATTGTACATTACCTGAACTATTCAAACTAATCCTGTCACTGTTGCAATTAATCAACATACTCTTCTATTAAATTACATGCCAACTTCCTTTGAAACTGGCAAAGTTAAAGAACAAGTGTTACCAGTAACATCTTCCTGTGAACATTTTTGATTCTTCCACCCTGCAAAAGCCACAGATACCAGATTATAGCTATTTCCTGAGTGCTTTAAAAGCAATGCTTTCCTTTCAGGTGAATTCTTAGTGTCATTGAAGGTTTGATTAGTATTACTAAAGTGTAATTTACTTCTAAGCAACACTCTGCATCATATCAAAGGCCCTTTTCATGTTATAAAGTATAAATAAATGGTGCTTTAGCAAACAGAGGTACATAGCCTTTCTCTCCTCCCCAGAGGAAAAATACTAGAATGGCAAGGACATTATCTTGCAAGTGAAGCCCAGTAGATGAATTATGATAACTTATTCAGTCTTTCTGACAATATTTAAAACATTTATTTAGAAGAAAAAAAAGAGTGATAGCCCTTCATTGGAGACATTTGCCTCCTTTTTTGAAGAGATGTGAATAATTGGCATTTTCTTTTTCTGGCCATGATAATCTGATAAGATCTTGTAGCAAAGCATTGTTATGAGCAATGCCTTTCCCCATTCTATCTGTTAGGGAAATGTCACTGTGCTTATCCTAAGGGAAGACGTAGAGAAAATGTTCTTCCAAATCCTAGCAGATTTAATCTTTCTTGCTATGCCTGAAAAAGAATGTTTTTGACTGCTGTGCTCTGTCTGTGAATGGGCCCACCAGGAGTACATCATCACTGTGCCCAATTCATTCATCCTCTTCCAGTTCACTTCACTGGATCCCAAAGAGGAACACGGGCATGCCAGAGGCAATAAACTCTCTGCAGAACAGCCTCACTGTTTACAGAATTTCTTGAGAGAAACAGCATTCTGTGGACATGAGAAAAAAAGTGAGGTTTTTCACATAATTTTATTTTGGTGTAGAAAGAAAGTATACATATAATACATAAAATTATTTTCTCTATACAGATATTGTACTCAAGGGGATTAAATAATTAGATAGCATTCAACTCATGACCTGCTTTTTTAGATTTAATTTAGAAATCTGGATGATGCACACAATTAAAAAAACCTGGAATCAGACATATGGTTCATATTCCCCATTTTTCACTGCAGTCAAAAATGAGGTAGTTAGGGGGAGGAGATTGTTTAAAAAATGTTTTTGACAGCATCAACAGTACAAGTGTGAAAGGTTGCTGAATTCAATAGCCTGATGAGCATGAATCTGCTGTTACTCTTTCTCCTTAAGTCCAGCCAGTGGCAAGGGTGACCACAAATTCCTGATAGGCAAGCATGCATGAATACACACAAACACAATATACATACACATGGCTAAGCACATGGATCAGCAGAGACAAAAAAACATAACACTCAAACAAGCATGGATGGGCTGATAGCTGTCTCCTCTCTCCTGAACAAGGTTGAAATCTGCTGACAGGATGCCTATACTTATCCAGATATTTATATACATTATAAATTGTAGAAATTCAGTCAACCCAGTAGTTACTTCCAGATCCCCAGATTTCTCAAGCTGTTGGTATTGAAATGTACAATGCCCCATGACTCATAGCTCTACTCCATTATCAAGTTCCTAGACTTAAAGTCTCCCCACTGTTTGCTTCTAGATTTTCTTGTCGTCTACTTGCTAATTACTCTGGCTTGAATAACACACATTCACAAGCACAAGTGTTATATAAAAATGTTATACAGAGGCCAATTGCTTTCATAGAATCATAGAACATCCTGATTCGGAAGGGACCCACAAGGATCACTGAAGTCCAGCTCCTGGCTCTGCAGAGAACAGCCCCAAGAACTACACTATGTGCCCAATAGCATTGTCCAAATGCTTATTAGACTCTGTCAGGCTAGTGCTGTGACCACTTCCCTGGGGAGCCTGTTCCAGTGCCCAACCACCCTCTGCGTGAAGAGTCTCTTTCTAATATCCAACCTAAACCTCCTCTACCTGGCAGGAGTTCCTCTACCTGACACAGCTTCAGGCCATTCCTTTGGGTTCCGTCACTGGTCACCAGAGAGTGAGCAATCAGTGTCAGCCCCTCCATCTCCCCTTGTGAGGAAGTGTAGAATGAGGCTCCCCACAGTCTTCTCCATGTTGAAGGAGCCAAGTGTCCTCAGCTGCTACTCATAAGGCTTTCCCTCCAAACCGTTCACTGTCTTCAAAACCCTTCTTTGGACACTCTCTAATGGCTTTTTATCTTTTTTTATATTATGGTGCTCTGATGCAGCAGGGTCCGGGAGGGCTGCACAGACTGGCTCCCCCCCGGACCCCCGGTCCCTGGTCCGCATAATTCCACCGGATCCAAAGTGGGAGGCCCCTGGGGTCCCGCGGCGTGGCGCGAGTCTCCCAACCACATAAATTCAGCAGGGAATGAAGTAAGATGAAGAAATGAACTGGAACTCCATCTCTGCTCTGTCAGGGAGGTTTATTTGGGGTAAGGAAAAAGGGGTTCCAGGGGAAGGAGAAGGGGGTAGGTCAGCGGCTGGCAGCTCAGAGATGCAGGACCTCTCTCTGATGCAGGCACGGGCTTATAAGGGGAAGAGAAAGAGGAGGGACTGTCTCCCCCAGAGCCAGTCTTAGGAGGAGTAAGGGAAAATTGGCAGGGGGAACACACCAATAGGTTTTCAGATACAGCAGGATGCGTATTTTAAAATGAACCAATAGCATACAAGGCAGGGGAACAAAGGAAGCCACATGGAGATCTGAAAATTGCATTACTACAGTGCTCAAAATGGCACACAGCACCCAAGGTGAGGCTGCCCCAGTGCAGAGTAGGGCAGGATGATCACCTCCCTAGCCTGGCTGGCGATGCTGTTCCTGATGCTCTCCAGGACACGGCTGACCCTGGCCAACTCATATTCCATTTGCCATCGAACAGGACTCCCATATCCTTTTCTGCAGTGGCTCTCCAGCCTCTCATTTCCCACATCTTCATGTCTTTAAATATCCTCCGGGATGTGGACTCGACCACTTCTGTGGGAACCCTGCTGTTTAGAAGAAATTTTTCCTAATATCCAATCTAAATCTCCCCTGACGCGACTTGAGACAATTTCTTCTTTCCCTATCACTTGTTATTGGAAAGAAACCAACACTCACCTCATTACCACCTCCTTTCAGGTAGTTGTAGACAGCTATAAGAACTCTCTGCCCTGAGCCTCCTTATGTCCTGGCCAGATACTGCCACTTCCATCACCACTCTTCATAAGACTTATGATCTGGACCCCTCTACGCCCATCCAAGACATTCTCCAGGAGAATGCTGTGGGAATCAGTGTGAACTATTGTACTAAAGGGCAGGTAAACCATATCCACAGCCTTTCACTCACCCACTAAGTGGGTCATTTCTTGTCGAATGAGATCAGGTTATTGAAGCATGGCCTGCCTTTCATAAACCCATTGCCCTTGGACTTCTAGTTACAGCTTCATCTCTGCCTACCTAAAAAGGTAATAATCTGATGGCTGTATCAGTGTAGGAAGCTTTCTCACCATATCTTCAAGTTCATTAAGATGTGGGTCTGGGCTGCATATTAGGCCTTCTATTCCCCTCAGGAGACAGTCTCCTATGACAATGAACCATCCTTTTTGCTTTATGGAAGCAGTTTTGACACAGGGCTTGGGCTGACTTGACTTTGGAGACACCTCCAACCTTGGTGAACCATTGTCCTTGTCATTGGTTCCACTTGCCAGGGCACCTGGGAAGGTGGGGTAGTACAGAGAAGATGCATCTGCTGTGCCAGGCAGGAACTTGTTCCCATTGCTCTACACTTTGAAGTCTTCACTTTCAGCCAGGTGAAGAAATTATAGGAAATCTCCCATATCACGTGTCCTGTCTGCCTGTGAGTCCTGTCCCAGGAAAGGTAGGTGCAATTCCAGTAGTATTCCAGTGCAGTTTCAATCTCTCCCTCAGACTTCCTGATGCTTCTCAACCTGTGCTCCTTCTCCCAAAGCAATGTCACTAAGCGGAGGAGCTCCTCTACCTGGGCACACCGCCCAAGGTGCTGCTGTCTGGTGCTGGTCTAAAAGCAGAGCACAGTTGCTCCTCTCCCTGACAAGTTCTATCAGCCACTGTCATGCAAGCTACAGGCTCCAGGCAGCTCTCTCTGCCCATCTGAGGTTTCCCCAGTATGGGAAATCCTGCCATGCCCACGACAGGATGCTCCTCTGTGCATCATCCTGGCACCGGATCTATTTATTGAGTTACATATCAACCCCTATCAGCTTAAGAGTAGATCTACAGAATCACATCAAAACAAATTAAATATTTCAATGGATTGCTGGATTGCTAAAAAGAAGCTTCTGTTATTCCCACCAAAATTAACACTTTTTAAGACAGTTCTGGCATTGATAGGTAAGAATTTTATTCATACATTAAAATATTTCCCTTCAGTTTTATAAAAAAAAGCCTCTTCACTTATTGCCATGTTGAATGAAAAATTCTCAGGAAAGTAAGTAATAGCATCCTTTGATTTCAATTTCTTTTGGATTTCTGAAAGGAAAAAATTAACTCAGATTCTTAGTGAAGGGTTAATCTCATCAAACAAATATAAATTGGCAGGGTGGATTAATCTCACCTAATAGATGTCCACAGCACAGAATCTTTATCTGAACTAGTCATGTAAAACTCTCATATAATCAATGGACAGAACAGGCACTTAGAGGGTCTCATTCAGCTGACCTATTTTAGATACTTATACTTGAACAAATATCTATTTCTCTCCAGTGACTTAGAAAGGAGCTTAGAATGACTAGCTCAAATGTCAAGCAAACATACTTCTAACAAACTGCAGAATCTAATGGACTAGGATCAAATTAGGACTTGACTTATTCCCACTGAAGTATAAAATTGGATTTTAGGATTCCTTTAGAGCTAGAGAACATTAGTGTTACAAAACACATTACTTTTTCCCAGATGTCATTATCACACTTCTTCCTAACAACTTTGAGCTACATCTAGATTAATCCTGACCTGTCATCATGTATTCGGCTTTGCATATGATTGATGCAAATTTAATAGGTAAACTGAGGATTTCAGCACTTTAGTTTTACAAGGAAATTTTATCTGGAATTCAGGTCTAGCATCATACAACTAAAATTAAAATTAAGAGATCTACAGTTCAGAAGTTCAACTCCAGACCATATACTTGTACATTTGCATGCATGTATGAGCATAGGATTCCAATCAGTTGTCTAAACAATTCAGAACGGGTGCAGCCACAGCCATTTGAGGTACCTGAGCATATCCGAAGTATTCAGCTGGGTCTAGAAGTTGTGTTACCAGGCATACATGACCCCAGCCTAGTGGGACAGAGGTAAAACCAGCTGTGATTAGATGGTAATTACTTAGATCACATGCCTATGCTCAGGCAACTAAACAAGCCTTCCAAACAATGCACTTAGCAGTGTTTGAAGAGCTATTTTGCTGAGCCAGGTATTGGGAAGCCAAACAGAGAAGGGAATAGGTATGTCTTGACATTTTTTGATTTTGTTGTTTTTTTCTTGTGAAAGAATGAGGACTGGAAAATATATTGGTGCTTTGTAATCACTTTAATAAAATTACCTAATTAATTATTTCTAGCAGAAAATTTGACTAAGCCTAACGGAAAAAGATAATTTTAAACCCCAGGAAATGTTGTGTACCTTGAGCAACTACCTTGGAAATTGGGACAAGTTAGTACAAAACAGTTGTGCAAAGGGAAGACTGTGGGAAAAGAGAAAAACAAGTGTTCCAACAGAAACTGTACTAGTAAACAAAACATAAAATGTTGAATTTCTGTTTTACTTTTAAGGGACATCTGTACCTTAATTTGATGCAAAAATATTGCATAATGATTCTTTAATTTATTGCATATTGATCTTTCAGAACTTCATCTTTTACACAGATGCAGAAAATTTATGCTATGTTGGCATGAATTTAATGACAACCAAAGGAACATTCATCTGAGTTATTTAAAAAGCGTTATCAAGAGGGAAAATATAACATTTTGCAATTACCTAGACCTTTTCTGGACAAAGATGAATGTTTGATTTTGCTACATGTATGGTATACAAGAAAAGACAAGCAATTTCTCTTTTTCTTTTGATTTTTAAATTAAAGATAATTAAAATCATAGAATCATAAAATCACAGAATGGTTTGAGTTAACAATCATCTAGTTCCAACTCCCTTGCCAGTTCCAACTCCCTTGCCATGGGCAGAGACATATTCCATTACACTGGGTTGCTCAAAGTCCTATCCAACCTGACCTTGAGCAGACCCAGGGTATCCACAGCTTCTCTGGGCAACCCATTCCACTGTCTCATCAGCCCCACAGTAAATGCTTTCTTCCTAATATCTAATCTAAACCTATTCTCTTTCAGTTTGAAGCTATTCCCCCTTGTTCTATCACTACAAGATCCTGTAAAGTCCCTCTCCATCTTTCCTGTAGTCCCCTTTAGGTGCTCCAGGCTGAAGAACCCCAGCTGTCTCACCTTACTTAATAGGAGAGGTGTTCCAGCCCTCTGATCATCTTCATGACCCTCCTTTGCTATGTTGAAGACCCCAGAGCTGACTCCAGGTAGGGTCTTGAAAGAGTAGAGAAGGGGAGCAGAATCACCTCCCTCAACTTGCTGGCCATGCAATTTTTGATAACCCAGGACACAGCTGGCTTTCTGAGCTGCAGGTGCACATTGCTCAAGGTCCCTCTGAATGGCATCGCTTCCTTCCAGCACGTTGAGGTGCTTACTTAATGTGCTTCAACTTTCTCTATATAATACCTCTATATTGAGGTATTTGTACTGTGATCTATTAATTTAGCTCTGACTGTCCAATGTGGAAAAATTTGGCTGTAGAGTTTGACTCTGCAATAAGTCAGCAGTGAAGAGAAGGATAACTCTTCTCTCTCAGTCACAGCTTAAAGTCCTTTAAATTGCATGTGTGCAATAGACAAATATACGGACAGGGGCTGTATCTTCAGACCTCTGAAGTCAGATGGCATATAGAATTAAAAATTTTTTTTAAAAAATTATATTGGAAAAGGCTTTGAGGATCATCGAATCTAACTGCTAACCTAACATTGCCAAGTCTACCCTTAAACCATGTCACCAAACCCATATCATGTATGCAAGCTTATACTTCCTAATGGGACTGCTTTTCCTTTTCATGAAGGCTGAATCATTTTCTAAACAAACCACTGCATATAAGAATGAGAAGCCTACATTTTCTCTAGACTATTGCCTGGAATAGAAAATAACCCTAACTATTTTCTTTCATTTTAATGACCTTTGGAGAGGTAGTGGTGGTGGAGAAACACATTAGCAGTACTTTTTACATTTAGCATCAACTGCCCCTGAACTTTATTTGTGTGTAGAGTGATTCTTCACATAAATTTCACATAGAAAGGAAGAATAATTGCAGCAGAATAAAAACACAGAAAAAACCCTAACCTTTGTCTTAATTGAAAACAAACCAAAAGGTATGAAAAAAGGAAATCTTTCTGCATCTTTGCCTTCCTATATATTCTTAGGAGATTAACTGCCTGATTATTCTGTGATGCAAAGGTTTGAATTTTTAATATTTTTGGGTCCCAAAGGCTAAAATACATAACACATCTGGGGAAAGTAGGGATTTTCCTTACAAAAAAAATACCACTTGACTATCAGAAGTATTTGCCACTTTGCATAACCATAGATTATGTTACCTACTGAAATCAGTAAGTGATGGACCTTTATTGATATATTTTTAATGAATTCAGGACAATATGGTCTCCATTAGAAGTTCATCCCGAACGTGGGGAATGACAAAGTCTATAAGAATTCCACTTTTTCTAAGAATATGCCTCTGATTCTCTCAGGCTGATGCATCCATAATGAATGTCGCTGGATCTATGCTGAGCACCATTAAATCACTTTGCTGGATACAGAAGTACATCCATATGAATCAGCCTGTTGATCAGGCCCTGTGTTCTGGCAAAGATCATCAGATAGACTGTAAGTGGGAGTTAAATGCTTTATGGGTTTCTGATGGCTTTTCACAGAGGGAGTTACACCCTAAGTGAATGTACCAGCAGCCCATATATTTTATACAGTGTCAGGAATTCATAAGCTTCCTTTGTTCACAGAATTTCTTTATCATTTTTACACTGTAGATTTCTCATAGGAATTGTTTTGTATCTCAAATAGTGATAACTTATAAGCAGTTTTATACATGGATTCTCTTTTTTTTTTATAAACAGAAATTACCCATTTATCATTGTCAGAGAATTATGACATTTTTTTCATAGTATCAGACATTTATTAGTCCAATACAAAAAATAGGAAAAAGTTACTTGTGGTTTTATTTTTTCTTTCCTCTAGAAACTAAGAGATGTATACATCACTTGTCTCTGATTTCTCTCTGCCTTCACTTATGCTAGTTATTCCATCAAAACCCCCACTGTAAGTGAACACCGATAGAGATATAACATAATGACACAGAAACACAGAATCATTCAGGGTGAGAGGGACTTCTTGAGAACATCTTCTCCAGTCCCCTCTTTGAGTAGGGTCAACTACAGAATGGTGCTCAGTACTAAGGCCAGTTTGGTTTTTACTGTCTCCAAGGGTAAAAATTCCACACCTCTCTTTGCAACTTGCGCTAGTGTTTAAGCACCTTCATAGTAAAGAAGCATTCTTTTGTGTTCAGATGGAATTTCAAGTATTTAAATATTTGCACATTGCCTCTTGTCTTGACAGTGGGCGCCGCTGAAAAATGTTTGGCTCCCTCATCTTCATTACATCCCTTAAGTGTTTATACACATCGATAACATCTCCCCCAAGCCTTATCTTCTCCGGGCTGAACAGCCCCAAGTTGCAGCCTCTCTTCATATAAGAGATTATATGTTCCTTTATCATCTTTTGCAGCCCTGGACTGGACTCACTCCAGTAAGGCCCTGTCTCTTCTGTACTGCAGAGCCCAGGAGTGGACCCCAATACTCCAGATGCAGCTGAATAGATCAAATTATACAGGATTGTGTTAGTTTGAAAACAAACCTGTGGGAGATTACAAGTCAGGATTAAAATTTAATAGGAAAATTAAAAATAAGTGTAACAATACAAGGAAAAGCACTGAAAAAGGCAGCTACAACCTGACACCCTGTTAAGGTGGTGGTAGCAGTCCAAGTGAAGTAGCTCAGTTGAAGCAGTGATCCTGTGAAGGTCTGGTCTCCAGCTAAAGGTCTAGTGCTAGCTCTTATCCTCTGGGAATCCAGTAGACAGGGCTCCCTTGGGTAGTTCCAAGGTCAGGTTATATCCAGGTGGGAATGCTTGGCTCCTCCCTCCTGGGTGGAGCACCTCACAATAGGGTGAGATAATTCCATGAGTCATGCAGGGGGTCTTTGATGGCCCATTGTCTGTTATCAGGGGTGAGTCATAGCAGGAGATAACAGCTAATGCCCCACAGCTGGTGGTAATAGAATACTGAATACATCTATATTGTAACCTAGGACAAGGATTTACACTACAAAGGTGGTAACAAATGTTGAACAGCTTAGAAATTCATGGAGTACTTCAGATCTCTTTGTCAATGCATATTACTTAGGGCTGCTTGTTCAATAGATATAGTGGTTGGATATGTTTTCTTTAAGCTCCTACTTATATAAGAATGTTTATTTTTCGTGAAATGCTAATTTTGATAACCCTGATCCTCAATCCTTTTATATTTCATACTTAACATATATTATATTAGAGGAGAAAATTGGGGGTCTGAATTCACTTTCGTCTGTTTGTGCCCTGTTCTAAGTAGAGCCTACATCTGTGGCAGATTTATTTCATTTAAGGAGATAGCTCTCAATAGAAAATTACTCAAATGTTTAAATTCTGACAGAGTATTGATTCACAAGCCATTGTAAAAGAAACAATTATGACAAGATTTTTATAAATAGCAAAGTTTCTGAAATACAGATAAAATGTAGGAAGTTGTGGTTTGTACACAACATTTCTATTTCTTACAACTTATAGAAATCCTTTTCGTAGTTGAATTGGGGGTGTTTTGATTTTTTTTCCAGTCAACAACCTTTATATATCAACAGATTTCATAACAAAAAAATTTGTTTATGTAAAATTCTCTTTATTAAGTCAGATATGCAAGGATTCTGAGACTTATTATTGTCAAGATGCCTCTGACAAAATTAGAAAAATAGAAAAAAAACTTCACCAAAACTTCATGATTAGCAACTTATTTCATCAAGAGATGTATTAATTTATGCAAACTAGAAATAAATATTTCTATTTCATCTTTTATCAAGATCATACTAATAAATAAATAAGGGACTCATGGCTTGGCTTAATGAATCTATATTTATTGATCAATGTACTTACCAAGTGACCTTCACTATGAGTTACACAGCAACTACTTTGTGGGGACCCTCACAAACTCAGTTGCCACAAATTTTCAAGCAGTAGAAGAAACCTTAGCCCATGCTTGTGAAACTGTTATTAAAATGCACTTTCATTGCAAAGGCCAAAGCAGTGATAAGCAGAGAAGTGAAAAAGATTAAGTCCGTTTCAAGAAAGAAAGAAAGTAAGGAAGTTCCTTTCTGAAAGGATAGCAATGTATAGTTGTTTAATGGTTTGCAATAGTAGCTCTCCAAAATCATTGATAGACTATTTGATGGAAGTGCTTTTAGGCCCAAACAAGCACAAGGGTATGACAGGTGACATCCCTAATTTTCAGTTAATAAGGTTTCTTGTTGGGAAATGGCTATCAGAACGAGGCCATATTGGCGAGGTGTGCATGCAGAATAGAACGCAGCTTGCACAAACCAGCTATTGTTCTAAACTCCGACATGCTATTGTTCTAAACTCTAAGATGCTATTGTTCCTAACTTTGAGATATTCTTCCCAGGAGATGGAAAGGGAAAGAGAGCCAGAATTGTAACCAATGTAGAGGAAATAAGCAAAATAGAGAAAGAATCACACAGTCAGTAATTTAGCTTATGCCGGCAGAACTTTAGCTGATTCAAGTGAAACGTGCCTAGAGACTTGCAGCAAATCAGAAAGCTGAGATAGATGTGTGCATAGGCCAAACAGCCAATCATATGTGCCAGTCTGTTACTGAATCTGTACCTGTTGTCTATAATAATGCTTGCCTTACAAGAAATAAATGGAATAACATCATTATCTCTGTGAGAGTGTGTGTTATATCCCAGCGACCTCTCTGATAGTTTCTAGCTACAGGTAATCTTTTATTCACCACTGGCTGGACCATGAATGGAAATATATGTGCATCCTTGTCTGACATACTTGTAGAATGAAGAGACTCAACAGAACTCAGTCCAGAGGAAAAAATAAAAACTAATAAGCAGTCCCCAGAATTTAGATGAGAACATTGCTCACAGGGGGTTTTGTTGTTGTCGTTGCTGTTATTGTTGGGGGTTTTCTTTCATTGTTTTTGTTTTTAATAATATTTTTCAAACTTAAATAGCAAAAGTGAAGGTATTTTCTGTGTGGATGACAAAATATAATAACATACTACATTATAGAAGATTTCACTCACATGTTAAATACAATTTTCTAATTGTAAAAACAGTATTAGTTGCTTATGTAGGCTGCAAAATCCCCTTTGCTGACATATTTTTTTTAAGAAGCAAGATTTGCAGCAGTAGAGCTTAGGGTTTGTTAGATCTCACAGCTGATATATCAGAAAGTAGGACTGAGTAAATTTGCAAGGTTTTGTTTCTCTTTTTTACCATAATATTTGTTAATATAGTGGCGATGAGGCTAGTGCTTTCTATTAGTTAAGGTTTATCTGTTAATCATAGAATCACAGAATGATAGAGTCATACAATTGTCCTGGTCTGGCTCTAACAGCTGGCATCAAATCCACTAGCTGGTTAGGGCAGCAGCTGGCATCAAATCCACTAGCTGGTTAGGGCAGCAGCTGACACTGACTCCTTGCAGCAGTGGCACACATGAGATACAGAGTAAGATTACATAGAAAGAAAGAGTTAAAAAAATACAGAAGGAAACAGGAGGCAGAGTGCTCAGCCAGACAGGTGTACTGACCTTGTTTTATGTAAGACCCGCCCTTATAACTTTTCCTGTCTTTATCCCATGGACTGCCTTGTCCTGCACATTGTCTCATCAGTTAGCACAGCCACTCTGACAACCTTCCAATACCCTGGACCCTCCTTATTATTTACAAAATCCTGTTTGACCTGTAGTTCCTTGATAGCGCACTGATTCATATGACTGAGCATGTTAATTTCCTGTGTCTGTCTCCATCATGTTTGATTTTAGTTTTGTGTCTGTATGTCTTTTTTATGGCTTCCCCCTTTTCCACAGTACCCCATTTGACAAGGGACTTCATCAGTTAATTTTACTGAGATAATTGTTCCCTAATTCAACATGCAATTCTATTAGTGTGACTGAGCAGGCTTGGGTCGTGTTGGTGCCTGTTACTGTTTCTCTAATCCTTGGTCAGTGAGGATTGTGTCCCTATATATTCTTATGTATGGCTTCCTCTTTTTCTCATTATTCCCTTTTTGCATTCAAACTGCCCTTGATCACATATCCTTAGAGACATATTCACTCTCTCCTCCCACATGCCCTTCAAAGTATCACATTGACTGGAGTACTAATAATAAATTTATTATATGTCAGTTACACTTTGTTTAAATTAACAAAAAATTCTTGACTTCATATATGAGGTCTTTTCCAATCTTGTCCTCAACAAGATTTTGAGTGTAAAAGTGTGAGCATACAAAGGATAATGGTGTATATCAATTGCGCCTTTCTTCCTTTCTCTGTCCTTTACCAAAGTTCATTATATTTATCTTGCATCTAAATAGATACTAGAAATAATTTGCGTTTTTTCTTGCCTTAAGGAAGTTTTTTCCAGATATAATCTGTATTTAGCCTAATGTAACTTTCTAACTATTAATTACATCAAATGCAAATACAGAAAGATCTAATCTACCCAACCTCTATGAATTAATGTTCCTCTGGAAAGGGATGCTTTTCTCTTTTGAGCAACACTCTGATTCATAGTTTTTAAAAGAAATGTCAAGCAAGCTTTCATGCTTAAGGTATGGAAAGAAAAGCAATCAAGCGCTAGTCTGTTTTTTGAAAGACAAATTTAAAAGCTTTAGAAAGAGTGTTTCAAAATAAAACCTAATATTTAACCACATATTCTATAGTGATCTTCATGCTAATCATCCTATTTTCAGTCTGTCTGCTGTTATTATAAGGAATAAAAACCAAAAAAGAATAATCATTGGAAAAGAAAAAATAGGCCAAAGGGTAAAGCTGCTGTTAAATTTTTTTCTGCTTACTTGATAAAATCCAGGTGTTATGATCTTGCTAAGTGAAAAGTGAAATAACGGAATATAATGAATAGTGGATGACAAGGCAATGCAAACGAGGAGGTAACCAGTGATACCATCCTGGAGTGATTTGGTGGATTAGCTTCTTGGCATCTGGTTATAAACTCACAAAAACACATACTGTCACACCATCCTGTAACACACAGAAGCTGAGCACTCAGGGCATTGATGCTGAGCCCTGCCCAGAGCCTGGGTCTGAGACTGGGGGCAGCGAGTGTAACATGTCCCCGGGATGAGCAGGACTGACTCACTGGTGTGGTCACTAGGGCAGGTGCCAGGTGCCCGCACCAGCTACCGGTGCATGTGTGTTTGTGTAAGTGTGTGTGTGTGAGGGAAATGCTTTTCCTTACCCAGCCTTTCCATACCCAGCCTCTTCCACTTCATATATTTATCTTGGCAATGTCCTTTCCCCTCAATGACAGAGCGTTAATAGATTGAAATAGTTTGTCTTTACAGATCTTGACACATTTGAGGTGATTTAGTGAATTTTAGCTAGCCTAACTTGTATGCATTTCTAAATTACAGATAAAAAATAAATTGTTGTCAAACTGGAGGTTTACAGAGATAGCACTAATAAAATTGGCCAGGGACAGAACACCTTTCATAAGTAAAAAGTAGATGGTCCACACATCCACAGTGGTGTGAATAAATTACGAATTTTTGTTGATAAAAAAAGAAAACTATAGTAGAAAAAATGTAACCTGTGATTTTAAAGGTAAATAAATAGCATTATTAAAATCAATATCTGCTTCTAAATTAAGGTATCTGTGGGATAACATGTGTTTTTTTTCTGGATTTCTAAATATTAGTAAACTAAATAAATCTTAAACTATTCTCTTGTACTGATACTAACCTGTCACAAAATAACATTAAATTCTCTTGCTCTCCCAAATACTGCAACTACTACAAATTGTGTATTGGAAATGGCTATTGACTGGTGCTTCTTCCTGAAATATGTCCAGGAATTGTTTGGGAAAGTGCTTGTTGATTTGGGATGAAGGCACACCAGCAACTCTTCCAGTAAATAATCACAACAGATAATCTATTCTAGGTGCTGGGGCACTGGTGCTATTTGTTTCATTCTTAGCTACATGAAGCTCAAGGGAACTGGCAGAGCCTGCCTTCCAGACCATATGATTGGATGTCCTTTCCATGTGCAGAATGAGCCTGCTCACCTCTGCCTCATCTCCAGCAGAATTAGAATGGCTAAGCCTCTGCTATAAGAAAGGAGTTCATTATTGTGCCTCAAAAATATATTTATACATCTGCTAATAAAGTTATATTTAAAAAGGTAGACTTGGTATATAGCTCCTGTGTTTTCAAAAATACAATTTCCATTAGTTCCAGATTTTTGGAAGTTTATGTGAAGCAAAAAATCTGTTCTGCTATACATTTTTAATGCCTTGCTCATTCCTGATAACAAATATGATATATTGATTGAGGATGAATTCAGTATTTACATGTAGTGACACCTTAATATCCAACACCTTTACCACTGCTAGCATTGCATGGAATGGAATCTGTTTGAGTATAATATGGGAAAATTCTGGAAAAGTTACTAATGTTTAAGGATGTTTAGATAAAATCTAGAAATGCTTAGTATATTAAATGGAATGCCTAAATCTCATGGATTCTGTTAATTTTAAGGAAACATATTTTGCATAAAGTTTCTGAACAAAGCATTTTATTCTAGGAATTCTTATTGAAGTTTACACACTGCATTTAGATTAACTAGACTCCGGCACCCCAAAATTCTATACCATATGAATTGTAAAATGTCTTTTTGAAGCAGGACACTATTTTAATTACTTTTTTAAAGCTTTTCTGCAAACTGTGAAGATGACAAACTGATTTTCCTGAACTTTTTTTTTCAAGCAGAAAATTGAAGCAAACATGATAATTTATTAAATTTTAGTCTGATATTAATATCTATTGGTTCTGTTGGACTTTATTCTTAACCAACAACCACTTCTCCTTTAAATAAAAGCAATAATTAATTGATGTTTATGAAACATGCTTTACTGAGTAAGTGTTGAAAATTCTTCAGATCTCAAACCCATAAACATACTAACTATATGCTTTGACTTTAAATGCATGATTCACTTCTCTAGTGAATCAATTTATGTACTGGAAGTGTACTTTGTGTTCAAGTGATTCCTTTTTTTCTTTGGCTTCAAACAAAGGAAAAAAGGCTAATCCCCTCAAAGGTGTTTATGTCATTATTGTGTTGTTGCATTAAATTTCAGAAGACAGTAACTTTTAGCATCCTCACCCTTTTGTCTTGTGTAAATGAAATACATATGATAATTTGAAAGTTTTCTTTAATCTCCAAACAATTAAAATTTCATTCTTTTACTTGCTTTCATTAAAATGGAGAGGGGAAATTAATTAAAATTAAATCTTCAGGTAGCTTAATGAATGAGACACAAGCATATTGGCTGTGTTTTTCAGACTTTCTACCACCCTTTTTACTGCAGTTTTTGATGCAAACTATTACGGAAGAGAACAATTTTAAAAGTGTGTGTTGTCTTCTACTAAAACAAGATTTAAAAAAAGAACCACAAAGCAACACCACGATAAGCATCTAGAGCATATCCTCAGTTTAGAATGTCCCAATTGCACATCAGAATATATTACGGAAATAGTGTGGTAAAATAATACAGAAGATATCCTTTCTTTGCAATTGGGGATATTTCTAAGGATTGTTACAGTTAGATGAATGAAATTTGTCTGCTTATGTCTTAGGCAATAGGCAGTCCACTTATATTCCACTGTCTGGTCTGAAACATCTGAAAAATCGTTTTATTTTTCTGTATCAAGAAATTCTTTCATTAATTTAAAAGTTATCTTTAAAAAGATATTCTGCTGTTTAGAAGTTCATGGTGAGTAGATTTTCAAATTACAACATTTCCAGAAATAAAAACCGATCTTACAATTTTTATGACATTTGAGAGTAGCTTTACTGTTAAAGACAAATGAGTAACAGGAAAAAGAATGAATCCATGCAAACAAACTGAAAATCTTGTAGCACATCCAGTGGATAATAGCTTTTCCATTCTCTGAATAATTCTTAAGCATGAATAGATCATCTAAATTATTGTGCAGTTGTATGAAAGCTGTTTGCTGTTAGTATAATCATACATGTCACGAAGAGTGATGATGGCATATTATACAGTAAGAATTTTCAGAATATAGCTGTCAATGCTATATCCAAGCTTTTTTTCTAAGGAACTGGTGTTTAAAATTTGAATCTGAACTTCCACTTCTTGGAGAAATGGAAGTGCTATGAGCTGGTATTGTAGAGATTGTATCAAAAATATGCTGATTAGAAGAGCAGATAGTCTGCAAAACTGCACAATATAGTTTATAAAATCTTTATTTTTTCAAGATCAAAGCTCAGCACTATTCAGTTGTCTACACCTTGGCACCATTCTTAATCTAGCTTTTTGCTTTGCATTTTGTTCAACACTGATTGAAGAAAAAATAAGATCATCTTCTGTTGTTCATTCATGTATTACCAAGAAACCTTGGTTCTTAGGTCTGATATTTTTTATTTAATAAATTCAGAAATAAGTACTTTCCTCTGCAGTATATGTAGGGTCATTATTTTCTTTGAATTCCTGCGAGGGAACAAAGCTGACTGAGTTATTTTATCACCTGTCCTTAACTTTCTCATTTTTCAAACTTATTCTTTGTTGGACTTCTCTTTACCCATACAGATAAGAAAACAATGGCTTATCGTCCTTCAAAGCTACTGTAAGTACTCCTGATTAAAACTTCTAAACAGCTGCAGGTAGGTTTCTATATAATACTTTTAAATAATAAACTGGGATAAAATAATATTTTTTCTCACTACTTTTGAGAAATTTTGCACTTCTTAAACTATTATTTTTTTTTCTCTGATAGGAGAACAGCTATAATTGAAACATTTCTTTCTTTGAATGAAAATACTGCTTGGTTACCAAATTAGGTGAGAAAATTTATCAAAAGTATTTTCAGATTAGCTAATACTTCCTTTCTTATTTTAGGGGGAAGTTTTACCTGCAATCTCTACTTACAATATAGCTTGGTAAATTATCTTCAGAGAAAAATAATAAATTATTCTCTATTCAAGAATGTAATAGCATCGTATAGTTTCAGTCAAAAAGTCCAATAGCTCAAAAATGCTCTTAACCACTAAAACCACATTCATAATTCCATTCTTCATTAAAGTCTGAGGGGCAAATGGAGAAGAGAAAAACACTGGCTGTTACTGCCTATGTGGTTGCTTTTAGAAGAGTGTGAACACATGCTGGAATCTTTGTAGATAATTATCCAAAAGCATCTGTTAAATGGTCGTTATTAATTTACTTGGCAAATAATGTGAGGATGTCTTAAAAAATGAAGTGAATTAAATAGATAACATAATGCTGTTACCATAGAGACCTACAAGGCATACAGTCCTTGAAAATTGCTTGAAGTTCTTACCACAGCAAAACAAATATGAAATAATTACAAAGAAAACCAAGGGCAACCAGAGGTAGAGAATTACTTTCATAAGAAGAAAAGTAAATAAGCTAGGATCCACCAGCTTGGAAAACAGTAGCCAGCAGAGGATATGCTAGTGGTCTAAATTCACGGATGGATAGAAAAGGCAGATAGGGAATAATTATTTGCTGTTTCTCATTATCTTAAACAAACAAACACATTTTAAACCAAACAAAACCTCTACAAAACCATTCATACCTAATAATAAAGTAAAAAGTTTAAAACACCCTTTTTTTACACACACACACATATATATGTACATTAAAAACTAGATTACTTCAAGAATTACATTGGTGAGTAGCTGTAGAAGCATTTAAAAATAAAGTATGCAAATTTAAAATGGATGGCTTTAGGCTACAGTCCATGTAAATACTATAGTCCATTTCAAAGAGAAACTTACTTGTCTCCTTTTTCTTCCATTTATGTTGTAAGACTCAACATAACATACTCAACTTGTAAGACTGTTTCTGTTGTAAATCGAAGTTAAAAAAAGAATGCTGGTCTGCATGGAACATCTGTTTTGCCCTAATATGATTGTTCATATGTTTTTAACTGCTGAATAATCCTGTACTTAAGCCTTCTCTCTACAAGTCTTATGCAACTACAATTGGATTTACTGAATGACAAATAGTACAACTAAAACCTCTTTTTAATCATCTCACCATAATCATTCCCCCAGAAACTAAAATATATTTCAAACTCAGGTATATATAGTTTTTTAATGTTAAATTAATTTGCAATGAGCAGTACCTATCAAATATTTGGGGCCTTACTGGGGTACTTTTGCTAGGAGATCAAAACAATTAAATTAGTATTTCACTGTTCAGTGATGTTAATTGTGATATTACCAACAATGATGATTTTCCGATTTTAGGATAAACCAACACAATTTTCTTGTAAATTCTTCCTAGCTTATGTTTTAGAGCAAATGTTGAAATCATCTTCCTCCTGTCCCCACCAGTGTATGCTGCAAGTACCTTCCTATTGAGCGCACAAGTTTTCATTATTTCCAGGAATTATAGCTGCAATAGAGACAATACTTCAACATACTTGAATTAAATGACCTATTCTTTCATGACTGTAGCAACTACCCTAGAAAAATCTTCCTGAGTTAGTACTTTGTTTTGGTCTTCTATATATTTAGTGTTTTGGAAGCTGTCTTCTGTGGTTACAATTACACAAAGAAATTGGTCTGCTCCACTTACTAGCCTCAAAGTAAATTGCCTAGCATGGCTTGTGTTTAGATTGACCATGGCAAGCCTCCTCAAAAGACATACATAATATGCTATAGATCACCTGCCTCTTGGTTTCCTTCAAGTTTTATTTGATACCTTCGGAATCATAAAACAGGATTATTGTGTCAATGCACTTAGTTTCTTTACAGTTCAGGGTTTAAGACCTTATGAGCATAAGATATTACAGGAAGGGCTGGAACTGAATGTATTTTGTTGATGAATCAAAGTTTGTGGGGATGAAAGTGTATAAAAGATTGAAAAAAAAATTTAAATCTTGAAAACGAACTTTGCTGCAATCATTCATTGGCAACACGTGCGGTGCTAAGGATCGGGTTATATACTGTGGTACTCATGGCACTATACATAGCACTATTCAGCAATCTTTTCTTAGGTTACCTGTGAGTACACAATGCCACAAAGCTCATGTTCAGCCATTAGTGTTGGCTGCAAGGCCTTAGTGCTTCCTCCTCAAGGTGGAGGTGATCAGGTCTGAGAGCTCATCAAAGACACAAGCTGAGGCTGAAGTAGGCTGGTGGCCACTCCTCTTTCTCTTCTGATTTTCATTGTTTATGCATGATGTTCTTTTCTCTGCCTCTGTTGGGCAACAGCACTAAGTGTTCAGTACACAGATAGAATAAGGGAAAGCAAATTATTTAACAATTGCCATTAAAGAAACTGTAATTTTGGTGTAACAGAATCAGTGTTTTTTTTTAAATAAGTACAAATATTATTTTACTACTGTTCTGAAATCTAATTTTTTTAATGACATTCAGGGTTTATTTCTGAGTAATACATAATTGCTATCATACAGTCTTAAACTTAGAACTTGCACCAGACTTGGTGAAATTTAATTTGCTGTTCTGGTAATATTATTTTTTAAAATAACTCACTGCTCCCCCCCATCCAAAAAAAACCCCAAAAACCTGAAAGTTAGGGTCCTGATACAAAGAAATTAAATTGTAATTATAGACAGCCGTGGAAATTCTATGTTTAGTATTCCAGTGACACTCACAGTGGCATTCAAAATCATCTACCTTCTTCGTCTCTGTGGTTTATGATGCAGAAGTGGGAGGAATGCAGACAGGTCATATTTCCTGTCATTTTGTAGTATTAGTGAGATACACAGCTATTTTTTGAGAGTGCATTCTGATGTGCGCTTAAAGTGCTTTTCTAAGAGGCTTAATTTAATGCTGTACACATATATTTGGGCAAATTATATCAGATTCCAGAATAAACTGAGGGAAACTAAAGTGCAATTTGACTTCAACATAAGTTAACTCATTTTAAGAATTAGTTGCTATTACCAAATATTTTCTATATCAGAAAAACTTTCAAATTTATACTCAAGAATAAAAATCTCTCTCCATTACTTCATTTGATATTTGACTATGCTAATATATAGTTTACTTTATGAGCTAAGAAAATATGTGGCATTACTTTAATCTTATTTTACATGAAATGAAGCTGATAATCCTATTAAAAGTAGTCAAATCAACAATTCTTCAAAGGGAAGAGGAAAAGGAAGAAGAAGATGACCTCTCTGTACTATTTCTGTATAGTTTCTCTGATTAATAGCAAATAGATTTTTTTTGGGTTTTGGGGGGGTTTTTTTGGGTATTTTTGTTGGGGTTTTTTTGTTTGTTTGTTTTTTGTTTTTTAGGGTGTGAGTAATGTTTTTGGTTGTATGTTTGGTTGTTTGGCTGGGGGCTTGGGGGATTTATGGTCATTTGGAGTTTTTTTCCCAAATGTAGACACCCATAATGACCTTCTAAACCAATATTTTTGTGCTGAAATAGCAGGGATTTCCAGTGGAAGACCTTTGGAGTGTTTTTTCATTAATTAGAAAGGATTTGTCAATATGTGACAATTCGTGAAAATGGAGTCAATTTTATATTTCCTAAACATGGTTCAAATCATGCATGTATACACTGAACTATGGGTATATTATATAGAATTTTAAGGTGTATCAGTGAACATTGCTAAAGTTACACACCAGTTTGTAATAATTGGTAAGTCTTTCAGTTGAGGCCTCAAGAAAATTCCTTCTAAAGTAGCTGAGATTCTGTAGTGTATAGATGTCATTGCTGCATGGGACATCCCTGAATAGGATGTTTTATGCAGCTGCCATCTCAGACTATGACTTTTAATTCTCATATTGCAACTGCTTGAACTGATTTAGATTAACTTGATTTATTTCTTTATTTTTACTAGTGTCAGATCAATAGCATAGTGTTCCTGCTTTGGAGTAACTGCTCAGAGAGGGCTTTAAAGGAGTGTCTTATACTGCAGTCTTAGTAACACTTGCTGTATCAGTACCTTCCTCTGATCTCATGCATTTCCCAAAGTCCCTTGCAAATCTCCACTTCAATCTTTCCTAATAATAAAAAAAAAAAAGGTAAAAAGAAGGAAGAAAAAAGCAACGTGTGCATGTGTGTGCGCCTAAGTGCCAGCTTTCAGTAAAGGTGTCCAAAGTCATGCCAAGAGACCAAGGGGTTGCAGACACCAGTGAGCCAGAAATAACAGAGATATATTGTACAATTGAAGGCTTAGTTACTTAAATAAACTGATCAACTTCAATAAACTACTTGCTCAGCTGAGAACTCTGAAAGGCTATTGAACCATTTCCCGGTCTGGCATGTATCACCTTTAGAATTGCAAGGTTTTGGGTCTCATAGGTACTAAAATTATTAGCCTTAGTAGAGGACTAAAATCTTTTGCTCTGTTAAAAAATATGATCCAGGTTAATTAAAGTAATCTGGACATAAATGTAAAAAATATTTCATGAATATACATAAGACATATTTCAATTTTACTTTTACACTAAAAACAAAAAGCAAATTAATCCTCTATATTCTCTTGTTCTGCATAAATAAACATATTCCACAAGATGAGCTGAAAAAAAATTTAGTATTTTCTTATCTTTTCAGACTTCTGCAGCACCAGCATTTTAGTATTTATTAGATTAGTAGAAATATACTCTGAAGAACCTTTAGGCATAGCTTTAATACTTCTAGTGCAGGCTAAAAAGCTAATAATACGTACCAAATTATATTTGTTTCCAATTACTTTTTTAATTAATACTGTCACTTTAGACTGTTATTATATAACCTTTTATATTCCCAAAATTTTTGTGATGCCCAAATGTAACAACAGCATTCCAACTCTTTTTTTTTAATCAAATTCTGTATGTAAGAATTGGGATCTAATCTATTCTATGGCTGAACTTAATTTTCATTTCTCAGAGCTTTACAGAGTGTTCTCCCTCATCCCCTGGCTTTTACAGAACTCTCTGTGTTGGTACTTCTTTTCTTTGTGATTATAATGATATTTTGCAGATCTGCTTCTTCTCAGAACTTCTTACATGAAGCAAAGCAGATAGATAGGATACCAGATTTACTTCTGTGAAGTCTTTCTTTCTTAGGAAGAGTAAATCCATCTGCCACTTTTAAACAGTTGATGATGTCTATCACAAACAAGTTACCCCCTCCAATGTGTTTTCTATCTCCCTTTTGCAGAGTTGGCAATTCTAATTCAATTTGTCAAACTATGACAAGAAGCATGTATAAATGACATATTTTGTTGAAAATATGCAAATATATGAAAATATCTGCTGAAAAAAGTAAGACTCCTTTGATAGCATATTGTGTGACGTTAATGGCTAGTTGATGAAAACTATACTGGCTGAAATTAGTTCAGATAGAAGCCCTGTAAAGCTTGGGGGCTGACATGTGGGAAGGGCAAACCCACAATAATTAATATAGTTTTTAGATAAATTATTCTGCCAATTGAGTCAGAATTGGCATGGTCTTGGTTGGAGTGGTGTATTTCTTGTGCCTGAAGCATGTGCCACTCAGTTGGATATTGCTAAAGAAGTGAGGAGTGCAGGCAGGCGATGTTTCCCTACCCCACCCGAGTTTGGCTTGCCTTTAGCTGAATAGAATAGCAAACAGCCGTTTTCATAAAGGGTTGGATGAACTGCGAAATTTTGCCATGGGAAAGTGAGGAAGTCTACTTTACACAGAACATTTATAACTTTAAGTGACTTTAGTCAAAATACAGCATATTTCTACATAGAAAGTGAGACATGGAGGGAAGATGAATTGTTTGGTTTGAAATGTAGTTCTCTTTCTTAAAAGTGAACCAGAAACCAAACTCCATTTTTATTTATCTGTATGTTAACTTTGGTGAGTTCATTTACAGTATGATGTTAAGTAAGATTAAAAGATTTGCTGAGTACAGTGAGTGAAGTCTGAACCTCAGAGTGCCATCAGAAAGAAATAAATGAGAGAGAGAGAAAGAATACCCTACAATGAAGCAGGTTTGCTGGGCAGGATTTATGACCCTGTGGGGTGAACCAACACTGAAGCAGTCTGTTCCTGAAGAACTGCAACCTGTGCAAGGGACCCACACTGGAGCAGTTCGTGAAGAACTGTGGCCCATGGGAGAGACTCCTCAGTGAACCAGGGAAAGAGAGCAAAGATTCCTTCTTCTGAGCAGGAAGAAGCAGCAGCAACAATGTGTGATGAACCGAACGTACAACCCCATTCCTAGTTCCCCCACATTGCTGAAGGGGAGGAGGTAGAGAAAATTGGCAGTAAAGTCGATCCTATGCAGAAGGGAAGGGGAAAGTGTTTTAAGTTTTGTTTTTAGTTTTCATTATCCATGATTTATCTGATTTGATTAGTAATAAATTAAATTATTTTTCCCCGGGTTGGGTTGGTTTTACCTGTGATGGTAATTGCTGAGTGATATTGCCCTGCCCTTATCTTGACCCATGAGTCTTTTGCTGTATTTCCTCTTCCTTGTCCCATTGAGGAAGGGAGGGATAGAACAGCTTTGGTGGGCACCTGGCATCAACTACGGGCAACCCGCCACAACATTTTTTTCGTTTTCTCTCACATATGCCTAAGAGGTCATAGAACCACTACTCAAAAGGAAACACAATAATTTGTTACACTGTAAAACTGTCTCTGTTTTGTTATATACATTGTATGTACTTTCCTCAGTAAAAACAGATAGAGAGGGGAGCCTTTAAAGGAGACAGGATCAGATTTTCATTTTTCTGTCTATAAGCAGGCTTAGCTCTGGGTCTCTGGGGGAAAGTGTACTCAGTAATGAAACATTACAACAGAACATGCAGGACTTTGGCAGATTTTTCTTGCTTTGTTTTATCTGTTGACAAAAGAAAAATCTTGAGTAGCTTTCTTACAGGTTAAAAATGTTTTATGCAATTCATACAATACCTTGCTTCTTCAAAACTAAGTTACTCATTTCAGACTATGTTACTAGTTTCCTTCCTTCCTTCCTTCCTTCCTTCCTTCCTTCCTTCCTTCCTTCCTTCCTTCCTTCCTCTGCTTCAGTTGTTTTTTTGGATTTTTGCTTTCTCTTCTCTCTCCTCTTTGTTTTTCCTCTTTTTATGTGTCTATCTGACACTGAATCAAATGCTTTACATTCAATATGTGCTTGACAAAGTACAATTTGAATAATAATTTATATATCAAAGCAAGTCATTGAAATGTGAATAATTGGGGTAAAATAGACTTTGAAAGGAGTTAATACTAATGCACACTGTATTTTCCTAGACTAGATATTCACCTTTTTGTTGGTGGTGAAATCTCATCAATATCTCAACAACAGCAATTTCAAAGATATGTACCTGAATCTTTTTTGTACAATTTGGACATGAGTGAGTAAATTAACCTTTAAAATATATATACATCTCTAACTTAGCAAGAAGTACATTATTTTGGCATGAGATTTTCCTGAATGACAGAGTTGGCTGTTTCTGAAAGACACTATTATTTTCTAAAAAGCGTTATTCTAATTTCAAAGCATGTAGAATGTGAAAAATGTGTTTAGGTTTCAATTTCAAAACACAGAATTTCCAAATTTCTCAGATAAATTATGTATTCTGTTGCTAGATCTATTTTTTATTTTCCCTTATCCCTACATCCCCCAGAAACATAGGAAAAACTTTTAAAAATGGCAGTACTGAGATGTGATTTTGTTTGAGTATATATCTGAGGTTTTTTTCTATTAAAAAGATCACAAAACTTTGAAGATCAGATCCTCAGACTGCATAAGCCAGCATGTTTTCAACAAGCATTTACATTTACATCAGCTGAAGTTGGGTTCAGCGCCTTTCCTGACAACACAATTATCTGCTGCTACTTCACCGCTCGGTGAAACAAACAGACATAACATATACAGTGGTTAAAGGATCAGCTCTGACAAGTGCTGTTTTAAACTTCTGTTCACTTTCAATGTTGTCGGCTAGAAAATATGCTGAAAAAGTCTCTTTGTGTTTAAAAAAAAATTTATGTAACTGGAAATAGTGAGTACACTGCAATGATATTTTTCTTCAGGTACTGCCAGGGCGCAGTGTAGCTTTTTTCTTTGTATCTTTCAGATACACAAGGAATTTGTTCTTGTCTCATTTGTATTTATAGGCAGTATGCACTGAACCTATACCTATTTTCTCAAACAACTATGTATCTCAGGGTTTGGGTGTGTCTTCTTTTATACACATGCTTTTGTCAACCACAATACAAATATACAGAGAGACAGGTAAATTGTATAACTTATTTTATCTTCTTTCCCTGGGAGTGAAGAAGTTCTATTAACCCAGAGGAATAATGCATACTGTATATTACATGTAGTTTCATGGAGTCAATTTGGACAATTTATAAATTTGTATACACACTTACAAAGCAAATATATTATGGTAAATAACTGAATAAGATTTATATTACTCTGATAAGCCTCATTGCAGATTTCAGAAAATTTATATAAGCAAACCAGCAAGTTAAAACTGTATTATGACTGTCCTATATAGTGATTTATAATGGCACTATATGGGACACTGACACAAGTGACAATAAAAGTACCCCTAATTTTATCTAATTATCTTCTTTCAGAAAACCAAAAAGGAGCACTCTACAGTTGTAAAGACAATGGGGGAAGGGGTTTTTATTTATCTGGTTTTATGAACAACCAGATCTAGGATGTTTAAAGTAAAGATTGAGACAAGAATTACCAGACGGTCTGAACTAACTCCAACTTCCATATAGCCTCCCTACACCCTTTCACTAGCCTATGATCTGATTGCTAGCTTTCTGAATTGTTTAGTTCTTGTCTTGTTACTTCACTTGATGTGTTTTCCCCCTTTGGAAGGATTTTTATTATACATAAGAATAAATTAGGCTGTATTCTTAAAAGGACATTATTCTTACCTCTAATTTTTAAACCTGCAAATAGATTAGAATAAATTAGATCTTTATACACAGAGATTAGGTGTGAAAAATTTTAAAAATTCAAAAGTCAGAGATAAAGAACTTTATTAGAGGAAAGAAAATACTAGAATACAATCCCCACTCTAAGAAAACTGTGTGCATTTTTGCAGTAAGGAGATATGGAAACAAGTGTGCAAACAGTATTGAGGGTTTCAACAATAACATTTCTGCTGTTTCCATAGTACCAGCCTAGAGTTAGCTCCTGATTTCTAGCTTTCTGAAGTTAGGAATTACGCATTTTCCTTCCACAAAAGAAAACCTTCAACTGCAATTCTTTTCCCCTTCCAATTACATCTCCTGTATCCCCACTTTACATTTTGCCTGTTACTCTCGTGAAACTGCAAAGTAAATGTTTGAAACTTCATTAGTGGAAAGGAATACAGATTGTCCCTTCCCATTGTAGCCATTGCCAATTAAGTATGCAATAATTTTGCATGAGAAAAGAGCACACATTATTAAAAGTTTATTGAAAATACAATTGTTTTTACTGAACCAAGCAATGGCAATGTCTTTCATGTGCTCTGAGAATAATTAGCATGTCAAGGTACTCTAAGTTTTGGGTGAGAGGGTATTTTTCCCATGAATCCTAATCATACAGATTTACATTTTTAGGCATGCAGAGCAACAGGAATTGAAAAGCTAGTAAGAAAACAGATGGCATCTCTACTTGCAGAAATCTAAAGAATTAAATGGGATTATTGTTGCATTAGCTGTCTCTCCTTCCCATCAACTATGTGAAGGGAGGGAAGGTTAATTGTATATAAAGCTGTATACCTCATGCAACCCAAAATATATTCAATTGATTTTCCATCAGCCTAATGATTCTCAGTAATTATTCAAGTTCAAGAGAAAATGCAGTACTGCTCCAACCCACTAGCAGGAATTACACAAGAACCTGAAAACTCAATAATTATGGATTTCAGTTTGAATGGATATATGCATGTGTATACACATACTTACACATGTATATGTATATGTAAAATATCAATTATTTGAATTTGACTATACATACATAGCTATGTATAGAGAAACTATATGTATGTATATATATATGTGCATACAGATGCATCAAATGCTAAGAAAATACCCAATTCTGTGAATCTAATGACAGGAAGCTAAAAGTTATGTGGGGGAAAAAAAAAAAGGAGAAAGAAGAGGTAGCAAATAAAAAAATAAAATTAGAAAAAGGTCACAATAATGGAGTTTCACATCACCAGGAAAATATAACCAATCGGAAAACAACTTGTTATTGACCAATGCCCTGAATACTTAAAAAATATTTCAAAATAACAAATCAAATATAAGTAAGAAACTAGTAGAGAGGGAAAATAAACTTCAAGACCATTTTATCAAGATTGCCTGAACTGACAGTAAAAAGTTCTGAAAAAATTAAATCTCATGGAAAAGTCAGCTGAAGAATTGCAATAGTACTCAGGGTTGATAAGAATATTATGAGCTGCTACCATCATTAGCATTATCATCAATAGACTAGGAATCTAGGAATTAAAAAGGTTATTTCTCCTGGTTTTTTTTTTTTTGTTTGTTTTTTTTTTTGCAGAGTGAGATGGCACACGTGGGGGTAGGCGGGCTTGGGATATGGACCTGTGCATATTTCACAACTTCCATACACAGAACAAGAGTCTAAACTCTATATTCAAAATTTCTACATGTCTTAGCTCTGTCTTCAATCATTAAGAATGAATTCTATGAATTTCACTACGGAACATTTCATTACAAGTGCTATTTCTTAGTACGAGGATAAGGCTGTGATGCAATCAATACAAATAGAATAATTTATTTGGAAAATAACTGATAATGCAATATTGCATTTACAGAACATGGACTTGCATACTTATTTGAGTATTTCAATACTACTGCAACAAAATTATGATATATAAATGAAAAATAAGCAGGTGAAATACACTACATCTGTAAATCAGTGAACTAGGTCAATTTTTTTAAATTATATCTGTTGATTACATGAGTTTTGATTAAAGATATATTTTACCTACCAAAAGAATTCTGAACTTATATCTATTTTTGCCCTTGATTTATATTGGTATGCAAATATATGGTATATCATGTGTAGCGGCCCACATTGTAACAGACCTAGAAGAGGTTGAAGGTGACGAAAGCCCGGAGGATGACTGGGAAGAAGGAGTCCCAGAAGAGGACTGGGAGGAATATTACCCTTAAATTAGGGTGACAAGTTAAATCACTCCCATCATCCTCCAAGGCAACTGATTTAAATATTCTAAATCAAATATCATCATTGGCCAGTTGCATTCTCCTCCCCATTTGTTCATATATAGTAACAATTCTAGAAAAGTCTCTATTGTTCTCCCTTAAATTTACTTTGATTGGACAAATTTTGGTGCAAGGCGTGGCCTTGAATTATAGTATTTGGTTGTTGTACTTATCCGTCATTTTTGTTGTAACCTTATTGGATGTAGTCCCTATACCCCTCCTACCTATTCTCCCTCATAATCCCTTGTCACCCCTGCCTCGAGGATCTCGACCTCGACCTCTCAACCCCTCCACACCTGTATACTGACCTCCCAATAAATCCTCTGAGAGCTCGGTTGAGAGACTGCGTCTCTTCATTCCCTAATCGTGCGATTCGTGAGCAAGTTTTTCACTCCGGGATTTAAGCAGAGAAGTGCCAACTCTTCAAAAGAACTAAAAGCGACGCTTCAATCATAAGATATGTTACTCAAGGTAAAAGTGATAGTACATAATTGTGATGTATGCTGTAGGTATAGTCACTTTCAGCTTTTATTCAGAGTACTTGAGGTTCTAACATATGTGGCTTCCTCTGTTATCCTGAAAAGCATTTCTCATTTGAACATCTCACTTGCCCTTTTTTTCATACCTTGATGGCATACTAAAATAATTATTACAGGTATAGTAACTGTATGTGTTCTAATAAAATACTATTATTTTTAGTATTACTACTACTAGTCTCACTAGTGCATGTACTATTAGTATTTCTACTGATACTTACAACACTGATTTCAAGTCATTTAAAATAAAAAATCAACCCTTATACTCAAGCATTATATTTTTAATAATAATTATATTGAAGGATAATAATAACAAACAAGGACTGAAGAAAATAATAACAAACACCATATAAGACGAAAATACTTGTGCTGCAGCATAAAAAAACTTATGATGTTGATTCTTCTGAATCAAAAGGCAATTAAAAGGTTTCAAAGATTTGTACTCTGTTAGCTTCTTTAAGGTGTGTTGTCTTTTGCACATTTTCTGTCTTTTAGAGACACTTACTTTCATTTAGAAAATAGCCATGAACTACAGAACTAAGTGGATCACATTTGAAGACTGTTTATAGGCAATTAAAGAGAACTCTTAGCATTTGAAATTAAATTTAGCACTTCAGGATTAAGAAATTATCTGATCCATACTGCTAAATTCATTTAACAGTGCAAAAGAGGCCCTAAATAGATTTAGTCATATTTCATATATTCTTAGCATGAATTTGCAGTCATTTGATCAAAGGAAGCGATAATATTATTTGTGCCTGATATCTGAAGTACTGTGGCACTAGATGACTCTGGTCAGGTGAGTAAGTTGAGATGTGGTGCCCATGCCTGAGCTAGGGAGGTGACTCCCTTTATAGACCATGACAAGAATTAGCATTTGTAGGCTGGGATTCACCTCGTGCCCAAAATGACTGTCCAAACAATGTCAGACAAATCATTTACTAAGATTATCTGTTTCATTCTATTGATTGAGAGGCAAAATCAGATCTAAATTACAAACATCCAAATATAGGAAACAAATCTTATCGTTTAAAAAAAAAAAAAAAGCAAACCAAACCCAGTTGATTAGTTTTGCATTTCTGTGAGGAAAAGAAAACGGAAAATAGCACATGGGAGGACATAATTGTATTTATTTCTTTTTTTTTTTTTTTTTTAAATTGACAGCAATCAATTGATTATTAAAAAAAAAAATCTTTCTTCTCATAGAGAATAACTGGGTGACTCCTGAACACGCACATTCCGTAATTTCTGCAAGACAATATTGAGGTTTATCTTCTCTCATCATATCACTAGGTGTTCTGGCCCTCCATGCCAAATCATTCCTTCATCATGAATTACCCTTTCTGAGCATTTACAGTTCTAATTTCCCCTCCAATCTGTAAGTATTCATAACACAAAAGTTATATTTCAGCTTGATCTTAACAGTTTTACAGCCCTCAAGTAATCATAGTCATTAAGAACAAGTTTCAAGTGTTGAAAAAGTTTAGCTACCTTAGTAACATCCTCTTTAGCAAGAACTGATGGCAAAATATTTACAAACTTGTATTTAGAGGAAATTAAAAACCAGCCAAGGCAGTTGAGTATCAATGTGGTATAATTTCTGTTCTCCTTACATTTGTGACTATTTCATTTATCACATCTGGCTGCTCCAAAAATTCCACAGTGATATCCATTCTGGATTATGGCATAGCCATATGACAAGCAGAGTCGTTACTTCTTATAGTACTATAGAAACAGTGCTGATAATATTTTGCTTTTGTTGGTTTAGTCACAGAGTCAACATGGAAGACCTCAGGGTCTCCAACAATGTCTTTTATAACTGCCTTTTTTTTACAAAAGAATAACTGCTGTTTAACAAGGACCTTTAAAGATAGCCTAAAACTAAATCTGTCCTTTTTATTTTCTTAGATCAATAACTTTCATGTCAAGACATCTCCAAACAAATCTAATCAATTATGATGTTGCAAAAGTCTTTGAGGCAAAACTGTGTAAGGTGGAGCCCCTCCCCACCCCCCCCAAAAAAAAATAAAAAGCAAAAGTACAAAGAGCATTAACTACTAATTCCCAGCCATAAGAAATTCATATTCCAAAGACAAAATTCTACATGCCCCTTGCAGATCTTTTGTTCTCGCTGCATTCAGCTCAGAATTAGTGAGCTAGATAGCAGAATCACCCTATAAAAATAATCATGGTCATTTATGTAGAACAGGCATGCACAAGAGAAGTAGGGACAAAATGAAAATGGGGAATGAGAGATGCAATGTGAAAGACAAAAGAGTAAATTGAAGACGTAAACATTTTATATCAGTTTTAAATAGATTGCTTAGTTTAAAATTTCTGTCCCTTTCACACTGACAGTGTATCTTGAAATTAATCGATAGGTAAAAATATTCACAAGTTCCCAATGGAATTTTTCACTTCAAACATAGGGCTGTGGGGTTGTCTGGTTGGTTGGGGTTTTTTACAAGAACCATTTTGAAGTGAGCTGCTATTGTTCCGCAGACAGTTTAGAAAGTACCTAGGTAGCAGAATAAAACGGTTAATACTTGCACTCTTGCTTTATCACAGAGAATTTTGTAGAAGTATGTTAAAGTATGTGCTCTAGTGAGAAGGTATATCTCACCTATTTGGATATTTCTTCACAAGAATAAAGACTAAATTCCTTCTGGTATTAGGCATCAGATCTGACTCACACTCTATAAAAGTTCAAATCAGTAAAAGCAAAAGTGTGAAATGTCTTCATATTATCTCTCAAATAGGAAACAGTAAGTAGACTTCCTCATCCCAGATAAATTTCATCTAAAAAATTAAATAACTTTTTTATTCCTTAAGAGACATATTCTACTGAACAGGTGAATTAAGACTACCGGTTTCCAAGAAGTAATTTCTAATCAGGAAATAGTTAGCTGATATGAGTCACTAAATACTTCAAATTTTCAAGTATACCTCTGCTAGTTAATGCAGTCAATAAAATGCAGATGTTCCTGTGCTTTTCAAATTTTTTATCATTGATTGTTGACAATCTCTATAATGGCAGGTTTGTAAAACTTCTGGAGTACAGTGAAAGACTGCTACCATTTTCCTTAGATAGGAAAACATATCTGTGGAAAACCAAACATTTACTAACTGAAGAACTGCATAATTATTTTCTGCCTGATAAGTGAATCTTGCCAACGTAGCCCTGATTTTAAAAATTAACCACTTCAATTTAATTAGAATTTCAGGATTTGTTTTCCTGCTTTTAGGATTATTTTAGCCTATTATTATTCAGACTAACAAAACATTATTGATAGTAAGCCTTTTAATTTCATATAGTCACTACTACTTATTTTATGTTCACTTGTATGTTGCTTATCCTGCTTTTTAGATCTTTAATTCTTCTTGTTATGCTACATGCTATACTGTTTGGGAATTTAAGAAATACTGATCTTCATTAAAATAGTGCATGATACAAAGCTTTTCATTTATGACAAAACACTTCCCCTGAGAAGAATAGAGATATAAACAACAGAAATAAATTTATAGCATCTTAAAGAATTGCCATCTGTTATCTGAACCACCATAGATGACCAGAGTTCATACCAATCATAGAAAATGTTACCCATGCATTATCTGGGAAGGACTCATAGGATTTCTGGTGTTCTCCATGTATTTGATTTGATTTGATTTGATGTTTTTTTTATAAGGGCAGATAAGGATGTATGTAACTCCATATAAATTATATCAAAAGACTTGGAGTTTGGTGGTTTGTTTTTGTTCTTTTTTTTATTTCTTTCTTTTGTTAAATTATTTTAATTGTAGTCATTTTTTAATATAGATGCATAGTGTGTAGAGACTTAAATATATTAATATGGCTTTGAATTTATAAGGTATTACATATTTATCTTCTCTGTTTCTTAGAAGATCCTCTTTATCTTTTCTTATTTGCCAAAAATAAATTAACAAGACTAACTTATCTATTATAGTATGGAAAAAACCAAGAGCTATTATTTCACTATAGCTGAATGGCTGGTAAGATAACAAAAAGAAAATTAAAAGACAAAAAGCTTTATTAATTCGTCACTTACTGAAGTGCTTATTTTGGCATGGTTAATATTCCAATAATCTTTTAAATTCTTAATTATTTTATTTCCCTTTCAAACAATTTATTTTCTTTTCATCACAAAGATGGCCTACAGAATTTGGAGTTTATTCATTAAAATGTAAGATAGGGTTGTTTGGGGCAATTTTTTGTTGTTGTTGTAGTTTTTTGGGGGGGTTTGAGGGTGGAGGGGTGTTTGGTTTTCGTTTGTTTTCTTTGAGAAAAATATGTCCAAAGTTCAGCTTCACCTAGCTTATGAAGGTCTGAAATTAATCAAAGGTGATACGTGTTTTGATTCAAGGCTAAAAATCTAAGACTGTTTTGAATTCTGAGTCTTATTGAACTAAAGTAGGAAAGAGTCACTTTATGAATTATTAGTGACAAAGAGAAGTAATTTGAAAATCAATCAAGTTTGCCTGATTTAAGCATTTTTATTTTCCTCCAGCTCAACCAGTCCATCCAAAAAAGTGCCTCAGTCTTTCATGCAGACAGTGATGTCTAAATTCAAAATGTCTAAAGGAGATCTTCAAATTCCCTTTAGAATTTATGGTCACCCAAACAAAATAGAAAGGCTTGGTTCATTTGCCTAATTGTGTATATCAGATACTATGTGAGATATCTCAGATGAGCTGTGTTATCCATGCAGTGTTGGCAGACTGGGTGTAAGACTGATGGAGAATTTATGCCTCTATGGTGAGCACCAGAAACACCCTGCTATACATCAGCTGGCCAAACTATCTATGTCTTTCTCATTCTCACCCAGCAATGTCTGGGGAGCTTTTAGACTAACTAAAGCTAGCCACAATCTTTATCTTGGGGTGATCTGAATATATATCTGACGTTTTTTGAAGTCTGATTTTGCTTTTTCTGGAAAGATAGTTGGAATCTACTCCTTGTAGCTATGCAAGGTTTAAAGTATCTGAAGTTCATGTATTTTGGGCCTAACAAGTCCTAACATTAACAGGTCCATGCATTTAGTCCTTGACACCATTAAAGTATAAATACCAATAAGTAGCCAGTTAGTGTAGTCCCTTCAGTTTTAAAACTTCTGTGGACTATTTGAGAATGAAGTAAAATTTTAGAAATCCTTTATACATTGTTTTCACTTAGGTGAAAAGCATTGTTTAAAGTCAGGGTGGAAGTTATAAAATAAATAAATACAAATCAAGAAAACACAAAAGACCCCATTGACCTTTAAGGAATCTGTAAAGTAATCTACAAAGAATAGTCATACAAAATTAAAAACTATTTAGATCCATCTGGTTTATTTCAAGTGTTTAACTTGGATTCTACTTAAGAACTTAATCTCTCTTGATCTTAATAAAAGCAATAGTGATAAGCATCCTTTATCCAGAGATTTAAACAGGTTTACCTGCCTCTACCTGGCATCATTGGGCCTGTTCTATGACCTCATAAATTCCTGATAAGCCTTGACTAAGCCAGCTGAGTGGTAAAGCATCTCTTTTTGGTAAATTTTATCAAGTTACGTTGTTTTCTCTAGTAGGCATAACATATTGATATAGAAGTTCTCTAATGTGCCCCCCCCAGTAAAAACTGGATTAATCCTTCAGAACATACACAAATTTGCAGATTGTTAGTGCTTTACTGTAGCAGTGGTCCTTGCTCGGGTGAGCATGGGCGACCAGCCGCACAGGGCGAGAGACACCGAACAAGAGTCCTGGGTGTGAGGAGACTTCCAGTTAGTGCGACAGATGGGTTCACACCCAGGGCACCCCGCGGCTGGCGACATCAGTATGCACCAAACACCAAGTCCATTGGCCCTGCACATCTCCCCCCCATCCCCTATTTGGTTATCATTCCAGAAGTTTCGTCTTTGTTCTCCCCAGCTGGGTTTCCCCATTGGGTTTTCAAATTTTGTACCCTCCCTTACTGTACCCTCATTGCCCGAAGCCCCTGTCAGTATCTCCTATGGCGTGCTCGGATTGGTCCCTTACCATGTACTCCTCCCATGTTGCAGCCCCTTTTAACCCCATGATAATCCTGTCCTCGGGGCTCCTGAGCTCCGGATCCTCGTACCTGCCTGTCCTCCGCGTCCCGTTCCGCCTCCGTCTTCCTTCACCACCTTGTCTCCCCATCAATAAACTCGTGGATCCCTGACTCTGGAGACTACATTTCTTTTTTCTGCTCCTTGGTTCCTGCCTGCTTCTGTTCCCCGAGAGAGCTACCATCTCTCCTGCGAGCTTTGCTGCTGCGACCAGCTGTGACCGCGAGCTTTGCTGCTGTGACCGCTTCGTTGTGGCTTCAGGGCGTGCTGCCTGAACAGAGCGAGACTGGGTCGAAGACACACGTTACCAGTAAATGTTTACATTTGGTCTCTTCATCAAGACCTTTGAAGCACATCTAAGCAAGTCTATTGCAGATGCAAGCAACAGCAAATTTCCTTTCAGCCTTCCAATTTTCATTACTATCCAGCTATTATTTCAATATGCAATATATTCCAAGATTTTTCTGAAAAATCATAAGTTCATTCATACATCCAAGAATCAATGCAGAGAACATGTGTTTGAGGAAGTTAAAAATATAGTTATTAAAGCTGAAAAATTACAGTTGAACCAAGCGTGTTACCTCTAATGCACAAAATCCTTAAATATTACAGGGTTTTAGTTAGTTGGGGTATTTTCCCACTTCTGTTTATGTAACAGGTTCATAACAAAAATATGCTCATGCTAAAAATTGATAAAGATGTTAATAAAATTGTTTTGGACAAAATCTTGAGGCTATTATATTGTAATAAGCACATGCAGGCTTGCACTCTTACAGACAAATTCCAAACCAATTTTTTTTCCAGGCAAATATTTTTGTAAATTACTTTCAAGTAATAGTGTTGCAAGATAACTTGAAGTAACACTGTTCCTTTTGCGAAACATCATTTTGAGGACACACTTCAGGCTGTTAAAAAAAAGAATGCAAAGAGGTGTAGTAGTTAGAGACAGTCGTGGTGACACAGTGCATTGTAGACTTTTCTGTTGAAGGAAAAAGAGAAAATTCCAGGGGAATCATACTAAAAATGTGAGTTTGGTTTTTAAATTATTATTTATTTTCTTATCGTGGATTCTCTATAGTAATTAATAACCTTTCAGATTTTGACATCTCTTAAAATTTTGCAGTTCTGTGAATGAGAACAGGCCTGTAGGCTAAAAATCCAATGTGGTGGTTTAGGATTTTTTTTCTTCTGGTATTTAAATATGAAGCATAATTATAATTTTCTTAGGCTGCCTCAGTGTTTTCTGTCAGTCAGCATTACTCACACTGTTGCTTTATCTGACAGCAGACTCCTGGCCTGTCACAGCAGAGAAAATAAGAGGGAAAATCTCTTCACCACTGATGTGAAGGCACAGTTGAAAACAAACTGCAATTTTAAATCATGATTGCTAGCCTGCCTTTTTTAGTTACAGGCATGACCAATATAGGAGAATATTGTAGAGTACTAAGAAAATTACATCGTTATTTGTCGTTAGACTTGCTCTTTTTGAAATTATTAACTTCTGTTAAAAATATGCAAAGGAATGTTTCACTCAGATTCATATTTGTAACTGACTGAATCAGTCATGAAAAAATAGAAGCAAAAGTTTTGCATTTGTAGAGGAATTGAAAAAATACTATCCTGTTATAGACATAATGTCCATACCTCTGTTTTATTTTCTTTCTTCTTTTTTTTTTTAATTTATATATAGACCATTTGTTTATGTCAAGGGAAAATTACCTTTACTTGTTTACCTGAAGTGAATTGAAGAGATGTAACTTGGAGCTTTGGGTTTTCTTTTATTACTTCTATTATTTTTCATGCTTCATTGTTAATCTTTTATTCTAACCTTTAATTACTCAGTCTTAAACTCTGGTTAAAAATGCTTCACATATTCTTAAACACCGAAGTTCTGAGAAATTCCTTCCCATTGCCAGGAACTCTGAAATGGGAGCTTTATAACATACATTAGAGAGAGAGAGAGATGTTGTAGTTCTTAACAAACTAGAATTCTGATTATGCTATCCATCTCACATGTAATGCAACAGTAATGACTGTAATCCATGGCTGTAATTCACTTCCACTACTGGTCCTACCTAATAGTCTGTAATAAAACACTCTTTGCATATTCCGTGTGTAAATGATGACTTTAAGGATAAAAGTAGGTATATCCTGCTTTATGTTAGCTGTTTTGAAGGTTGGAGTGGCACTGCTTTCCAGAGCAACATGTCTGCACTTAGGAATCTTCAATAAAGTCAAATATACCTTCAGGTCTCTTCACACTCTCTTCATCTCCTGATGTAGAGGGCAACCCATCCTCCTCCTTCTTCCCCTGTCCCTTCTAAACAGTCTCTAGCCATTGATAGCCACACTCTGGTTATGGAATTCACCCCACCAAATTTCAGTCATGGTATTTAGGCCTTAAGTACATCCAATTAAATACAACCAATGGATTCAGGGACATATATGCAGTTTATATAGTGTCATTTTGTTATGGTGGGCTACATCCTCTGGTCTCCAGAAGCTACTTACTTTTGCTTTGTGTCAAGGTCTGGTTATTAAAATTATTTAGAAATTCCTCTGCCCGAATTAAGGTGCGAACAAGACCATATGTGAGTGACAATAACATAGATTTTATTTGATAGTAAATATGAGAGAGAGAGAGAGAGAGAGAAAGAGAGAAAGGGAGAAATAGGAAAAGAGGTGGGAGGGCAGAGAGTGACAGAGACAGAATAAAAAGAATATTACTGCTCCATGGATCCCACTGGCATCCTGATGATCTCCTCCAGCTAGTCTTCCTGGTGGTGAAGATCCCCTGAAAAGTGCAGAATCCGATGGGTTAATACACACTCAGGCCAGGTAGGAAAAAACCCCGGATATAAGGCAAAACCTTATATCAATGTTTGAGGCGTGAACCATTTCAGTCTCTGACACTCAGCCACCAAAGCTAAATGCCTCTGCTGTCTAATGTATCTAATGATCTTCTGCAGAAATCTGTAACAGCTTCATGTATGTCGAGTCACACTAGACACAGATATTCAGGCAGCTGAGCCCCATGCTGGAGGATATCTGTAAAACCAGTGCAGAAGGGAAAGGTTTGCAGCAAGTTATTAATCCTGGCTGTATTTTGTATCTCTGCTGTGTAACTCTATTGTCTGTTGAAAGATGATTGGTGTTTACCTGAGAATACATACTGAATTTACTTATTACTGAAATTAGTGTAGATTAATCACACTTCCAGGTTGATGTGGAGAGTGATGTTTGACTTTTTGTGTTGCTCTTTTAGTTTTCTGTTTGATACTAGCATACTATTATATCTTCAGCAACTGGACTTTAAAGCAACGTAAAAATGATACCTAATAAATACAAAAATCGTTGCTGGATTACATAGTTTTTTCCCTGACTTTGGAACTAGAATTTTATACATTACTGTGTGAAAATGCATTCCTCAAAATTGAAAAGAGAGAAAAATTGTATTTCTATTGGACAATAAAATTGAATGGAATGTGAGAAAATTATTAAACTGATGGTAATATCAACAGTAGACTGGAAGAAAATGCTGGTTTGGGCACTCTGCAAGATAATAATAGAAAAAAATTGATACTGTAAATGTGTTCAATGGAGTAAATCCCATATCCAGATTGGACCTCTTTGAAAAGAGTAATGGGTACAACAAAGGTTAAAATCCTTTTCTAAGAACTCAGCAAACCAACAGATGGCTATTATATTCTTTCTGAAGAATAAGACAACTGGATTCTTTTTAGCCTCTACTAAGGAAAAATTATGAATTGAACAAAAGATAAGGAAAAAAAAAGAAAAAAAGTCAGTTTTTCTCCAGTATATAAACAACCCAGCATTTTAAGATAACAGCAATCATATTGGCAAACCTAAAATTGAGGTTTTCTCGCTCTGGGGAGGCAGGGAAATCTCAAAAACCCCACAAAAACGAGANGGGGCAGATACAGAACTTTAAAACCCAATAATAACACTGCGGGTAAAGATCTTTCTAGCTATTAACTAAATATGGGATAAGGGAAGGCAGATGTGCAGTGCCAATCAGACACACTGCTACATAAAATAGTTATATAAGTTACATATCTGAAATATCTCCCATTAACAAGTGAAAAGAGAAAATACTATTAATAATTTGCTACTATTATTTAATATTATATCATGAAGCAATCTATAATTTAAGGATTTAGTGTGAAAAACAGAGTTCACTCTCCTGTTGAAATTTAAAAAGTTTAATAAAAGACAATAGGGGACACCAAACAATAAAGCAAAGAAACAGCGCTGGGTGCTTGGCCCTGGGCCAAGAAGCACACCTGCCATTGAGGGAGTCGTCTTAAATACTCTTTGTGTTGCGTCAGCCTTATGCCTATTCATAAGCATTCATGCATATTCAAACTTTTCTCAAAACTATTTTGCATGTTCCAAGAACTATTTTGCATGGCTCCTCCTTGGTCCCGCCTTTTTAGAGCATGCGCTTTTTCGGCTGTGGTTTCTTCTAGCTTTGGTTATCGATTCGCAGTTTGGGCTTGGGTCCATAGTCCTCGCATCTGGTTATAGGCTGATAGTCAGGTATCAGTGGCAGGTCTTCTTTTTGGGTGTTATCCAGTCAAGCAGATAGTGTGGTTAGTAAAAGAAAGTTTTTCAAACTACTTTTATTAGTTTTTTACTACTATATCAAAATCTAGTTCATAACAGAAATTAAAACATTGGTTATATACCTTTATCTTTATGACAAGACTACTTCTGTAAAAAGAATAAAAACCATACACACAATGAATATCTACGAAAAGCCAACATTATATTAGTATGTATTTATCACATTTAGTACTTAGGAAACTGCTTAGTAGTTTGTTTAAATGGGCAACTACCTATATAAAGAAAATGTGGGGCAAAACTGACGGTAGATATTTGTCTAGAGGATTGATTTTGTATATGTTTATAGAGAGAATTTTTATATTAGATACGTGTATCTAGAGAAACACGTACATGTTTCTATATCTCTATATTTTTAATATATTTTTAGTATCGATTTATATATTGCAAACACCATATAGTTATATATTTTAAACACTGATAATATTTATAACAGAAAAATAGTCATTGCAACTGTTACATTTATTTATTATTTGCAAAACTAGTGAATACCATGCTTTTCTGATCTCTCAAAAGGCCTTTTCTAAAGCCCAGTGCTGATGATATTCAATTCTACTCCTACAGACATGTACTACTCTCTGTTGATGGCATATATCATCTGAAAAAGTCTCTATAGGGACCAGATTTTCTTTTAATTAATAGAATTTATGGGTTTTTTTGAGAAAGGATCTTCATCTATAAAGTGGCAAACAGGCATTTGGCTCACTACAAAATAACCAGCAAAGGAAAGAAAGGATATCCATGCCATTTAAATTTCTGTGGGCCAGTCTAACAGTTACTTTTTGACTCAAATTACATTTTTATTTCTGACCAAAAAAACAAAACAAAAAAGAAAAACAAACAAACAAACAAAAGCTTTATTCATAGTTTCTAAATAACACACCATTATTTGTAAAGGAGTTATTTCTTTTGTTTTTTCCTGTAATCATTATTGTATTTTTTCAGCCTACTATGAATGCTTTAAATAAGCTTCAAACCTATCTTCATGGGGTTTTTTTGTTTGTTATCTTGCGGGGTTTTTTCCTTAAAAAACTATGTAATAGCAAGTTGGTTTGTGTCACATAATTGAACACTAGTAAAACACATGATGTGACATTAAGTTTATTGCTGTTTGCATGCTTGAATGCATGGCATACAGTTCCAAATGCCTAACTGATCTCAGAGGTAATCTTCTGGGAATAAAAGCAAAGAAGTATTAAGCACAACAAATAAATAGTGCATAGGTCTTCTCCACTTGATAAATAATTATAGCTATGGTATTGACACATATTGCACATAATTATTACACTCTCTTTATTAATTAGACAGATAAGCATTTTAATTAAGTGGGGATAGTAAACACTTGACTTATTAGTTTTTATTTCCACACCATGAAAAAATTTAGATGGCTAGAGATGCATGTTAAAACATGTGTTCAAATATACATATTCAAATAAAACCTTTATATCTTTTCCTCTCTTTTTAATTTGATTTGTGTTTGTTTGATTTTACACAGTGCACCAAACTATTCCTGACAGACTCTCCCCTTACTCTCCCTGATGGAGATTATAGGACATTCCATAAGAAGGACCATATAGATTTTTTAGGTTAAACTTCAGTTAGTTTAAAGAGGAATATTGAAAAATTCTATGGATGTATGGAAGTTATAAAAAATAGGATGAGATTAACTGCATAGAATCAAACACTAACTAGAGCAATAATGTTGTTATAATAAACATGTATGCTACTGTTGATTCATATATTAAATTAATTGTAAATTAAATCATTAAAATCTGTCATTTTGCTTTTCATATACTAAGTATTAAGCAAGGATCCACAAGATATTCAAATCAATTTGCTCTTAGCACTTTGGCTTGTTTTTATACAGATTAGAAAAAGCAGCAAAATTCATTCATTGCTAACAAATTGTCAGTATACAGAAGGGAAAAAGCTGATAAATGGAAATTAAATAAGAAGGAAAAAAATTCAAAAGAAAGTTAGAACATTCCAAAGCTGATAAAAAATAATGTTTATTTTTAATATTAAGACTGTGTTGAGTAAAAAGTCTCAGAAAAAGCTGGTTTTGCTCCTGTGGCACACTGTGATTAACTTTTTATCATTCTACATAGTGTAGTGAAAGAACACAGCCTATTATATTCACAGATCAGGATAAGTCTTCAGGCCCAATACACTTTCTCTCTGCTTTGTGCTTTTTTACTGCAAGACTCCACTAATACTTCAAGATTAGCTGAAAGCGCCTGAGATTTATTTCAGTTATATTTACTTCAGTAGAACTCACTATGAAAATAATACACTTGAAGGTGTCTGTTGCAGAAACATGAAATTTCATCTCCATTTTAAATGCCTAACTTGAAGAAGCAAAGGCAATGGGGTGGTTTTTTAGGATTTTTTTTCCTTCATTAAAATTAGGATGCTTTATTTTATATATTTTCCACTAATAATTGAAACAATTTTAATAGTTGCCGAATTGCTTATTTCTGCTCTGTAAACAGAAGCACATTGCCCAAATTATTGCTGGGGTGGAAAAAAAAAGAAAAAGTGAAAACATTAATTCTACACTAAGGACGAGAGTGAATGTTCAGCAATATCTTTGGTTTCCTCTTCAAATCTCTGGTTAGGTTTATGACTATGTCAGTGTGACCAGCAATTAATTTCATAATTATTACACCAGACAAGGACTCAAAACAGTGACATTAGGCAAAAAAGGTTGTGTTCAACTATTACTTGAAAGAACATTTCAAAGCAAACTATGGAATCTGTTTGTAAATTTCAGTGGCATCTTATCAGGGATGATAGGACACACTATTCTTTGAAACAGCATATAAACATAAAGGGAAGAGAAAAAACTTATCTAGAAAAAAATTATGTATTCTGTTGGAATCCTTTCAGGTCTACAAAGCTATTAAACGTCATCTTAGTAGAGGGAAATATGAAAAAAATGCCTGCAGACTTATATTTTATCACTGGTTTCTTCAGGAAGTGAGGCATGCTTATTTAAAATATATATATATAATATAATCCGTATAAATAAATTGAGACAGTACTGCAGTGAATCATGGTTTAGGACATAAGCACATCTTCAGCAACACAGTGACAAGACAGAACGTGAGGGGCAACAGTCAGCCATTTAATAAAAATTCCAGTTACACATACAGCTCACAGTTGAACATCAGAAAGAAAGACATGTAACTTTTGGTAACTGAGTGTACATCAGAGACAATGTTGAACTACAACCCAAATAAATTCGGGGAAAGGAAAATAGAGTAAGTGTTTAATGATAAGTCTTACAAATTTAGGGATGCCAAAAGAATGATGATCCTGGACTTGTACTCCAGACCCTTTCCCAGCTTTGTTGCTGTCCTCTGGATGCAGTCCTACATGTCAATATCTTTCTTGTAGTGAGGAGCCCAAATGTGAACTATTTTTATTTGTTACCTTTGACTACTTTTTCATTATTTCATGATTTAAATTAAATCTTTTTGGTTTGCCTTCTGTCCCTTTTAATATCCTTTTCCCCACATTATTTAAATTTTATTTTCTACAGACAAAATAAACTAATTGGCTAACAGGTTATCACATGCTTCTAGCATTTCCTTTGTTCTCCTTGAATTTCTATCTCACATTTTCTACTCTTCATGGTATTTCGAAGGCTATTTATTTCTTTGCTTCTGCTTTCTCAACTTAATGATGCAATAGAGAGAACCTACCTTTTTAGAGTATAAAACACGTATTAGACTAAGAATTCATGGTCTGATTCATTTATTATAGAGTGATACTCAAACTGGATACTGGGGAATCTGCTGACACCCTTTCCTACTCCATAAGAAGATTTTAGCCTAGCACTTACACAACACAACTGCCCCATGATATCTGACTAGACGGTTTGTCAAGATTACATCCTGAGAGATTTTACTACCCACATTACCATGATTAGAATGTAATATTTCTATCCCTAGAATCTGTAGCCAAGTGGAAAGAGAGAGTCACTGCAAATTTTCTTAATCTTCCTTAAAGATTAAACAATCAATTTCTTTATTCACTGGAATTTCAAATGGCTTCCCCTCATGAGAAAGAAGATATGACCTGTTACCGACACTTATGAGGATTTATGCAGTAACAGAAGTCCAGCAGTTGAACTTGAAAAAGAATCACAGAATCAATTAGGCTGGAAAAGACCTCTGGGATCATCCAGTTCATCCTATGACCCAACACCATCCTGTTAACAACACCATGGCACTGAGTGCCACATCCAGTCTTTGGTTAAACACCTCCAGGGATGGTGACTCCACCCCTCCCTGGGCAGCCCATTCTAATACCTAATCATCCTTCCTATGAAGAAATTATTCCTAATGTCCAACTTGAACATCTCCTGGCACAGAAAAGGACTATGTCCTCTTGCCCTGTTGCTGGTTGCCAGAAGGAAGAGGTCAAACCCCACCTGCCTACAACCTCCTTTCAGGCATTTGGAAAGAGCAATAAAGTTCCCCCTGAGCCTCCTTTTCTCCAGGCTAAACAACGCAGCTCCCTCAGCTGCTCCTCATAGACTAAGTGCTCCAGACTCTTTTCCCTTCTCTGAACATGCTGAAGTACCTCAATGTCCTTCCTGAATTGAGGGGGCCCAGAACTGGATGCAGTGCTCGAGGTGTAACCGGCCAAGTACCGGGAAAGAATCACTTCCCTGGGCCTGCTAGCCACAGTGTTTTTGATACAAGCCAGGATGTGTGGTTGTAGCTAACCTCAAAAAGAATATTATTCAAAAAAAGGCAAAAATCCTATTGCAAGCTGAAGTTATGACTGACAATTCTTTTACTCTATTTAGCCCCATGTAGGACTTGTATTTGAGGAAAAATGGAACCTAATCTCAGATGGCTCAGGGGAGAATACAGGACATAATCAGCAGGACAAAAAGCATGAAGCAACATGAACCCTATGACGCAAAGTTGAGTTTTTTGTTGTTAACTTTAGAGCAAGTGGCTTAAACATAAGAACTGCAGATGTAAGTGAGCGCTTTGTTCTCAGCATTTAAAAAAGAATGTAAAAGACATGAGGAAGCAAGTCTAATTTTATCGGAAATGAATGATCTGACAATTGAAAGTATTTGAAAGTTTTTCATTTGGGGCAGCAACTGTTAGACGTAAGTTTTCTTGTCCACAAAGCTTTTGTGGTAGGAGTCTGCACTTTCAATTGTCATGGTGATACCAGATATAGGAAATCTGAAGCCCATATCTTTAACCAACTTTGATCCAACTCCCTCTGGCTTTCAGAAAAAGGTAGGACGTTTCTAAAAAAAAAGTCACCTTTGAAAGAGAACTTCTATTTCAGAAATCACCTGCAATTGGGCTCATTCATTACTATTCCTCTGTTAGTCAGCCACTTCAAGAGGAATCAGCAAGTTGCCAGAAATACTGATTTATTGCAATTGTAGGACTCCCAAATGAGTTGCTTGAACCTTTGAAACTGCACTTGTGAGATTGAAAGTTTAACTCAGATTCCTCATTCATCAAAGTTCCTGAAAGCATAGGTTTGTATGGGGATATTTCTCATTCGAATTGTATAACAGAAAATCAAGCATATGATTTCTTAACACACCACCTCAGTTTCTATTACATGCAGGGAAGCTCAGCACATCTAGGGAAGCTCAGTTACAGAGGACTTTTAGTCACGTTTTCAAAGTTTACTGTCCCTCAGAGAAGGTATGGAGGATGAATTTTCATGTTTCTTCATTCCTCCTGATTTCTCTGGGGATCTGACATGGATTAATTTACAGAATCTCTTTTCAAATAATTTGATCTTTTCTCAAGTGACAAAGTACACAGTTCACCAAAAGAGCTCTGGTACCATTAAGTTTGGATTCTAGAACTGCTCTCAAGTCTATCTACTCCTGTCCTCAAGACTACCTGTAGAGAGAGGTATGAAAGAAGAGCCTGACAGCAACAATTAAATTACATTTATTTTAAAAATGAGAAAATGAATAAATAATTTCACAATTAACACCAAACTAAATTTATTTGTTCCATTGTTTTGATGCATATATATGGTTATGCACTAGCACCATTCTTTACACAATGTGTTATTTAAATATTACTTTCCACAGAATAGTGATTTGTCATCTTCAATATTGCAAAGTTCAGCATTTAATTGTTCTGTGCTATAGGCATGGTAAACGTGGAGTTATTATGAGGAGCACTAATGCTGCTTCAGTGAGAGAATACCAAAAGCATTTATCTATTTATTGTGTAAATTGATATCATTATATAACAGAACTGCTGCAGCAAAATCTCCATAGGCTAGAGAAATCAAATAGATAACACAAGTATTCTAATGCTACATTCGATCACTGCAGATGCAAATATCTACACCACCATCTAACAAAGTACGACTTAACATGATTCTTTATTATTTGAATTCAATTTCTTCCACATTTTTGTTTAATGCAAAACTTTCAGATTTATATGAAAAAATTTAGTAACTGCTGGGGAATTTATTTCTGTCAAATAATTTACAAAAGTGTTGGAGTTCACAACAAACCACTCTGGAGTGGAATAGAAAACAGCAAAACCTTCAGAAATACTTTCAGATGGGTATCATAAAATTCGTTATCATTATAAGTATACACACCATGTAAAAAGAAATTTAATTTCTTACAAAATTCCCATAATACAGATTTGTGTCAGAGTGTGGTATACACTATTTTAAATTCGGTGAGCTTTTGTGTACTTCAGAGACTCTAAGGGTTTGATCACACTATTTAACTTGAGAAGAGCTGTGCTATTTTGAAAGAAAAAGAACCAGCACTTGAATATCTAGAATTCTTTGTGACTAATCCCCCAGCTATCAATCTCCAGAATCAATAATTACACTATACTTGAATTAGTATAACTGTTGGCTTTAACTATTAGTTTCCCCATTTGGTACTATCTTATGACAGGAATAAGTGAAATACATTATTTACAAAAATTTACCTGTGAGAAGTGAGCTTTTATATACATGTAGGAAAACTTGAAGATTTGTCTACTTTTATCTTGATGAAACGTTGTAATATTTGTATCTTACGGTCTTTTCATTCTTTGTAGTTCCTTTTTGCCTCCAATTCCATTTCTCAACGTAAATGGATGCATTGAAATACTACAGAAATGATAGATACACTTTGTTAAATTATAGGCTAATTCTTTTTCCACAAGAATTAGCTTATTTTTATCAAGGTGTAATATTTACATAGTCTGGCTATAAACTGGATGCGAATCAAATGCCATTCTTTTTGATGTTTAATCTTTGCTAGCATGCAGCCCAACCGAGGAGGTGGTACAGTTTTTGTTATCGCATATAAAAGAATTGGTTCTTCCTTTTATCTATATTATCTCTGTAGTTTCTAGTAAAGATCTATGAGATCCAACGTGACCTCTCCGCTTACATCCTCCTTCCATCTTTTGGCCCTTGCTCCTGCCTGTGACTCCATTACTTCCCACTTCAACACCATGACTTCTTGAGCCCTGCTGTCCTTTCTCCCGTTTCTTCTCCTAACAGTATAATCATACTGTAATATCCAGCAGCTTCTGAAAGTCAACCCTTCCATTCCCCTTTCTTTTCTGTATCACTTCTTCCCTTCATCGGTGAACTTCTTGAACTCATAGATTATAGCAATTGCCTCCAGTTCCCTTTCTCTCAGTCCAACAAAGATCCTCTCTAATTTGACTTTTATTGTGCACCAAGGACATGCTAACATCAAGGCCTACAATGACCTCTTCATGTCAAGTCCCAGGGCCTTTGCTCCATACTTGAACTCTGCTGTTTTTATCATGATTGATCATACACTCCATTTCAAAACCATGCCTTGCCTTTGCAACTCTGTCCTCTCCTCACCATTTAACTACTCTGACTTGAACATGTAACAGATGGGTCACAAGTGGGAAAGAAAGGATACTGTACTAGACTTCTAAAGCTCTGTTAAATAACAATATCAGTCTTTTCTGAAAAAGACCCTTTTATATTGCAATGTGGATTTCTTAATGTATGCAACAAAGGCCTGATTATCCATGGCTTCTACATTTTTGTCATCTTCAGCAATTTTGTATTCCACTTCTTTTTTCATATTACTTTTTCAGTTTTAGATGAGTGGTAAAGGCAGGCTGAAGTAAACTATTCACCTGTTCAGGAGTTTTGGGGGTTTTGTTATACATAAAAATAGCCCTAAATTATCATCTCATGAGACCATATAGAAGTGTGTCATTATCACAACCTTTACATCAGGCTTACGAAGAAAACAGCATTGCAGGTGCAGCTGAAAACAACATTATTTACTTGCAGCTAAATGAATAAATATATTTAAAACTTTAGTCCTCTAAACCATAATGAGTTCACAATTTGGACCTGGATAATTAGCTAGGTCCTACCACTTCAGTGTTTTAATTAATTAACAATAGCTGATTCCTAGTTTTGATCTCTTTGACTACCCTACATACATTTATAAGTATTCTAGGATGCTGTTGAAACAGTTCGTTTTTGTCAACTGAAAAGTATTGCTGAGAGAATGTCAACGTGAAATACATTAAACATAAAAGTTCTGTGAACTCAGAAATAGTGTGGAATTGAGTTTCAAGTACTTTTCCAAACATTATTTCAGTATTTCTTTGGTATTTTGAGTATTATCATGGTGCAGTTAGAAAGATAATATGACACTTCAAAAAGAAAAAAACTTTATTTCAGTTATTTTACCTGTAATCTAGGAAACACATTTAGGTCTCTTTTGCCCCCTGGAAGAGAAGATTTACTTATGCCACTGAACAAACTGGATTAATTCCAATTATTACATAGGCCTATTTAATAACTTCCATAAAAGTTCTAAAGAGGAACAAATTTCAGCTGCCAGAAAAAGTGAGGCATAACATAGAACAGTCTTTTAAAGATTGGCAACACTTATCAGCATAATCAACATTTCCACTTACAAAAAAATTAGGAAGTGGCTTTATAGTCTGTAAGTAAGATATTTAGCATAAATATTAATTGAACTCTGATTTGGGGTGATATGACTATATAATATGCCATAAAATAAAATAGGAGGAGAAGGAAGGGAGAATGGCACAGGAAGTAAGACAGTAAATAAAATACAATATCTGACAAGATTATTTATTTTGCACAGTAAGACTAAGTCTGATTTTCAATTTAAAGTGTTTAGTAAGTATCACACGCTGAGGAAATATTCTCAAAACACTAAGATATTTCTTAGTCACTAATTGCCATAATAGGAAATCTTGAAATAACGTAAAGACACATCCTTCTTGAGTCCTATTTGTACCTCTCTCATTACTAGTATACTATCAAATACTCTCCTTCCTGGCAACTGTGTCAGCCTCTTTTCCACTCTTCTTATGTTTCTGCCCATAGCACTCCTTAAATTGTATTCTCTCCCTTTTACTCCCTATCTAGTTGGCTATACACAGGAATAAAAAAACCCTAACATTTACTGGGGAAAGAAATGCAAGGTGCAAAAAACCCAAACAAAAAACCCCAACAAAAACCATACAAAAAAAAAAAAAAGAGAGACCTGTCTCTGGTGATAGGTAGGCTATTAACCCTCTGCAGGCATATCAACTATAAAGCAGTAACCCATCAGAAGGAGCCAACTGAAAGCAGTTCTGGTTTTATTTGCTGGTTCAAAGAGGTCCACACAGCAAAATATAAAGAAGTAGTAAACGCTGATTCCCTTAAATGAATATGGCTTTTGTAACAAGGTTAAAAATAGAGACATCACAACTATCAAGCTGATGCCTGAACAATGTTTTGGCTCCACATTGCTGAAACATAGTAACACAGAAAAAATGCAAAGCTCAGATTTAGAAAATGGGCTCTATTTCATCTCCCCAAAAGGGTTATGTAGCACATCTTAAGGAATTTTGTTTCTTTCATGACTCTTTACTAGTCTGTATGAGTAAATTTTATTCATATTTTCCTCTGACAATCTCCATTTGAAATTCTGATTTGTTTTGATACTAAGCTAAGTGGTGCTAGGGACATTACTCTGACTCAGATGCTAAATGATTCTGCTTAGCCATAACTGCACAGTTAATGTATTCTCCTTTGGGACAGAATAGCTGTGGTCAGGATTTTGCTTCTGGTCTCTGCTAACTGCTCCATTGTACCTGGGAATTATTGAAGACAGTAAATTGCATAGGACTAAAATCATCCCACGAACCATACTAACAACTTAACTGCAGAGAAAGTTGTATCCTACTGCCTCATAGTACTTAAATTGCCAGTATAGCTGAAAAATACACATCATCTTGACTCCTTTAACATGATGAACAGAGAAACGCATTTTAGTGTTGATCAGTGAGCCTGGAGGATGCTTTGATCCAATGGACAGGTGAAGCTTAGCAGCTGTACTGATGGTACTTCCCTGACAGATCCTGAAATGTTATGGGGCTTTTTGTCAGCTCTCAACCACTGTTCTTTTGCTTGTTGCCTCTTGTGGTGGCTGCAACCATTTTGGAATCTGGCAGAGACATATCTCGCTTGATGTGACTCATCCTTTGCATATACATTTATTTCCCTTTCATATATCTTATAGTCAAATGTACAATATATTTTGTGATAATAACTTTTGATTCTCTTGTCAGACAGTAGCAGAAAAAAGATCAGCAAAAAAAACCCCATAGTTAAACAACAATAAAGAAATATATTGAAAGATTCATCTATTATGAATTTATATCCATTTAAATTCCAGTTCTAACATGAACAATTCAATGAAGTTAATTCATTTAGAATTACTAGTATTAATTCAAATATTCTATGTTTAGAAGCTCAGTTACTTCTGTTTTAAAACTCTGGTTATGCAAATAAACAAATTCTGATGGGATCTCTCGTATCAAAAATTATTTGGAAGTGTGAATACTTATAAATGTATTTGGAAGCAAAACTACCAAAATAACAGTAGAGAAATGTATATATCTAAAAAATATAATAACTTAGTATATACATTTCTATAAATCTATATATCTAAGGTATCTCTTAGTTGTTAACTCATAAGACAATAAACTAAAAGTGAAACACTTTTGACTTTTCAAAGTGAAATAATAAGGAAGTTTAAAAAAGGAAGATATTTTTCTATTGTGATAGCAAAAAAAAAAATACACCCGAATAGAATAATTAATTTTGATTAGCTTTAATTTGTTGTTTGTTTAAGTGTGTAAGCTGAATTTCCTAATGCTTGCACTTCAGATAACATCAAATATATCTGATTTATAGAAGTGAATATATGACGTTGATGTCAATGTTCTCTCAAATTAATTACATGAAATCAAGAATATGATGAAACGGAGACATAGTTTATACATACAAGTGTATAAAAATTTGATTTAGGGCTATTTGGAGTATTTTACCAGAACTAATAAATTCTGTATCACAGTGATTATACTGAGTTTAAATGCAAACAATTCCGTAAGTGATGTACTTAGGAGACTTATTAACTTATGAGGATGTTTTAATGGGCTGCTTCAGGGATGACACTTTGATCCAATGTACTGCAAAGTACTTTACTTCCTGAAATTTGTATTGAAAGTCATCTACGACAGGGTCACACTCCAGCCCTTTAATTTCACTTGACATGGTGCATAAAAAGCTAGTAAAATATGGCTCCAGAAAAAATGCAGAAATGAGTAACCCAAAATATAGTGAAGATCAGTTGGAAAAGTGGGATGGATTCACTGGTTATGGCTTTTCTAACTGTGTGTATGGTTGATTTCTTTCCAGTAACTACCTTGTAGTCTTAGATATTGTATGGCTAACCTTATATATTAGTGAGAGCACACTTCAGCATTGTCATGCTAGTTGCAAGAGAGCACCAAAATAAAGATTAAATGATGGAAAAGTCAGATTAGCATCTTTGTGTCACCTTAACACAATGTTGCATGGACACTGAAGACTGCAGGTATTAGTTGATATGCAAAGTTCATCCCAATACACTTCCCTCCCTTCCCCCCAGCTCAAAAAAAAATTTTCCTCTCTTCTCCATCTCACTATGCTTGCTTATGGATACCTTCTTTGTTTCCCTTTTGATCTTTCCTGATTATATTGCTTTAGGGATCTTACTCAGATCTTGAGAATACCCAGTTATTTCAGCTTATTTAGTTCTACATTTGTCTTCTAAACTCATTTGTTAATTGTTGTTGCTTTGTTTTGTTTTTCTAACTTTTTTCGATTCCTCTACACATGTAAATGAACCTGTGTTCAAAGTCCATTTCTGGATATCTGTGCCTCTAACTCTCACCCGTTGTCTTACTAAACCTGATAAGGTTAAGTTCTGATTATCTCACATATATACTTTTGATAACTTTACTTGAACCCAAAGATGATTGGATACTCAATTACCTGGAATGTTTTGTCAAAACTCACTTTCTATCAAGTTAAGTTCATTATACTACAAAAGTCAGTAGATAAAATCACAGATCTACTTATCAATATGTTCCTATTGATCAAAAGCTGTCTTCAGTAAAGTCTGATTATTAAATTTGGGATTTCCATTCAATAGGGTTTTCAAAATACCAGGATTATATAATAACATCATCCTGACACTTTGCTTTCCATGTTAGTAAATTTTAATGTGAATTTTATTGTTTGGAAATTTTTTTGTCTGCATTCTTAATTGCCAATATAATTAAAACTTCATGCATACCAGGAAGATGCAGCTCAGAAGCTACACTTTTTGTTCCTAAAACAAAACCAAAGGTTTTTGTATTTTATGTATCATTACAAATGCTTAAGAAAATTTAATGTCAGAAACAGATAGAGAAAAAGCAAGTCAGGATTTTAAGTTCCTGTAAAAGATCTCCATTAGCTTTGGGACATAACCTGGAAAATGCAGATGAGTAAATATAACTAGATTCCTTCTTCAAATTACGTATTGATTTAGTATGTTACATTTTCATAAAGAACTGCAAATAAAAGCATTACAGAATTTATTTCGACTATAGAGGAAAAAAATAGATATACCATTACAGAGAGGGACACAGCAATTTTCTAAAGAATGGTCCTAGCAGGTTCCAAATATTCCTTCTGTTGTCTGTTGATAAGACAAAACTCTTAAGTCACAAAGCTCTAGTAGCACTTTTTCACCTTTTAATGAGGTGAACAAAGAAGCTTTCAGACTAGAGAAACACAGCCACAAAGAGCTATAAAGACATTAGAAACATAGCATTTTAAAATGAGGTTTCATGCCCAGTAAAACCCTTTATTTTTGATTGTTTTCTTGACAGAGTTTTTTTTGTCATACAAATGAGGTATATCAGAATGAAAGAAAAAATATGCAATGTATTTATTTATCTATTTATTTTTTTTTCCCCACAGGTTCTAAATAAGCTATTATCACAAGCAATATTAGAGAATGTAGAGGTAACCTACTCTGAAATGAGACTGAATAGAAGAAAATAGAGTAATCTCCACTAATGTGTTTGTAGCAATTGTTTGAGATGGAAGATAATGGCAGAGAAAAGGACAAAGGCTCTGAAAAAACTCATACACTAAATATGAGGCTCAGTCTTTAGAACCCCATTATTGGACTGAACTGCATGTTTCAGATCAGCATCCCTGTCTCTTCCCTGGTTTGTTATCCCATGCCACAGGCACACAGGATGAGTAGGTCTGTGAGCTTTTCAAACATCTCAGCTGGCACACAGTGTAAGAAGCAGGAGACAATAATTAGGCAACAATTCCTTCATGTTAACCTTATGAACAATTGTGCCACAGCCATATGGTACAAGCACACACTCATTATGGGACGGGGTTGCCCTCACCATCACCTGTCCTGATGCCTGTATCAGAACTTCCGATCTTTTGAAAAGGTCCAGTGTACATACACACATGTGTAAGGACAAGTGTTGGATCATGCATATGGATAATTGAACATATTTAAATGTAGTGATAATTTGTATCAATCCACAGCCAGATACACAGCATTTAAAATTCCTACAAATTTCTAACACTGCAATCTTTTCTCTTATTTTCTAATGGAATTTTCCTTATGTGCTTTTCGAATTATTGAGATAGTTGTTTCTTGGAGTGGAACTTGGAGAAATTGAAATATAAACTCAGAAGAGGAGAATTATTATTTTATTCTAAGATTGTTTTAAATTTGCTGTGATTCTATACTTTCCCTATGTAGTTAGAGATTTTAAACATATTTGTATAAAATCCTGCACCCATGTTGCTGAATTCTCTCTCTGCATTAATTAAAACCTGAGGCAATATTTAGAGTACTATTGCTCCATGTGTTGAAAGTAAAAAGAACTGGCACAAGAAAATTCTCTGAAACAAGGATTCAGCCTTATAAGTGTTTTTTCCTAAATAAACCTAAAAAAGAACTGAAAAATAAGTATTTTGTCTCTGAACACACTGGATTTTGAAACATTTTTGCTGTCATGACTTTCTATGATTTATCTAGACATTATGCTAAAAGTTTTCACATTTTGAGGTGTATGGTGAATTTTTCATAGTGCTATACTGTTCTATAATTTGAGTTGTCATGAAAAATAATAGAAAAATGTGATCTCTAAAGCAGTTAACTTGAGCAACAGATTTTAGGGATTCATGGGAAGTTTACAGAAACTCAATGGAATGATAAAAAAAAGCAGCCAACCATATTAAGAGAACTATCTTATGCCAGTAAACAGAGTTACATAACATTAGCCTGGAGCTATGTTAACTTTAAAATATAGATATATGCATTCAACTTTCCAAGACACTTCCAGACAAGTTTAAGTTTCTTAAATATAAAACTTCTACTGCTGCCTGAGAGCGAAAATGTTGGAAGTTTTTGTTTGTTTGTTAGGTTTTTTTTTTCCCAGATAAGTTTGGTATAAGTTCTGTTTGGTATATTGAACTAATAGCTTCTAATAAAATATTACCTTTACTTTCCTATGAATGTCTATGAACTACATGATAACTTGCACATTTGAAGGTGTTCTGTGTCCTGGAAAAAAAAAAAAGTTGCATTCACACAACAATTATTTGTAACCATAGTTCTTGGTAAATATTATACAGGTTAATGTAGAAAGGAGAGGGAATGAAAAGGGTATTATTAATATGACTTTTCACAAATGTGAAAGAGGAATGTGGGGAATTCTCAGTGTTTGTGATTAACAAAGACACCAGGGAAAAAACTATGAGAGGTCTATTACTATTGTGGGGCTGTTTTTCCCATAAATATCTTTTTGGTCAAACCGTATAATTTTTCTGATTACAAATTGAAATTTAAAAAAAATTCTATTAATTTGAAAATATATCTAGTGTTACAGGTAATATATACAAAGGCAAAATGTTGCTTGTCTATTTCTTTCCTTACACTAGTAACTTCAGAAATACATGTTTAACTCCATCTCAATGGCACTTAATTGAATCATTAAAACTAGAAGCTATGCAATAAAAGAGTTTTAGAAAGACAGAAGAATTAATGTTGTATTTCAGAGCTAATGAATAATATTAAGTGTACTGCTAAGCCTAATTGTTTAAGGTCTTCTTTTAAAATATTTTACCCTTCTAAAATCAATTTCATGTGTGCAAAGAGAGAAACTAAATTTGATTTCAATGAGTACTCTGTAAGGTATAACAATAAAGCTGTGGTAAAACTATATGGTAAAAATCTAGCCAATCAGTTACACAAACATCACCAAAGGAATCAAATTTTAAACACAATAAAATAATTTTACAGCTTTTCAGAATTGTTCATCCAGCAGATGTAGCAAAGAGCTATGGCTTGATTCAAACTCATGATATAAGAATCCTTCATATACTCTGAATTTTACTGTCTGTTCTTCTACCACCACAGTTTTTCTTACTAATCTTTATTAAGCACATGTTCATACCAACTTACTATACTTCTTTCTATACTTCAGGTTTCTATTAAATACAACCAACTCTTAGCAACTGGTCTTTTTAACTTAAATTACTTCGTTTTCTACTTTCATCCTCAGGTTCTCAAGGAAGTTCCCTTTTGCTCCTTTTAAGAGCAAGGCTTAAATGCTTCTTTTTTAATTTGCTGAAACTTGATGACACTTCAGATGCCGAATTTGATTTTATTGAGATATTTGTATTTCCCGAATGATTTTTCCAACAAATTGCTTCGGGATCTTGATATGTTATTGACTTATAATATCAGCTGGTACTGTGAAGAACGTTAAAATATATTCAAGAGACCAAAAGTTAGGGCTCATATCCTAAATAAAGGTGTTTCATACAACTTTGGATATACTGATATCTCCTTTCACCTTCATTAGAGAAGCTTATAAACTGTATTACAGTGTTAAGATTAGGCTTCTGCAATGTGTAATAAAATATTTTTTGAAAAACAAATTTATTGGTCTGAAACATTAGGTATTAAGAACAAAATTGCCATTCATGGAAAAAACTAGTATTTTTTTAACCCCTTTTTGTAACATGTAAAAGAAAACATTCTAACAATCATTTTTCACAATATATATTAAAAACTTCATCTATTAACAAAAAAAAATGACATTCCATTAATTAATTGAGTTGCACTTATTTTAAACAATTAATATATTTTTTTCTGGAAGAAGTAGCAAAAACCAGGTTTCTTTCCTTCATCTAATACTTTTGCAGTGAGATTACTCACCGGCTGTGGTAATATCAGAAGTTTTTAATTATTTGGAAAAGTGTCTCTTATCTAAAGTGAACTCCAATGATTCAGTTGTGTCACTGTTCATCCACAACCCCCCTTAAGATAATCAGCTGCAGGAGTTTTATATCCCAATTAATCTGTATTAATGTTTGCAGCGAAAATTGAAGAGATTCAGTTTATGAATATAGCTTCCCCTCAAAATGAAAAAACAGATTAGAACAATGGAAATAATTACATTGAAAAAATCTGTATGGAACAACAGCAATCTGCTGTCAAATGACAGCATTTTTTCTATCAGCATCATCATGTCATCATTTATTGTATTTTCTATTTTTTTTATTCCTTAGGTTTATCTGGAGATACAATTATATTGGTTAGAGTGAAAAAAAATCAAATGAAAAAAATTTCANTATATATACATAATATTCAAGAGTAATACATGTATATTAAGATGTAAAACATTTCTATTTAACTTTGTGCCAATAAAAAAAAATCAATTGGTTACCCTTCTGGCCTTTGAAGATCTTTTAGACCAATTTCCCTGCAAATATTTTTTGAAAAACAAATTTATTGGTCTGAAACATTAGGTATTAAGAACAAAATTGCCATTCATGGAAAAAACTAGTATTTTTTTAACCCCTTTTTGTAACATGTAAAAGAAAACATTCTAACAATCATTTTTCACAATATATATTAAAAACTTCATCTATTAACAAAAAAAAATGACATTCCATTAATTAATTGAGTTGCACTTATTTTAAACAATTAATATATTTTTTTCTGGAAGAAGTAGCAAAAACCAGGTTTCTTTCCTTCATCTAATACTTTTGCAGTGAGATTACTCACCGGCTGTGGTAATATCAGAAGTTTTTAATTATTTGGAAAAGTGTCTCTTATCTAAAGTGAACTCCAATGATTCAGTTGTGTCACTGTTCATCCACAACCCCCCTTAAGATAATCAGCTGCAGGAGTTTTATATCCCAATTAATCTGTATTAATGTTTGCAGCGAAAATTGAAGAGATTCAGTTTATGAATATAGCTTCCCCTCAAAATGAAAAAACAGATTAGAACAATGGAAATAATTACATTGAAAAAATCTGTATGGAACAACAGCAATCTGCTGTCAAATGACAGCATTTTTTCTATCAGCATCATCATGTCATCATTTATTGTATTTTCTATTTTTTTTATTCCTTAGGTTTATCTGGAGATACAATTATATTGGTTAGAGTGAAAAAAAATCAAATGAAAAAAATTTCATAAATTTTGGTTCTAGCATATTTCTGAAAAGCTGTTATTGGCTTGCAACACTACTGTGTGTCCAAACTCATTTAAAAGCATTTGCTGGAGCTGGAATTTCTCTAATTGTGTTTTCAGCAGAATTACAAGATTGAATTCATTGAAACAGGTACAATTTACGCAGAGTTTGCAACCACAGTAGGGTAACCAGTGTTCTTTTTTTTCTCTTTATTTCTTGGGTTTGTTATTCACATATTGAAAGGAAGACCACTGAATTTCCACTTCAAGAAAGAATGAAAATAATAGAATCTCGAATTTCCTCAGGAAAAAGCCATAGGCAGGGACATCTTTCCTAGACCAGATTACTTAATGTCCCATCCAACTGACTTCACTGAATACTTCCAGAGATAGGAATTCCACAATCTCTTTAGGCAACCTGTTCCATTGTCTCACCACCCTCATCACAAAAAATTTCTTCCTTATCTCCAATTCAAATCTACCCTCTTTCAGTATAAAACCATTGTCCCTTTTTCTGTCTCTACTAGTCCTGATGAAAATACTGTCTCCTCCTTTCTTCCCTCTTTCCTCTATTTACATATTGAAAGAGCACAATAAGGTCACACACTCTTAATTGAGATGCCTAAGGGAAATTTAAATATTTATATTATAGAGAGCATGGTAACATTCATTTCTAAGCCAGGTAAGACATCGTAGGATTGACATTCTCTCCTTGGATGTGTTTGCTACTACCCGTCAGATCCCGGACAGTGCAAACTGAATCCTCTGCATACTAAGATATTTTCACTGAGCATTGAAAAGGAGACATTGGAGACATGTAACTATAAAATATGCTATCAGGAGTGAAGAATAAAGCTAAAGCGTACTCTAACAAACCGAAAAAGTGAAAAAAAATACAGGAAGAGAAAATGTAGCTTGTCACCTGCACAAATATTGGGTAGTCATGGAAAACCATCTCTTCTACACATCCAAGTACACACATACTCTAAGGAATTCTTAAGCATTTGTAATGTGCTCAAACATCCAAACCTCCAAATAATTACAATTACTGCACCACAAATTACTTTCTGATGTAAAAAAGCCTGTGTTCTCCTTCATTTCCTGAGACAAAATAAGACCATGTAACAATGTTTTTTATCCCCTTTTTTCCTCTGGCTTTTTAAAACAAAGCAGATGTTTCTGCCAAGTTTTAGTTCCTTAGGAATTAAGTCATTTGTTCAGCATGTGTCTTTTAATTAATTACTAAATTAATTACTAAAGAGTAGAATGCTAATGTATTCTTACTAATGGGAGAAAACTTACAGCTTCAGAAATGGTGTCTTGTTAAAAATAATTAATAAATCCATACACTTTTCTTCTTGTAGTTAGTGTAATTGTGAAAAATCCTTGCATAAATGGAACTTATTTAGCTATCTTTAGCTTTATGATTTTGACCTAAAATTTACCCTTCAATAGCATGTTTCCTTGAAAAACTTTTTCTCTGCAGTTTCAATGTCTTCTGTGGTATAATAAAGCAAAGTACTGACATTTCTACTTGAGACAAGCCCGTGACATTGAAATCTGAATGTTTGGACTATTTCGTGGATTCAGTGTTAATTACATGTCTAATCTACTCTAATTTAATTGCCACGTTAACATAGCTTTTAGAAAAAGAAAGGATCATACCCTGTGGCTGAACAAAAATCATTCCAACTTGGCTGTACTTTCTATTATTTTTAAAAGTAATTTGTGTTAATAGTATAGGTGTATATATGTCATGCATTTCTCTGGATATATTTTTGCACATGTGTAGTTTGCCATCATGCTGTGATTTTCCTCTGTACTTTTTTAATGAACTCTAAACTGTGATCTCTTTCCCAAGAGGGAGCTCAAGCACATCTACAAGAGTGCCTCCAAGTTTCTGTAAACAACTGTGTTATCTCTACATAGAAATTCTACATCTCAAAACAAAGGATGAATATCAGAAGGTATTATGTGTGGTTTCCCACACTGATATTCTCCAGGTCTTAGTATTCCCAGCTGCAAGGTCACTTGAGCAAATCTACTCCCTCCTCACTAATCATTCAATTTTAATCCTTTTCTCCCAACACCCATAAACCAAAGCAAAATTAGTATTAAAAAGCCTTTCTCAAAAAGTATGTTTTCAAGCAGTGATAAAGCAGTGAAGAACAAAATGAATGGACTTTCTTAGATTTGCTGACCATTGCACTTAAAACTGTTTCATAACTTTTTCATAGCTCAGACATCTTCATTATGGGCCCCAGCAGCTGAGGTTGAAATACCTGTTCTGCCTGGAAGTTAAGCTGATTCAAGAATTAATTCACAGGCCAAGTCACTTCTAGATCAAATTATGGTGTTGTTCCACTACTGTGAATAATAGTCTAATAGTTATAATGAAGCTCATGAAGCTCATGTAAACTCTTTGTACTCGATTTGGCTGAGACAGAGTTAATTTTCTTAATGGTAGCTTGTATGGTGCTGTTCTTTGGATCTAAGCCAAAAAAAAGGATCAGTAGCACACTGATGTTTTTACCTGTTGGTGAGCAGTGCTTACACAGCATCAAGGTCTTCTTTGCTTTTCATCCCACCTCACCAGTGAGTAGGTTGGGGGTTCGCAAGGTATTGGGAGGGGACACAGCGGGGACAGCCAATCACAACTAGCCAAGGGGATATTCCATATAATGTGGCATCATGGTCAACAATAAAAGCTGGGAGGGGGAAGAAGGAGGAAGGGGAGACATGCAGAGTGATAGCATTGTATTTTCCAACTAACAGTTACACATGGTCATGTAACCTGCTTTCCTGGAGGTGGCTGAACACCTGTCTGCCATTGGGAAGCAGTGAATTAATTCTTTCTCTTGTTTGCTTAGTCATGCAACTTTTGCTTTAACTGTTAAACTGGTTTTATCCCAACCCACAAGTGTTCTTACTTTTACTCTCCCCATATTCTCCTTTATCCCACTCTGGGAAACTGATGAAAAGCTGTGTGGTGTTTAGCTGCCTACCAAGGTAAAAACACAACATATTCAGGTATAGAAACCCCTTTGTTCTGGATTTCTATTCTGATGCGGATACTGCTGAATTCTACACTGAGAAAACAAGACTGTATGAAAGGGTTAGGGAGTAATTTTTTTTCACTAATATCCATACATTCTTCAGGAAATTGGGGTTGAACCAAAAGCTGACTCTATCCTTATCTTTTTGGAGATCTTATTTACCATGTTTCTATAAGAATTTTTCTCTTGCACTCATTCACAGAGCATGTATTTATCCATTAAGCATATTTTATTCTGGCAGAAGTTGATAAACAAGACATTAGAAATACCTGATCACCTTCCACTGCTCATATTTCAGTATTCTGATGCCAGCACTGGACTCTGACTGGTGAGGAATACAAATACTGGACTCTCTTACTAAAAGGCCTACCATACAGAGGTGGTCTTTAAGCTTTGAGAGCTCTTTAGAGTTAAGAAGAGCTGGTCTTAAGCTTTTTTTAAGATCTGTGGAGGAAAAAAAATAGGTTAGGATTGATTCATCTCCTTTTGAAATGGTCTCTAAAAAACCTCACATGAACACCATTTCGAGTCTTGAGAAAAAAAAGTAGCCTAAAGTAAAATCTTACAGGCCTACTAAGTTGCCTAAATTTTTGCATTTCATGGCATATGAAATGCCCTAGAAGATACTTCTAATACTCCAGCTGCCTTCCCAAATAAAGACATACTTGCCACAGCCTTTGCAGCCCACTTGGATGTATTAGATCCCCAAGGAATTTCAAATTGCCCAAGATGATGAAGTGTGAGAAACTGAAACAACCACCCAGTTATATACAAGCCATATAGATAGAAATTTAGTTAGCAGAAATGTGAAGAGTTTCATGCTGTTTATGTTATTTGATTACCAATGCAGAAAAAAAAAAGCCATTTAAAAATATATATTTTTGTGAAATACCTTAATTTTACTGACACAGACTGGTGAGGGATTGCCATTATGAATGAAAGAAAAATTAAGAATTGTATAAACATGCCATTCTCTTATCCAGTAATCATGGGGGGAGAGGTAGGATTCCTCTAATCTACTTTTGCTTTCCTTGATTTTATCCTCCAGTTTGGATAAGTCATACAGGTAGGTTCGATACTGCTTAATAAAGAGGATTTCTCATCCTGAAGCAGAGTTGTACTAATTGGTTTACTTCTGTTTTGATTAGTGTGAAAAAAAATAACTGAAAAAATTAAAAACAGAAACAGAGAGTGAGTTACCTCTTCAGTAGTGTGGATGATAGAGGTCCACTATCATAGGTAATACTCTAACCTATATATGCCCTAAATTACTCTAGAGACAATTCACAGGTCCCCTCCCCTCCCCTTTCCTCAGGGGGTGCAGTATACACTGCAAATTTGATTTTTTAACTTATTTTATGGAATGAGAGTTTTTGTTAAAAAAATATATCTAAAAGTCAGAACATGACATTATGGTCCGTGATCAAGATGTACAAATTAAAAAATGATGGTATGTTGACAAAAAGGAGAAACATTTTGGTTTGCTTTTTTACCCAGAAAGGCTGCAAGAAAAATGGGATAAGATAGAGGAAAAGATTATCCCTTAGTAGATATTATTGTAGATGAATACCGTGCCTTTCTGTGATGGAAATCTATCTTCTTTTAAAAGGGAATATAATTTGTCTATTTCTACTTTAGGATTTGCTGAGGTAGTATACCACTAATAAAATAACTAAAGAGGCATTTGGCTGAAAACAAGAGATTGTGGTTACCCTGTGGCAAGCCTGGGGCAGGAGATTAGAAGAGAGTTACCAGTGAAGTACTGACAAATTAACTAATCTTATGTAATAGGCTTTTGTTTGGTTTTGTTTTATTTTGTTTTGGTTTTGGTTTTCCCATTTTTTGGTTTTGTTGGGGTTTTTTTTGTTTCCTGGCAAGATAAGGCTAACGAAATCTAATAATGGCAAAACTTGTGAAATATTCTTACTGCATACTTGCGAAATATTCTTACTGCATACATGGACTTTCCCCTTCCCTTCCCCCCACGAAAATATTTCAGGCAACCTTGAGGTGCAGAATAATAGGGCAAAGATTAAATTCAATAGTACAGAATATAAACCCATGTGCCTAATCTGAATTTTATTTCTGCTACTGTTTAAGGAAAAAACTACTTACCTCTTGTGATTTATAGCAAATCAAGATCATAGTGTTTTATTGATTAGTGACAGAACAGCAATCCATAAACTACACATTCAGGGTAAATGCAACCACTAAAAGAGCTAAACCCCATACTAACAAATTTGTTAACACTTACTCAATTTTAGTAGCTATCTACAAATTCCATCTGCCTGGAATGGAGTTGCTCCGTAAGGAAAAACATGCTGGGAGCCACTTGGGTGTCCCAAGGTGGGACAGAAGGACTTCTCCCAGCACCCAGGCTGAGGAGCAAGGCATGCTGAGAGAGAGAGGACCATCAGGGACAGGAAAATGGCAGAGTTTAGGAGACCTTAGGAAAGGCTGGGCAGGATGAATAAGACCTGTTGGTGACCCTCAGGGCCCTGACACTGCTCTTCCATAAATAATGCCCAAAAGTTCTAATAACCCACTCACAGCTCCACAGCCTCGGGGTCTCCCCTAGGTGCACACCTCTCCTGCAGGAGACATGCTGCCCCGGATTTTGTGCTCCCCTGCTGCTTCTGACATGCTGTTGATGCACCCACAATGAGGAGGTACCCCAGGAGATGTGCCTGCTCCCCACAGCTGCCTCTACACTGCCAGCCTGCTGCTAGGTAGCATCTGTGCTGTTCATCCTGGGCAAGGTTCAGGGCGCCCCAGGGGGACAGAATCTCTCAGACAGCTGAAGCTGGTAAGTCTAAACTTCTTCGCAGTACGATGACATCCTTATTTAAAATATCTCCAGCTAATTCCCTCATTGGTGTTTAATTCTGCTAATATCTGTTTTAAACTGATACTATCTTCTTGATAGTTTCACCAGTTTTTGGTGAACAAGCCATCCTGAATAGGCAGTTTTGGGTATTCCATTCACACGTGCTATCTGAATTTAGTTTCTATCGTAACAGTTATATTTACTCAAAACACATTACCAAGATGAGTTATTGCAGACTCCCCCCACACTTTGTATGTAGATATCAAAAAATGTTGAAAATTATTTAAATCATGTGTTTGGATTACCTCTATATTCCTTGCAGGGACAAGTTATTACATTTTTCAGTTAGTTTCATTACACTTATTTTATTGACTAGAGAAGAAACAAGACAAATAGTCCAAGTTTTGGATAGTTAAAGTGAGAGAAAATGTAGACTGTATCAGGGATGACCAAAACTTCTTTTACCTACTGGCCGTTCATAATGAGGAAATAAAAGAGGTAAAGAATGATCGGATTGTACCCCGCGATGAGAGAGAACTGAATCCTGGCTTACAAACTTTTTATTGCTTTCTTTGACTTAAACACAAGAAAGGTACCTGCATCCATCTCAGACGTGCCAGGGTGCTCCCTGAATGGAGCCTGCAATGAGCATGAACCCCATTGTAGTAAGACAGCGACTCAGATAAACATATTGTTAGTGTCCATCAGATTCAGGTTCTGCAATAGGAACTGGAAAGTATTATTGTGATTGTATAAAGCATTGAAGAGAACATGTTTTCCATTAACTTGTGCTCAAAACAGCTCATTCAAACAGAAGTGAGTAAATAAGAATGTTATTAGAACAGTCACAAGAATAGGCATCCTGACTTCCAGGAAGAATTTAAGAGATCATAGTTTACTGAAATTTAAAGTGGGGCTGATAACCGACACACCAGAAAACATTTGTGCTGAAAATCAGATATCTAATCATCTTCTGTACAAGAACAGGATAAAAAAATATAATTAATTTAAAAGTAGAACTTTGCCAGCTTGCAAACAGAATCATATAAAATAAGGCTGGAACTGACAATGAAAATTCACCCAGACTATGTCCAGGCACAATGGTAAGAACAGCAACACTCATGAGAGATTTTAACTTATTCAAAAAAACAAACAAACAAAAAACCCCAAACCAAAAACAACGACAACAAAAAAAAACCCACCAAAATTATTAAAACAGTACAGTTTCCCATTGAAGTCTATTGCACTGTTTACTAGACTAATTTTTTTACTTTTTCACTGATGTCTAGGGGAAGAAAATCTTAACAGCATTAATTCATGTATCATTCTTCTTGATAAGGAAAACACTACTATTGATTTTTTTGGTGGCAGCCTTCCATAGAATACTCATCATGTCCTGTGACAAGCTCAGTCTTTTCCAAACCATTGGAAACCTAATTCTTTCTGTCGTCCTTACATTTAGTTTGGTTTTGTCTAGACTTTGTTAGATACTGTATAACAGTTTCTCGCCATAGCTAAGGTATTGAGTTGGTAACATGAGTTATAATCCAGTATGAAATAATTTAGTAGACATGGCTTGTCTTCCTTTTTCGTATCTACTTGCATTTTATCACCAGTACCCTATTTGGCCTATTTTTATGTATTTTCATTTGAACACAGCAATTTATGGGGGGAAAAAAAAGGAAAAAGAAAAGATCATTTTTCCTCACATTTATCTCCTGGGCTTGTGTTCATTAATAGAAGTTACAAATCCATATTACCTGATCTGGTAATCACGATTTTTCTCTCAGATGTCTTAATCAGTGAAGAGCATGAACACTGGTGACAACATATTTTGTTTTACCACACAGGTAAGTAACATCTATAATCTTTAGACACTAATTTCCTCAAGAGCCTATGAAAATAAAATGGTTATTAGATAATTTTCTAAGGGTTGCTCCCTAAAGATGTTTCAGATCATGGAAATTCCACATTTGAGAATTAACTGCAGAATTTCTTTAACACTACTCTTTCCTTTTAAATTGAGGAAGATGTAGCTCTAATTTTCAACAAAAGCCATATTCCCAGTGAAAATACTATCAAGCTTTTAAGTCTACTAGTAAAAAGTTACATCACTATGATGAAAATTAAGGACAGAGGTTTTAATTTAGAATACAGTTCTTCAGATTTTACACTTTAATGTTTCTATGTTATATTGTAATGTTGTTTTTCTTAGACCTACAAAGAGAGTAAAATAAGTTTTCTAGTTTCAAGGACAGGAAACAAAATATAATCCTTAACAAAACAATTGCCTTCAAATAATTGCCTACTGACTGGGTTTTTTCTCCCTATATTTCTCATGTCACTTGTTTTGAGCAGGTTTTTGCAATGTTTCAATGAAATTAAAAACAAACAACATAATATATATCTATGTATTAAAAAAAATCCAACATAAAGATAAATATTTTCCTGTGCTTTTAACTGAAATGCAATATGCTTGATTTCATTTTTATTTCTCACTGTTCATATTTTTGCTGCTATTTAATACTGACCTGCATCTTGTTCTACTTGTTATTTCACTAGAGTGGTATCTTGTCCCATACTAAAATGATAAGCTAAGCTGAAGGTGCCTTCCTGGTTAATATATACCCATGAGTATGGGGACTAGAAAACAGGGAAGGTAATTGAGGCTTTAAGTTTGCTGCTGGTCAAAATGAACTAATTATTATTCTCCCAAAGCAAGGAGAAGAAGAAAAAAACTGACCATGAAAACGAAAAACAAAACAAAACAAAAACCCCAAACCCAAAAAAGCCTCCTCTTTGTTGTTTGAATTACTTAGAATTGTGTGATGTCTTGTAAGGCTGCACTTAAGACCACTGTTTCCACTTGAATGATTCCTGATTGTTGGCCAGAGTAAATCTCACCAGATCAAGTTTAAAAATTTAAGTTTAACAAACATATTGGTAATGCATTTTCATAGTATTTATTATGTGAAAGTAAGAAGTGCTTCAAAAATGGAACACAATTATTAACAACAGCTTCAGTTTTCTATAAATACTAAACTATGATAATAAGCTCATGCAAAGGAAACAAGTAAATAAGCAAAAAGCTTGTACTAAAGTAAGCTAAAAGATTCCCATAAGGTTGATTTTCAGGTTGTCGTCATAGCAATAACAACATATTTTTTTCCTGTGAGTGGAAAGCAAAAGGCATTTCCAGCAAGATGTCCCTTTCGTATAGCTATCTTTATGTCTGCTTTTTTATAACTTGGGGGATTTTTCCCCCCAAAAGATAAACTAAAAAAACCACTATATTTGCAAGAAAGGCAATTAAAATCATATGGTCACAAAAAAATTCAGGTTGGCTTGGACCTTGAGAGGTCTCCAGTCCAACCTCCCACTCAGAGCAGTTTAAGCTCTGAGGTCACAGCAGGCTACCTTGGTATTTGTCCAGCTGAATCTTTTAAAACCCAGAGGATGAAGCCTATGTCTCTGGGCACCTGTAAGGACTTAAAGAGCACAGCTTCCCATCTCAAAACACTATTAAAGACACAGAAGGAATTTGCCATAAGATAAGCCACCACAAAGAGAACTTGAGATAAGCACAGAAGGGAGGAAATTGCATCAGGAAGGTGCTAATTCCAGGCCTAACGGAGGTAAGATCTGGTTAGCACATCCTGGTTAATGCATCCAGAAAAAAAATCCTGCTGTGGCAAAGGAATCAACTGCTCATACACATATCACCTTAAGTTATTTTAATGGCATCTATGCCCTGTGGATACCTGGAATTTGGACCTTATAAAAGTGGTACCCCTAGAAGAATGACTCAGGGATCTTCACCACCAAGAAGCACAGGGTGAAGAAGGACCAATGGGATGCTGCTGGATGCACAGCTAGTGACTATCTTCTGCTTGATCTCACTCACTCTCTCCCCTCTCCCCCTTTTCTATGTCTTTCTATCTCTCTGCCTTACCTTTAATATTAAATCAGGCCCATATTATTGCCTTCAGCATATGGTCTCATTTGCACCTTAATTCAGTCAGAGGCATCTCTCACTAATCCCATTAGCACCTTGATTGCTTCCATAGCTCTTATTTCCTGTCAGAACCTCTCCTATTTCAACCCACACCCTTGTCCTGCCACCAAGCAGGTCTGTGAAGACCTTGGCTTCCTCCTTTCAGTGGCCTCCCTCATAGTCCTTCACTGGGGCACTACTTCTAGGCTGTATTCAGTCCCTGAGAAAACTTCTGTGTTATTTTCCTTGGGGCACATTTCTGGAATCATGGAGGATAAGACCTTGGGAATAGTGCAAAGGTAAAAGTAAACTACACCTAGACAATCTGATTGTCTTCTGAAGTAAAATAACTGGGTCTGTGGAGAAGGGGAGAGCACACAGTAAGACTCACTAAGAACTCTGAGTTCATCATTTTCCCACTCTTGCATCCTAGTTGGTATGTAACAATGTGGGTAAGAGAACAATGAGAGGGGTAAAACACAGGATGAATGAGGGCAGTGGTTAAGGGGTTCAACTGTTTATGAGTGCGTTAATATTTGGAGAGGATGTGTAATAGTTAATATAGAACATGAAAGGAAATGCAGTGAATAATTAAATACACTGTGGGCCTGCTGCAGCCCAGTAGGGACAGCATAGGTCTGGGCTTGCTCAGGGCCAGGGGTGGTATCAGCTGGCTGGAGCTGGCTGGAGATGGTTAAGCCAGTCAGAGATAGCTGGAGCAGATTCTCCCTCTCCTGTTCTCATGTTGCTTCCTGATGGGAGCTGGTTGGGGACTGCCTCTGACTGGCAGGGGACAATGGCTGTGACAGACATAGGAACATCAGCCCTTTGTGTCACAGGGTAGGGGACACTTACACCACACCACAGGTGCCTCCAGATGAGCCAACAAGAGGCCAGGGAAGAAGAAATGCCATCCCAAAGCCTTGAGCAGGGCTCTGGGGTGGCTGATGGAGGGGATCAGACCCATGATTTCAGTTATTGCCTTCTACTTCACCTTAGATCTGTTGGCACAGTTTTTTGAAGACAGACATTTGAAGGAAAAGCACAATGTCAAAGGAGGAGAATAAATACTCACTCTTGGGTTTTGGCTTTTTAAAAATGTATTTTTATTTTAGTTTAATTTATTTAAAGCCTTTCAATTTAAGATTTTCTTTGCAAATAGATAAGTTGTCTAATAGATAAAAATAATGTATATAGATAATTAAAGTGATAAAGCATTATTTGGCTTAACAATAAATATTAGCTCCAATTACATATGCTATATTCCCTTTTGCCCATGACAGAATTTAACAGAAAGATTTGAATTTTAATTTCTGGATTTTTTTTTGAGAGATCAGTGACATTTCCATTAGAGCTGTCAGCTAGTATTTCCCCAGTCTTAATTTTTCTGCCATACCATCATTCCCTTTAAAAAGCTATTATAAGTTTGATGTTAACAAGCTGCACTCCATTCCTAAATTGAAAAATCCTAAAATACATGGCAGATTAAAAAATTGTGGTCTTAAAATCAGAAGAACAGAAGAAACTTCTCAGGTAAGTGTTCCCCAAAGTAAAAGTTTTTCAGCTTTTTCTTGCATTCTTGATTGAGTCGTATCTTCTTGAAACTGTAGCTGTTAAAGTAGCTGTGAGACAGTATAAGGAGTGGAAAACAGAGTTACCTGGATCCTCAGGTGGCCTCAGCTACCTCATCTAGTACTTAAAAAACTTTCCTCATCTGTGGGAGGCATAGGTTTAATCCAGTTTGGCTAAGGAGGGCTGGGATTTACCTATTTTAACTCTTCTTTTGCTGCTCTAACCATCAGATTTTTACATGACAGTACTAAGAATAATTTTTGTTATGGCTTTACACTAAGGATAATTTAACTACTTTCAATCGAGAGAGTGACGTATCAATCAATGCAAGAAGTATAATTTCAGATGATGGAATGGTGCTCTGGGCCCTGGAGCACATCTTTTGTGAATTAGAGTCTCAATAAGATACCTAAATTAGATGTACCAGATGACACAAATTTTCAATTTTATTTTACCTCTTTTTCTGCAGTCTTTTCTCTAGCCAGTATTTTGAATTATTTTACGGTGCTCAATTTTATGAAATCTGTTCTATATATAATGACCGCTAACAGTCAACTGGGGACAACTGCTAACATGATATGTGCCAAAATTATACAGAATGAGATAGAATACATATAATTCACTATATTCTTGAGGATTTTCTATTTCAAACTCAAGATATTTAATGGGTAGCTCCCTTTACCATCCTTAAAATTAAATATCTTAACATTAAAGGGATTTGAACCTCATATGATTTGAACCGCCATGCTGAAACAATATTCTTCTAAGGACAATCTTATGTGAAAAGCCCTTTCAGAAGCAGAATGTAAGGAAAGATAAACCTTGTATTGATCACCCTATCTTTATTGAGCAACCTAGCTCTCCTTAAATGGCAGGTATCACCCAATTAAAAAGAACCCCAAACAAGTAAGCACCCCAATATTTCTAGTAGGTAAACATCGCTTAGAATTAACTTAAGCAAGCAGAATTAACTTCTGCAAGTTCAGCTTCTATCTGAACTCATCTGAGCCATTGCCTTAAGGTAGTCTGAGATCATTAGTCTAGCCTCATTCATTTAAAAAAATAGGGTTTTTTTCTCCCTGTAGGCTTCTTATTTCTGATTCATATTAGAATATTTTGCCATAATTCAAAGAAGAAGCTGAATTTATGGAATGTACTAACATTGTTATCATGAAGGCATAGTAGCCATAGCCATTTTCTTCATCTTCCGTCTTCAGTGATCTCATTCCATTATGGAACTCCCGTACAAACTTGGCCTGCAAAAAATGCTCAGAGGGAGCATTTTTAGATACATTATGATCTCATACTGCAGTAACTTTTTTAAAACCTAATAATTCTAAAAATACCAGACTATCAGACAACTTCCTAAAATATTTATTAAGAAGGCAATAACAAATAGTGTCCACTGACTATTTATTTGAAAAATATATTTGATTTAGATTTATGAAGCACGTTGATACAGTATGAATGAAAAAGAAAATACCCAAGTATATAAACAATATTAACAAATCAATATTCTAGGTAAGATAGCTCCTGAAATAAAGAATTAACTGTATAAGATCTAGTTCTGTCACAGACATCTGGTCTTAAGAAAAAACAGGTACTGCTTCAATACATTATTGCAGGGAATTAATCTACTGGAAAAGGAAGAGAAAAAGGCATATGCCGTGTTCCCATTCTCACTTCTCAGCATTCCTATCATAACAATATGGATATTTATAAGATTCTGATTGCAATAACAGTCTGATTATTCTTAAATGCTTTCAAGTGAAAATATGTAATAGCAAGTCCATGTACTATGTTCCATCCTTTATTCATTTTTGCTTACTTCAGATATGTACCTAATAAAGCACCCACACACCATTTTTCAACAGTCATTTGAACTAAAGAATATGCCTTTTTTCTTTTTTTACTCCTACCAACACATAAAAAGTTACCTTATATTTGCTAAAACTTATGAAATTAGTAATCTGTTAAATCACACCTTCCTGAAAAATCAACAAAATGTCTGTCTCTAGAGAACTAAAACTACAAGAATAACTGATATTTAATTTCTATTTCTCTTTTTACTGTTATATTTTTACTATTGGGATTTAAAATGTAAAATTAAAGCAGCAAGTTATGACTTTCTTTATAGGTAAAATATTGAAAATATGCTGCTATTGTCAAACCTTATTTTATGTTGAATTTCTCCTTCAGATTGCCAGTGAATTTTATATACTAAATTTTTGTTGAGATGCTCCTTTTGTCTTTTTTTCCTTTTATTTCTAATAAACATTACAGTAACATTTTGCCACAAGAAGTACAGGAGGTAGTAAACTATTTTGATGTGGATTTAGTCCACCTAATTTTAGGCTCGTAAATGAGGTGCTTACATAGTGACTATAGTTTATGCTGGGAAGTGATAAGTTTTACAGGATAGTTCAGAGAAGCAAAAATTAATTCTTTCCATTTACCCAATAGTGAGATTATGACAACCACGCTCTTAGCTCAAATAGTCTATTATAGTACTAAAAGTCAGATTAAACACATCCAAACCAGTTTAACAGACTGCAGTATGGTTGAGACCAATTGCATTCCTTTAAGAAAATGTTCCTATTCAGTAAAGATAAGGATAGCAGATTAAGGATATAAAGTATTCTAAATTTTATTCTGACAACATATATAATTTTATTATTTTTATTTTCTAAGAATGAAAACTGTTCACACATCTTTTTGAGAGACTCCTAGATTAAGTACTTTGTCAGGGTCTTAGTTTGTCTTAACAGTTGGTCTTTCTTAACAGACCTATGAAAGTCTTTGAACATAGATAAGAGGAAGTATTTTGCTGATGCTGCAAGACAGCAAGCAGCTGGCCAGAGAAAACCAGATCTTGCACAAAAGTAGAAGGTTGCTTGCTAGCCAAAGAATACCGGATACCTTGCCCAAAGTAGGGAATTCCTTTCTAGCCAAGAAATACCGGAAATATTGCCCAAATTAGTAATCCGCATATACCAATCATATAGTGCATGCTTAGCTTTTGTTTATCACCTATAACCAATTGTGTAATTGCATGGCACATCTACAAACCCTATGTAGAGTTCCGTGTCGCGTGTATGGAAGATAAAAAGCTTTAAAAGAAGCACTGCTGAAGAATAAAGTGGGACGACTTTCTGCATCACATAGGTGTTATGTTGTACCCATCTCGCATGGATTTATTAAACCCTGACAGTACTTGAGAAATTTTTAACTACAAAAGCCCTTCTTTCCTAAGAAGAAACAGAAACTCTAAGCCTTTAATTGCATTGCTTAAAATATTGCAGTGCATTCTCACACGCAGGATTGCACAGCATTTTTGTACAGCGTCTCATACCTAATTGAAATAACCCTGTACATAAAATTGTTTTCACCTTCTGTCCTAGGTTACAATATAGATTTATTTAAGTATTCTTTTACCACCAGCTTTGGGCCATTAGCTGTTACCACCTGCTAATGACCCACTCCTGATAACAGACAATGGGCCATCAAGGACCCACCGCATGACTCATGGACTTATCTCATCCCATTGTGGAATGCTCTGCCCAGGAGGGAGGAGCCAGGTGTTCCCACCTGTATATAACCTGGCCTTGGGACTGCCTGAGCTACCCCTGTCTACTGGGTTCCCAGAGGACAAGAGCTACCACTGGATCTTCAGCTGGAGACCAGACCTTCACAGGATCACCGCTTCAACTGGACTACTTCAGTTGGACTGCTACCACCACCCTAACCGGGCGTCAGGTTGTATCTGACTTTGTCAGTGCTTTTTCCTTGTATTATTTCACTTATTTTTTAATTTCAATTTTGACTTGTGATCTCCCACTGGTTTGTTTTCAAACCAATACACCTTCATAGGCAATAGAGAAAAATACTCCTTTAAGACTAGAAGACAGTACAAAAAAATGCATTCATTTGTTTCATGTTTGATTATATCATATGAAATAAAATTTACTTGCAGGTTGAAATACTTTGTCAAGGTTACATTCTAAAAGTTGAGACTTCCATTAGCCAGCAACTGAGTTAGAGAAGTTACATTATTTTATTAGAAACTTAGAACCAGCAGGGAACAGATTCTGGGTGACCTACCATATATTGAAGTGAACTCTGAGTTGACTAAAAGTGTTTCCATTAGTTGTGCACTGCTACAGGGCTTGATGGAACAAAGTCATATCCTCAGGGCTAGAGGTTATTGACTTATTGTTATTTATATCAGTGTTTTAGTAGTAGGGTTAACAGTGTGAAGTTAATTTCAAAAGTCAAAGGGGTTTTTGTTTGATTGGTTTTTGTGTTTTTATTTTTTAATGGCTGGCTCCTTCATCTCATATATAAACACATGTACAACACATAAACAGTGATTTGGTGTTATATTCCACTCTAATGCCTAGTCTCTAGAAAATGTGGTACTCTAGTAGAATTACCTATTATATAAGTAATTTCTTTAGTCCAAGAAGCAGGCATTGGTTCTCTGTGACTTAATATTGTGACAGGACTCTCACTGAAAACTTCACAGGAGGACAGAAGTGGAAAGCCCCCTAAGGATTCTCTTGTTTTCAGGTCCTGATCCAGAGATCTTCAAACACATAAAACCCCTGTTTGCTGAGACCTTTCACTTGAAAATGCTATAAATATTTCCCCAATCTTAGTTCTCAGAGAAACTTATATAACATAGGTATCTCAGGTGGTGGAAAGGATAGAAGAGAGAGCATAGCTTATTTGGTCAGGACAATTGCAGACATGAATACAGACTGGAAGAAGAACTCATTGAGAGCAGCCCTGCAGAGAAGGGCTTGGGGGTTCTTGTGGATGAAGACCAGGGCATGAGTCAACAGTGTGCACTCACAGCCCAGAAGGTCAATCACATGCTGGGCAGCATCAAAAGCAGTGTGTCCAGCAGGTCGGGGGACGTGATTCTCCCCCTCTGTCCTTGTGAGACCCCACCTGGAGTGCTGTATCTCCAGCTCAAGAAAATCCTCAGCCCAAGAAAAGCATGGACCCATAAGAGTGACTCCAGAGAATGGCCATGAAGAGGATCAGAGGGCTGGAGCACCTCTCCTATTAAGACAGGCTGAGAGACATGAGTTTGTCCAGCATGGAGAAGAGAAGACTTCAGGAAGAACTCATTGCATCTTTCTTGTGCTTAAAGGGGGTATATAAAAAAGACAAACAAAAAAAAAGGGGGGGGGTTTATAAAAAAGAGGCAAAAGAATGTGATTGCCTTATGAGATTTTCTTTCCAAAATAATTATGTCATAAATATATGAAAGCATACAAAGATAACCTTATATGGACTTCCTTGCGCTTTCTTTCCATTCTTTTCTTGGTTTAGCACTCTTTTTTCCCCTGAAAATTGTATATTTAAGTAGATTTCTGGTTGTATTTAATGTTCATATTACCGTTTTTGCAAACCAGTTCTACACAATATAGACTATAAAATGTCACTGTGTTTCTTTTATTGAACAGCTTTCTACTCTACAAACTTTCATAAAGATGCTTTCTTTTAACAAATGTTATTTGGGCATTTTTTAAATTTTCTTTTCTGAGTCAGCACGATTTACAATTTCCTGCAAATCCTTTCAGCATTACTTGCCATCGTTAGGTTTTTGGTTTAGATTTTAAGGGTGTTTCCCACCATGTGACATCTGAACAATTGACAAATGCATGTGGATTTAATCCCAGATCAACATTTCCATTCTACAGATGGAAGCTGGGACTATGTTCCAGACTTCTCCAAAAGGGCTCATTGTTCAGATTCCATCAGAATCAGTGTTTTTAGAGACTCAGGAATTACACAATCAGTTAAATCACTTTTCAAAAAACATGTACACACAGTAAGAAATATGTTAAAGACTTCCAGCTGAATTTGGTTTGAAGATTCTGGAATTGGAACATGCAGAACAATGCTGCAGGAAAAACAAATGGCTCTTTCAGAGTCCTTCATGTACATAGCTAAAAACTGGCAGGAGTTCATATGCAGTTTCATTGTTAGATGTGGTTATACTGAGAAAAGGAAAAACAAAATGTGGCTTGAAAAAACACCTCTCTCTGCAGCAAATATTGACCACAAATCAGAGCTGATTAATGAGGCCAGGAATCTTTCATTGCCTTTCTTGCAAGACATCGAATAACCACTGAGCTATTGTACAGCCTAACATCTCTGGCAGCTCTATCAATTCAACTAGTGCTCCTCAACAAGGAAAGTGGCTATTGGACAGTAATGGCACATCCATGAACATTCTTTCTTCTTGTTTCTGTGATACCTCTAAAAATTTGTAGCTGTCATGAAATACGATACATACTCCACAAGCTCTATGTGTATTGTTCTTATTTTTTCATTCTCTAAAGTTTGTGGTTAAGTATTAGGATGATAAAACTCCAAAACATTTCCTTCAAAAATATTTAGAGGAGGCATTTTTAATAACTTTGCTATAAGCACTTGACTGAGGCTCAGGTGGGTCTGATGATGGCTTTGACTAATCTTGTCTCACCTGTTGCCAGGACTCTATCTCTGCCACCTTCTGTTCTGGAGAAAAAAAAGGAAACTTTTCTCTGTCTCCAGAAGCCACAAGTTTCCAGCATAACCCACACTGGCAGTCTCTACTTTTGTTCTGAGTACATTCTCTCTCTGCTTTTCTTCCATGCACTGTATGGTTCAGGTATTCCAGATTTCTTCTTCCATGAAACTTATGGAAGGGAAGGATACGACAACTTAGTGCAATGCAGTACTCAGAAGAAGCAAGGTGCCAGTGGCATATGCTAATCTGAGACGTTACAAGAAATATGGCACTGAGCTAATAGGTGCTCATCCCCATGGGGTTCCCAATCAGAAAGGTGCAGGAGCAGCACTGTTGGGGCCATGCCACAATTGTCAGCACGCCTTTTCCAGCCCCAGTGTTCCTGGAGCCTGAGGCTCTTTAGATCTCTCAACTCTAACCCTATCCCCTACAGGCAGCTTGGCACTGGGCCAAGAGATGCATATCACCATGCGATTCCAGATTAGAAAGGTGTAGGAGTAGCAATGTTGTGGCCTTGCAGCGATCATCTTGGCACACTTTCTCCAGCCCCTGTATTCCTGGAGCTCAAGGCTTTTCAGGTCTCTCAACCCTAACCCTAAGCTAACCCTAGCCCTTAAACCGGACCCAATACTATGGGTTGTCCAGATTAGAAAGTTGTAGGAGCAGTAATTGTTGTGCCCTGCCAGGATGGCCTTGGCATGCCTTTCCAAGCTCTGGTGCTCCTGGAGCTGTAGGCTCTTTGACTCTCTCAAACCTAACCATAACCCCTTTCAGCAGCTTGGCACTGGGCCAAGAGGTGCTCATCACCATAGGTGGCACAGAGGAAGAAGGGTGGAGTTGGAAATGTTGGCATCTGTTAAAGCCTGGATCCTTAGATCCAGGCGTTTAACTCAAGGTTCTGTTGCTTTCTCTTAGTGCAAAGGAGAAATTCCCACTAGATAGCCTCAAGAGTTGAAAAGCACACAAAAGTTTACTGGCTAAATGATCCAAATCCAGCGATCAAAAATCAACTCTCCTTGGCAAAGGAATAAATATAACACAGAATTAAATATAAAACCACTTCTCATAGCATTACTTAGTGTTATTTTAATGTTCTTTTAGTTCCTTTTGAATGCAATCATCCTCTCTTTCTTTTCCTGAAAATTGTATACATGGATATTATGAAATAACAGATGCCCTAATTTAATTTATTTGAAGCATAAGTTTTTTAGGATGTCAAAAGTTTCTGAGAATTGTCAGAAAATGTACTTTGATTTTTACTTTTAGTGATGTTATATACGCTATTTTGTCATGAGTAATACCTTTTGTCGTATCAGAAACCATTCTTCTCCTTTAGAAAAGAAGTAGCTATTTAGCTGTAGTTGCACCTGAATGGTCTTAAGGTGATTGGCTTAATTTTGTGACTCAGGCATAATTGTACATTTCCACATACAGCTTTCCATATACGGCTCTCTTTGGGAAAGGGTCAGCCTGCTTTCAATTGCCACCAATCAGGAAGGTGATAGCAAAAGTTATGGTTAAATACAAATATCACCACCTTCAGCAAAATATATATCAAGGATTTTGTGATTCACTCAGTGATATGGTTTCTCTTGTGATATGGTTTCTCAGTGATATGGTTACTCTTAACGTCCCTTCCATAATGCTCTGCTTTTTTAATATCACAGAATCATAGAATCACAAAATGTGCTAAGTTGGAAAGGACCCCCAGGGATCATCAAGTCCAGCTCCTGGCCCTGCACAGCACCATCCCCAATAGTCACACCATGTGCCTGAGAACATTGTCCAAGTGCTTCTTGAACTCTGTGAGGCTGGGCTGTGACCACTTCCCTTGGGAGCTGTTCCAGTGCCCAAACACCCTCTGGGTAAAGAACATATTTTTGGTATCCAATCTAAACCTACCCTGACAAAGCTTCAGGCCTGTCACTGGTCACCACAGAGAAGAGATCAGTGTCTGCCCCTCCTCCTTCCCTCAGGAGGAAGTTGTAGACTGTGATAAGGTCTCCCCTCAGTCTTCTCTTCTCCAGCCTGAACAGACCAAGTAACCTTAGTCACTCTTCATACAGCTTCTTTTTAAGGCCTTCACCATCTTTGTTGCCTTCCTTTTGATGCTCTCTAATAATTTAATGTCTTTCTTATATTGAAGTGACCAAAACTGCGCACAGCACTCGAGGTGAGGCCACAACAATGCAGAGCAGAGCAAAGCAGGATAATCCCCTCCCTTGCCCAGCTGACGCTGTGCCTAATGCTTCCCAGCACACAGTTGGCTCTCCTGGCTGCCGGGGCATGACTGACTCATATATGTCTCTGTATTCACTGTAGGTGACATTAAAAAAAAAGGTAATTAAATCTACAAGTCCTAGAATATTATAAGAGTCAGGCTTATGTGAAAAGAGGGGTGCATTTTACTGTATTTCTCTACAGAAATAGCTTTCATACAAATAACAATTTAGTTTAGTTTCTTTTCACTGTAAATAACACTCTGCTTCCCAGTCTCTTAGAGCAAAGGAGCAGAGCTGTGTGAAACACTCATTTTACACCTGGAACTTGTTGAAATGGAGCCTGATTTTTGAATTACAATATGTTGTGCAAATTCCAACCACAAAAAGAAAAAAAATATAAGCCAATGATGGTATCAAGGCACACACTTTACCACTAAATTCAGTACTGTTTCCTGGATTTGGGAACACATAATAACTGACTCCTGATTTCAGATTGTGGTGAAACGTCCCCTTTTCCTCCCACCTAATCCTTTGTCTTCTAAAGGAAAGAAACCAGATATATAGGTCTCGTAATATCTGTAGTGTAGTTTAAAAATGTGAGTTACTGGAAAAACTTGGAGCTGAGTGCAACTTGTCTCAGTAGGAAGGCATGCACTATGATATTGTACTTCATCAAATCTGAAATACAATATGACATGTATTTACTTACAATCAATATGTAGAATAAGTGCATGTTTTTGAATGCTTGCTAGATAAGACTTGCTAGATAAGGTGCAGAGGAGGACCACGACAAAGATCAGAGGGTTGGAAGCTGGAGCACCTCTCCTATTGATAGAGGCTGAGGGGAATGGGGTTGTTCAGCCTGGAAAAGACAAGGCTTCTGGGACACTTCATTATATTTTTTCAATATTTAGTGGGGGCTTATAAGAAGGACGGAGAGACACTTTACAAAGGTCTGTAGTGACAAGACAGGGGCCATGCTTTTAAACTGAGAAAAGATACACTTGGGTGGGACATAGGGAAGAAATTTTGTTATGGTGGGGAGCAAGACACTGGAACACACTGCCCAGAGAAGTTGCAGATGCCCCATCACTGGAAATGTTCAGTCATGCTTGAAAGGATTTTGAACAGGGTAAGGTGTACCAGCCCATGGCAGTCAGGGTTAAACTTGATGATCTTTAAAAATTCTTTCCAATCCAAACCACTCTGTGATTCTATTAGTTTTAACTCCCTTAAAGCAGAGTTATTGGAAACTTTCTATAGTGAAGCTTTTTAAACTGAATCTTTTCTTTTTTATGGACTTCTATCTCCCTGGAGATTCTGCTTCAAAGAAGAAACAAACTTGCATTGCACACAAGCGAACCTTCTACTGATTACATACAGTGCATAATTTACTAAATACAGATATTTAGGAAGAGTGACAGCATAAAAATATGAACCAATGAAGATAAGAGTTTATGTGTAAAAGAAGATCCATTAATGTATCTGGAATCTAGATTTTAAAAAGTTAGATTTTTATGGCTGCTCCTCCAGAGCAGAGTTCCTTTCAGAGATTTGAATTCTCTTGTTTGTTCATCTTTATTGACCTGAAGATTCAGACTGACAACCAAATTGCTCCCTGTCATCTAGGCTTTGATAACTGTCATGTGTCTGTTCCTAAAAAATGTGAAGTAATACAGTATTGTTTAACTCATTCATTGCAAGTCATCGATCATTCTGAACTATCTAAAAAAAAATAAAGAGTAACAAAATTATGGTATTCACATAATCATATGCCCTTTCAAAATATATTTTTTATTTGCTACATCACACTAAAGTTATTTAAATGAGAAGGTCTGAGAGACTGGAAGGATTACTGGCTCAAAACATTTCGGGTGTGAGTATGGGGGAAGGGACAGGTCAGGCCTTGCTCTAGTGAGGCAATACCCTGCTTCACACACCCCATATCCCAGGCCTGTATCCCAGCCCTGCAGTGGCTGCCAATCCCCAGCACACCAGACGATGCTCCACACCTACCCCTGGAGCCCCAGTCCATCCCTAGCATGGCCAAAGAAGTCCCACCTGGGGCAAAGGCCCAGGAAAGCCAAAAGATACTTAAAGAGAGACACAAGACAAGTACATCTCTACCCTACCTGCTCTTGGAATTTCTATCAGCTGAATTCTGCTGGAACTAGGAGTGGTAGCTATATTTGTTCTTTTTTATATTTCTTCTATCCTTTTCTCTTTCTTCTTCCAATTCCTTCTCCTTGGAGTTTTGACTAACTTAAAATTAGATGGGTTTGGAGTTTGCTAAATTGAATGGACTAAGTTACTGTTTCAAGAAATGTTTTTTGTTGACTAAATGCTGCTCTAAACTTTTGCCAAAGTTCTCTGATTTTCTGAAATTGCCACTTAAGCTTTTTATTGTTTTGATCTCTTAAAAATAACTTGTTGATATTTCTTCCATGTGTCTAACTCAGAGTACATGAAAAACCGTAAGTCCTCTTATGGGTCTCGTCAACAGACTCTTTTGGGGCCTTACATAAGGATATTGTATGGGGTTTGCATGGCCAGGTTTTGGTAGGAGTGTCTTCTGTGAGAAGCTGCCAGAAACTTCCTCCATGTCTGGCAGAGCCTATGCTCTGAGACAGACCCACTGGTGGCCAAGGCTGTGTCAATCAGAAATGGTGGTAATGCCTCTGTGACAATGTATTTTCTATTAATAAAACTGGTTCAGTATTTAATCACAAAACTATTCTAATATTTTTAGCAAATAATATTTTAAAATAATTCGTCTACATTACATGTATCAAGTGGTTTTCTAAAGAGACTCAGAAACAAGAAAAAATATTTCAATAATTGTCACTGTTTGAGACTGCATGACACGTAAAAATACAGCTCTAGGCCAAGTAGAAAAGAAAGGCAGAAGCCTAGTTTATTACTACATAGTCTCTTTTATACTATTTTCTAACATTTGTGCTATATGGCCATTGGTTCCTAAACCTGTTATTGTACAGCACTATTGGTCAGCTATTCTCAGCACACATCCTTTGTGAACAACAGAGTCCGTTTTGCAGGTGTGCATACCAAGTTGTTTTTCCGTTGTTGTTTTTCTCTTCTTGCTTCTGTCTCTCATGGGTACGAGGTTGTTTGCAACACGGTTGTTGTCTGTGAGCAGAGGCAGGCTAGTTGTCAATTCCCACAAATAATCCTACTCTTTCCACAATACATTTTCATGGCTTCTCTCCCTGTAAGAGCCTGATAATAAGAGAAAAGCTTCAAAAAAGTGCTTCATCATTATATCTGCTTATCATAATCCCACTTGAACACCTGAATGCTATGTGCAGCATGGAGTGTGAGTAGCCTTCCTGGAGGGCCATAAAAAGGAAGGCAAAACGGGTACAAAAGTGAGGGGAAAGTGAAGGGTAGAATCCCTGACCGCCACCCACTACCACCATTGCCTGCGGCCTGACACCCTGAGGCCTCTGGGAGCTGACAACGCCCGCTTGAGGGAAACCACCCAGATCCTGCATCCATGGGCTGAAATCACAAGTGAGTTGAGGAACCCCTACCCTGCTTCTCTATTCCATGGTGAGAGCACCGCGAGCTCCCCCAAGTTTTTCTGTGGCGATCAGGCACTGCCCCTCCATTTCGGAGGACGGAGGACAGGCTGCCATTCTCCAACCAAACTACTCTTGACATCGGAGGAGGCCGATAATACACTTCAAAAAGCAGGAAAGGAAAAAAATATAAAAGGTCCAAACCGCTTTGTTCGCCCTCCCTCATCTCAGCAGCAGCAAAGGTAGCAACAGTGTGGTGGTGAACTATACTATGCTTTTTAAAGTAACCTCAGCTTTTTTATTTTCTTTCTACCTTTTCTCTGCTATTCCCTTTCTTTCTCCTTGCCTCTGTTATTAAATAAAAAATATATATCTTTTTTTGGCATCAGCATTTAATTTTGTTTGGTTTTTATCTTGTTTTTGGGAATATTTTGAACCTTCAAGTGTTCTTTCCATTTTATAAAGACCTAGTTTTCTCTGCTCCTCTGCGTTTAAACCAGATCATAACACTTCTGAAACCTTTCTTCTAACATTTCATCTTTTAGTGAATAAGAATCTTATTTTACCAAAAAAAAAAAAGCAAAAAAAAAAACCAAACCGAAAAAACCTAACAATCTGTATTTAGGTTAAACAAATCCTTCCAGCATTGGTTTGAGTGAGCTTTGGCATCTGTAACCCTTGACTGTACTGGGCTGATGGTAACACAGCAGGACATGATAGGATGTCAAGTCTGTAGTGAAGTCACAAAAGCTTTTTCTTCCATGTCAAGTGAACACCTCACCCTGAGACACTGGAGTTTCCTCCATGTAAAATGGTCTCTGCACCTGTGGTTCCTTGGATCACAAGCTGGAATTCACAGCAGACAAGAAACAAGTTTTATTATGGGTAGCTTAATTTGGAAGACTTCAGGACACAGAGGATTTTTCCTTCCTAGCTCATTGCAGTGGAAAATAAAGTCAAATTGTGTGGACTTCTGGCACAGAAGGTTACTCTGTCACAGCACAATGGACACATGTGTTGCTGTTCTCCTATGTGCAGTTGGTAGTGAAGCGGAAGACACATTTTTGATAAAAACACATATAACAAGCATGTATTGGGGGGAGGGGGGCAATGTTTGGCTTATTTTTGGGCTGATCGGGGTCAGTCAGCGTAATTTTCATTATTCAAAAACACAAGGACTGATAGATCTGTCAAATACTAGGACAAACTTCAAGTCTGACCAAGACCATGGACCTTGTATGCAGTCACAATCTCTCACCATGTCAAGCTTTCTGTTGGTAACACATGTTTGTGTCTACCCTGTAGAAGATCTCCAGACTATGGTATTCTCCTTTTTCCCCAGTTTCCTCCAGGTCAGTTGGACTCTTTGTTGGGAGGGAGAGGTGTATCTCTTGCTCTCTACAGAGGCTGGGAATTGTGATTCATTTAGTACTTCCTGAATAGTCCAACTTGAAGTTTGCTAGCTATTCTACACACACAGTCACATCAGGGAGCTCAGACATACAGGAAAAAAAGTTTGAAATATGATTAAGAAGGAAGGACAGAATGTGACCATCAAACATAGGACCCTCCCAAACATATTTAAACCTGTTTGATAAGACCTGACTTGCAGTCAACTCATTCTTTTTAAAACTTTTCCTTGGGTTGTTCTTCCCTGTCCACCTTAATATATCCTCTTCTCTGCCTTTGGCCCTTACCTGAGACACTCCATTTTAAGGTTTGTGTAGTACCAAAATTCATTTCCTCACAGAATTTCATAATAAATCCTATAGCTCTTTAGGCAGTAATCCCATTTGGTTTGCATGGTGTTTCAAAGAGACATTATTTCCTTGACCCTTCGGTGAGTTTCACACCAGGGATAATGGTCTAATCATTGTCCTTTGATGGTTTAGGAGCATCTGATTCAGTTCCTAGGGTTCATGGTCCACCGTTGTTCATCTGATCCCAGCTAGGTCTCTGTGTTTAACTGGAATAGCTTTTAGTTGCAAAACCTAACATTCCATATAGTGAGCCAATTTACAGTGAAGTGATGCCAGCATTGACTTCATTTTAAAGCAATACCTCACTTCAAGATATTGTGGAGACGTGCCTCTATAGAATGATCTGTGGTTGCCATGCCGTCTATCACTAATTGAAATTCACAGCAGACAAGAATGTGTTGCTCTTCATGAAATGCATTTCATTCTGGGAGATAGTACAGTGAACCAAGATTAGCACATTTTGTGATGACAATTCATACCAAGAAAGGCTTGTAACAGGAATCATCTTCAATTAATCCAAACAGATCACAGGAAAACGTCTGTGTGATTCTGTGAAAGAAAGAAGTTGTTAGAAGCTACTGCACCTCAATACAAGGAAATTCGTTTTGGTGTATAGGACTGTCCAGCAGATGTCAATGTGCTGATGTGTGCAGTTTTGGGCATTACAATATGAAAAAGACATTAACCTATTAGAGAGCACCCAGAGGAGGGCCAAGAGGATGGTGAAGGGTCTGGAGGGAAGCTTTATGGGGAGCAGCTGAAATCAGTTTGTTCACTCTAGAGAAGAGACTGAGGGGAGACCTCATTAGGGTCAACATCCTCATGAGAGCAAGTGGACAGGCAGGTACTGATCTCTTTATTCTCATGACCAGTGACAGGACTTGAGGAAACGGCATGAAACTGAGTCAGGGAAGGGTTAGGCTGGATATCAAGAAAAGATTTTTCCCCCAGAGTTTGATTAAGCACTGGACAGGCTCCCCTGGAAAGTGGTCACAGCACCAGCCTGTCTGTGTGCAAGAAGCATTTGGACAACACTCTGAGGCACATGGTGTGACTCTTGTGGTGTCCTGTGAAGGGCCAGGAGCTGAACTCGATGATCCTGATAGGCCCCTTCCAAGTCAGGAGTTTCTATGAATCTATGATTTAATTCTATGCTTCTATAATTAAAATCCATAACTAGAGGATTGAATTGAGTTTATTGTGAATTTTACTGTTCTGCAAAGAAAGTAGGGAGCAATATATTTAATCATATGTGGGACGGAAGAGGACGTGTCTACTGTTCTGAAAACATAAATCATGGCTTTTGTGAAAGGCAGTGCTGTTTACCAAGAAGAGTTTTTGAAAGCTGTCAAAGAAAACTTCTATGATTCTGACAGAATCCTGAATAGTGGTCCCTGTATTGTACCAACTAACAATAAACTTAGAGCATTTAAAGTAAAAGAAGGTTTCTTTTGTCTATACTCTTTTTTTCCTATGAGGGATGTGTTTTTGTACAGTCTCATCTGATTAAGGCTAATCAAGATAAACACAAAGACCAGGAAGGATCAAGAGAACAGTAACAGTCAAGAAACCATATTGACCCAATCTGTGCAAATCCAGGTCCTGGAATTGGCTACTCTCTCAGATGATTAAAGAGGAGAATTAGATAATTGCCCTCAATGTGAAACTTCTCAAGTTCATGCAACTCAACAAATTCTCTGAGAGGGTACAGAATATAAAGGACACTATTGCCTCAACGGTATAAAACCATTGTGGTTTTAGATGAAATTGATAGTGTGGAGATTAAATTGATTTTTCACCAAAGCACATTAGTCACAGATACATGCAAATTTTAAGAATTACGTAGTTTCCCTATGACATAGGGAGATGTCAGGGTTCAGATGAAAAATCAAGACCATCAGTGAGGTGGTTTCAGCTGTGGGGTGAACAGTCCTTGGACTGGGCCAAGGATCTCTGTGGTGTCTGTTGGGTGTTTCTAGAACCTCAGATCTTGCTCTTGATAATCCTCCTGGAGTAATACTGGGCACCACCAGGGTAAGGATGCATCACGGAATACCCAGTTCCTGACAGGCCTCTTCTCTATCATTATATATAAGCATATATATTGATGAACCTAGCAACTGGCTGCCACAGTCACTCATTGTCACCATCTGCCTGTCTGGGCAGCTCGTGGTCTTGTCTGCAACTTCACAGTGATTGACAGGTCGTTTAAAGTCAAGATAGTCTATTCTTCTAACTACCTTAGTCCCTTGTTTGATAGGGTTAGGTAAAGCTCATGTGCTAACGTTGCTGCCAGCAAGGCCCAGCTGCCATGCCACATGCCCATACCATGAGATGCAGGGGGGTGGTCAGATAAGTTTGAAGCTGCTAAAGTTTATGATGGCCTTTTTAGGATATTTATATGATTATTCTATGTAGTATATAATTTTTTTTTAGCTACATGCAATGCATATATTTACATGCACCACATATAATATATGGATAGCTATAATTTAAATAAATTGTTTAGTTGGTTACATTCAGATAATGCTATAATAAATATAACGCATTTTTGTGATTAGGCATTACAGTTTTGACATATGAATCTCTTAATATGCAGTTAGCTGCCTGTAGGCAGCTGCACACGTGAGGTAATGGCTGCATAGTTTGTGGATCCCAATATATTTTGTAGTTACACAAGTTCCTTAGGATTAAGCTTGCATCCTCATGAACAGGAAATCAGTCAAAGGGGAAAGAGACCTATGCAGACTCACAAGGAAGAGCCACATACATTGATTGATAACCCACAATCAATATGGTTTATCCCTATTCCATCAACAATATAAAACAGATAATTTAGCAGGAATGCTTTAATAGTTATCTAAATCATTAGCATGAATTCCCTAAATTAAAGACCCAATTCTGTGAAATAGAATTTTCAGCTGTTATATAGATCCCCATAAGAGTCTCCTTAGTGGCTTGAGATTGCTGAGATTTAAGAATTCCTTATAATTAATCTGTTACATAAAGTAAGATAGGTTATTAATACACAGGAAACACAGAATGATTTTGGGTGTCTCTGTCATCACCACTTCTCTAAAATGAGGCTTGAAAATTCTACAGCCTACTTTGAAGCTGGGCTGAGGATCCGTGTAGTAGAAAATATTTACAGACTGATCAGACTAACAGCTATTAGGGGAAGGATATAACTTCCTGAATAGGTATTGACATTTTGAGCTGCCCTGTACTACCTGAGAAATCTCTCCTGATCTAGCAGGTATGCTTTAGAAAATCATCATGTCCTGTGCTAGTTTGAAAGCAAACCAGAAGAGGAATTAACCCCACACAAATATGTCGCAAGAGACTCCAAGTCAGAACTATAATTTAATAGAAAAAATTAAAATAAAGACAATAATACAAAACCACCAGCTTAAACAGACCAAGTCAAAATACAACCTGCCACCCTGTTGGTCAGGGTGGCTGTAGTCCCAATGGAGTAATGGATGTGAAGTGGTGATCCTGAAGAAAGGTCCCGTCCATCTCTGGAGGTCCAGTAGTGGTTCTCAAGCCCTTGTTCTCTGGGAAATCCAGTAGAAGTGCCCTGTAATGTTCCAAGCCTCAGCTTATACACAGGTAGGACTGTTTGGTTCCTCCCCCTGGGTGGAGCATCTCATAATGGGATGATATAATTCTATGAGTCATGCTGGGACACCTTGATTGCCCATTAGCAGAGATAGCCCCACCGGAGGGTGTTATCAGGACTGAGTCATGGAGAAGATAAAGAACACTGCTTCATCTTTTCTACCGGCTTATGAAGATGGTACTAGAACACGTACTTTTGGTTACACCTTCCATGGAACACAAAACATGCCCTTAAAGCCTCAGTGGACTGTGAGATAAGTTGCCAAAGGGTATCTCAAATTCATCCTACATAGACGCGACTCAGTCAAGCCTCAAACTTTTAGATGACATTACATTTCTGATCCAATAACTGTATTTACTATAGTGACTACTACAGGAATTTAAAGACCTAGTTTACATGTAAATGCATGCAATACATGTAATGACACTTAATTGTAAGTGCCCTATTCCAAAATTAATCTCATCACCGGATTACAATTTTCTTTCAAAATAGTAAAAGCTACATTGACCTTTCCTTACAGTCTACATACTCGGGCACATGGAATTCTTGTCTGAGGAGGACGTATGTACAAGAATAATTAGTGATGGAATAGCTTCATGTTTAAAACAAATTATTGTGCTGGCAGCTAGCACTGTGAAGGTGAGTTTCAGATCTCAAAAACTCTTCATGTTCTTAAACTTCCATATAAATTTTCTTGCGAAGAAAGTGCTCACAAAACACCTAGAAGTATTGTGATGACAGTGCAGCAGAACAGTACCATAGCAGCACTGTTATAAAGACTGAGCAAAAAATCATTTCAAAGTGAAGCAATATTAAATTACCTGGAAAATAATGCAGGCATTTTTTAATATAGGCATTTAAATCATTCAGCAGTTGATTTTTCAACTTTAATGCTCTTTTCATCTTGCATGTAGAGAAGCTACGTGTGATTGTTATTACCAGGCAATTATGTTTGTGTCAGGATGATGTAAAGTCAACCTGTAGTTTCTAAATTTTTGTTTAAATGAAGGGGTTATTTACTTGACTACCACTACTGGACTTTAGACAAACAAGGAAACAAACATAAAACAGTTTGAATGGTCAGGCACTGAAACCATCTCAGAACAACCTCATAAATAATTTCAGCATGGATGACACTTTAATAAAAAAAGAAAGTAAAACAGCAAGTACCAGAAAACAGTAGGAAAAAGAAATTTAAGGAACTAGGGCAACAAGTCTAAAAGAACTTGTGTGATCTTTCTCTATGTGAAAAATAACACATCTTGGTGTACATAAATGATATACATTTTTATTGTGTTCTGCATATTTATAAATGTATTCATATTATTTATGTAAAACACAGAGTGATTGAATTAAAAAAATATACAGCTATTAGATCAGCTACAGATATATGCAGCATATATGTGTAGCTGATATGAGATGTGATAAACCACACCATTTCTGAATAAAACTCTCACTTCCACCTTTTAAGATTTTTCCTAAATTCAGCAATATCCAGTGCTTTAAAAAGTATTCTGATTTTTTTAGACTGTCCTATGTCTGCAGCCAGTGATAGCAATGTAGTTGTCTGAACCAGAGACGGGCAATTGATGAAATTGCTGTAGTGATGAAGTCTTCCTCCATGAAAAAGGTATAAAATTTTCTTCCTTTAAAGAGAAGCAACCTGATATATAAGAATATGCTATAGGAAGTGTATATATATATAGTGGGAATATGAAATATTTGGGGATGACTGTGGAATGTAAGTTATGAACTAAAGACATAAAAAGAAGAAGGAATGCTTCACGATGATTTAGAGAAATAAGGAAGGCCATCTTTAAGAAGGGATAGATCCTGAAGGCTGATAGAATTTGATATATCAGACAAATAGTCTATTCATATTGAATTAACAGTGAACACTGAGGATGAGTCAACCTTATTATTTGCCCAGGAGAATTAATGTTTGTAGGAGAAGAGTACACTCAGATTTAGGGCTTCTAATGAGTAATGAGCTTGAGGCTGCTGTAGCCCTATTCATTTGAGGAATTTTCAATTCATGGTACTTCAGTTTTGATTTCTCAACATTACAAAAACAAATCCACTTTCTTATGAAAATGTCAGGTTTCTCTACACTTTCTTCAGTTTGAAAAGTGAGTTGGAGAAAAACAAACACAGAGATTTAAACTCTGAATGGCTTAGTAGAACTTTCTTATCTAAATAAGAGAAAAATGGTAATGGGAAGAGAAATGTCTGAATCACTGTTTGTCATTAAGAAAACCTAAAAAGTTAAAGCTATACTTGCTCCTTCTGCTGAACAATTTTTCCTCCTATTTAATCTCTTGTCTCTGACTATTGTACATATTTGTTTCTAGAAAATTCCTTTTTCATGTAGTTAGTTTAAAGAGTTGTATCCTGCTCTTGTAAAGAAGAGTTCACACATCTAAAACATGAAGTAAGGCTTATGCTTCATTTAATTGCTCAGTGTTCTACTTGCTAGAACATGAAGGTGGGATGGATCCATGAAGCAATTACAAATAATTACTCCTTGGTTTCTAAGGCTAATGAGAGCAAGATTCTTCCCTAAGAATAAATGTATTTGAATCATGCTGCAGTTGCCTGTTCTTCTTAATAGGACATAACTGACAACTGCTCTTCAATCCGCCCTTGTTTAACCTTACTTTTTCTGGAAGCTAAGGAATTTGTTTGAAAAATTATTACAAGAACAAATCAACAGAACTTATCTAAACTAAACTATCACATAAAATAAAACAAAATAAAATAAGCCAAAATAAAATAAAATAAAATAGGCCAAAATAAAATAGTAAATTCTCAGAAACCATATACTTACAGATCTAGTTCATGAAGCAGGTGCACAAATGCTAAGAGTAGCAGAAAGAAGCTTGCAGGTTAGAGGAAGTTCCCTTTGCCTGCACTTTTGTTATGTTAAGGTGGTAAAGGAATCACAGATATTGGATCCAGATTCATATGACCAGAAATCAGTAAAATGTTTATGTGCTTTAAAGACAGACTATATATTTAGATTTTTAATTTTTTATTATAATTTTACGCTCTCATTTTTGAATATTTATTTTGGATTAATCATATCTTCTAATGTTCCTATGAAATATGAAATATGAAATTAGTATACCATTTTTGAGTGGTAGAGGAGACCTAAATGAGCAATGACTGCCTAATGATTTCATTTTCTCACCAGAAAATAAAACTTGGTAGCATTAAACCAGCAGGGAAACCTACAGTGAATACCACAGCAACTCCCATGGCAAGTTGGAAAATAATGAGATGTGGTCAAGTAGACCTGATAGTCTGTTTTTCTCAATGTATATTTCTTGATGTTAGCCCAGCAATGTGCTAACATTGAGAAATTTATCTATACCTATTCCATCAAGATAAATAAACCAATTTATTTATACATATTGCATCAAGAAAACTAAACTGAGATGCACAAAGGACACAGCTTCAAACAAACAACAGAAAATAAATACCACATTTTAAGCAATATATGAATAATTATGTTCAGTTTGAGATTTAAAGAAAAGAAAAAGCACTAAGAAGAAGAAAAGGTTTTTAAGAAAATGATTTATAGCACAACAGGAGTGAGAGCAGAATTTTAAAATACTGGATGACAAGTATTTGCATTTAGGTAATAAAATTAACTATGGAATATAATTAAGAAGCACAAATGTATGGCAACAATAAGATAACTAAACCAGAAAAGAATAAAATACTAAAAACATTTTACTTTATTAATTTTGAATAGATTTTAGGTTAGATAAACTGATTGCTCTGTGTGCTGCATAAATTGTTTTCTCAAAATACTTGTGACCACAGGAACAAATTCAATTTAATGTACATAGTCTTTTTCATCCGCAGGGAAAATAACATTTAGAATGAGTGGTTTTGAGGAATTAAAAAAGACTGAAACTGTCTATTAAGTTTTGTGTCTGTAAATTTTTTTTTTTTTTGCAGAAGTGTACTTTGCACATAGTTTGCTGCAACTTAAGTTGAAAAGAACTATCATCTCAGGAGACTTGGAAATATCTTGACTGTCAATCTCAGACTGCTTTAAACAAAAAGATACCCATCTCATCTCCTCTCCCTGAGAGACTCAATGCAGTATGCACATCTAATCATGCTGACATCATTGAATTTCAAATAAACAATTGAGCAGGAATTTCCCTGCAGGTGTAGAAATTTTCCTTTACATGAAGTGGAATGAATGGTAATATACACTTTATCAATAGCTTAATGTTTAAACTATTTACTAAAGGAGAATAAGTCCTGACTACTAAATTTGTCTCAGTTTGAGGTTGAGAACAACAACTCCTCTATTCTAAGGGTATTTTCCTGAAAACTGTTTCTGAGGTTTCACCTCTGGAGAAGAACCTGGAACCTTGCTCTCCATTTTTCAAGTAAGTGCTCCAATCATGAAACTATATAGAAACATGGAATGTTTCTAGAGAGAAAGATAGGTGTAAATGAGTGAATGAATAAGCAAAAAAAAAAAAAAGGTAAGAAATCTCACTTTTGTGAATACTATTCTAACTGCCAGAATTATAATTGTTAGACATGGGACTGCCTTTTTCAGTGTAATATCTGATGAATTAATATTAGAATTCACTTTCTGTAGTTTGAAAATGAACTGAACAGCTACTTCAGTTTTGTGAAATGTTAACCTTACAGTGATCACAGCAAATCTCTAAGCTTGAATTGTTCCATATCTTCCATTATTCTTTCAGCCTTCTTTGTCTACCAGCTCATCTACCATGACTGTGATCTACCTTCTTTCTGATATAAAAGGGTGTTCCAGTGTCTTTTTGACAAGAGTATCCATTCTGAATCTGTCAAGTTCATATGTTCATTTCTGGTGTTTCTGTAAATACATGTGTCTGTTATCTTTTATAAACCAGTGACTGTTTCCATAGAAACTAATGAGTTTAGTATTATACTTGAAATATTTCACATACTGAAGGAGTTCTAGTAGCTTAAATATTGCCCACATTAGTTCACAGCATAAGAGAATAGAAATATACACATAATAATAATAATAATAGTAATAATAATAATAAAGACAGTTGTTCTTTTTGATTGTGACAAATGAAAAAAAGTAGAGTGAAAAGTACAAAAAAGTGACTTAAAATTAATACCGTTGTTAATTAATTGAAAATATTTAATTCTGTGATTTTTTTTTTTGTTAAATCTTAATTGGTTTACTTTGGAGCAATTTTTTCTGAAGGGAATATACATACTGATTTGGTTGAGACAGGAAGATGGAATTTGGACTAACCCTCTAAATGCTTATATATTTTTAAATAAAAACTTTAGTTTTAAGAGGGATAGGAATACCTCAATTCCCTTACAAATGGTGAGTTTTACATAATCCAGGACAAAGATATATATTCTGCATATTATTATGATGATCTACTTAGAACCAACTCAAAGTTATACTATATATAGTTAAGTAAATGAATAAGAAATTTGATTTCAACGTCATATAAAATATAACTTATATTTATGCAGAATTTTTAAAGAATGTGGGTTTTGTCTTTCTGATTATATGTGATAATTGCATTGTTCTCTTTCCACAAACAGAATTGAACTTAGAGATGTGTTCCAGCATCAGTTTTCATTAGCATACTTAAGCAACTCATCTGTGAATAAAACCGGAATTAAAAAATTTACAAATACCTTACCTAATGCTTAAATCAGAGGAAGCTGCTTTATTTCCAATCTCTTGCTAACTCAAGTCAAATTTGAAGCGAACATTGCATTTTTCTATTTTACAGTTTATTTTCTTTTTTGGAAAGCGTCTTTGTTCTGGATTTAATATTTACTAAATCTTCAAAAATAAAACCAGTTTTTATTTTTTCCTGTTTTTCAGACCAATTGGAACTATTATAGTTGAAGAGCACTTATTTAAAGTAAGCTTTTGGTTGCTAGCAAGTCTAAGACCTTCTCCATTTTCTGTAATAGTTTTCTCCATGTGAAGTGGCTTATTCCTTCACTAAGTTAGTATTTTTCTTGTTGAAGCATCTAAACCAATATTTTTTCTTTACACTCATTTACAATTTTTGCATAATTAAAAATTAGTTAGAAGTAATTTCTGACCTAAGGAAAAAAATTAGGAGTTTGGATTTTGTTTGGGTTTTTAAAATAGTCTTTTTGCTCTCAAATCAGGAGGGAAAAAGTAATATATAAACTTGTCAACATATTTTTAATGTATAAGGGTCCATCTGAGTGAATATAAGACTTTTTGAAAATTTTTATTTCCTTGTCATACACATGTACAAGCACACATACGTGACCTGCATAAAATTTGGGGACTCTACCACGTTTGTGTAAGTAGTATTTTATTACCTGGAAAGTATAAGACATATTTTTGAGGTGAGGGAAAGTTTAGAATGAAAGAGGTGAGAAATAGATGTCTACTTCACCTAGAAATTGCACACACTTGTAAAAGACTGAACAGAAGAATCTATTCTGTAGTGAGAGTTTCAAAGCCAAACAAAATTAGAACATCACTAGACTGTTTGGTTCATTTAATTCTGTAGGAGATGGAAATGCTGCTGTGCCAACCTATTATCTTATTAATTCATGGCATTAGAGTCCCAGAAAATGGTATTATAATCATGTCATTAAAAAATGTTACTTTCTAAGGCAGCAACAAAGAAGAAACTTATTCAGCTTCAGATCTGTACATCCAAATGACATTTTTTTACAGTTCAGACATGAACAAGGCACTGAAGTTCTCTTTCAGAGTCAATGGCTCTCTGATCAGTACCATCAGTAGTCTGGAGAAATATTCAGTTGACAGTGTGAATTTTAGACTAAAATTAGGCATTTTAAAGTTGGTTCCACATCCCTGCCTTTGAGAGGTGAATGCCATGTTGCAAAGAGACGATAAAAATCTCCTGAATTCAAAGCCCAAAAATAATTGCAAGGCAAAGATATGATGAATAACCTAAATAATAATATATCTGTGCTCTTCAGAACAATAGAAAACATAACTGTATATCTCAACAACCATCTGCTGACTTGGAAGCAAAAGCCAAAATTAATACAGCTACCACTACACAACACAGTGTGCCTTTAAAATTTGTGCTAGAACACACTTTGCCTTGTAGAAATATCAGTAAACTAGCATAAGCATATAAGTGTATGCCAGAGAACATAAATAAAAAAAGTTATATATATGAACTACCTCTGTTTCACATGAGGTTTTAAGGGTGGAATACAAAATAGCTGACTGATGTGAAATTCCCACTGCAATATTTTAAACAGTTTACTAGAGAAATCATTCTGAATATACAGAATTATTAAAAATATACGACAAAATAAATTTAGTTTTGTAACATGACAGCTCCTGCATGGTTTCTGAATTGTTGTTGTCATCGCTTATGATAAGTCCCTTATTCTTTTGTTCTCTGAACTATTAGATGCTTTGCTTGATAGTTATCAAGGACAACCATGGTCATGGAGATGCATAGTGGTTATTCAGTAATTGTAATTCTTCTTGCCTCACATCAGTAACTTGTTCCTTGGCTTACACCCAAGTAAAAGAAGGGCTAAGGATGACTCAAAAGAGAATACAGTAGATTTTTCTTAGAGGTAAATAGAGTTAGGAGATGGGGTAAGAAAATTTTATGACACAAACTCTTTTAATAGTTGGAATATAAAATGTAGTCATAGAAAAATAAAAATAGGGTGATAGTAAATAAATAAATAAATAAATTTAAAGTATCAAACAGGATAAAATTCGAGTTTGAAAATTGAGCTGCAACTTATGGAGAATAAAACAATGAGAAGAATGTAAGTACAGAAGAAGATAAACTATAAGTACCTTAATTAACTGTGAAGTACATTAAAAAAAATAGGTGATCCAGAAAAGGTCAGTGAATCGGTTATTATGTTCTCTAGAACATAGGAGATGAGTTGTAACTGGCCAGTAGGATAGTAGCATAGACCAGAATACGGTAAGAAGAAATTACTACTTAAATTAGATTGTAAGATGCCTTAATGAAGTTCCAGCATGTAAAGACCTAACTAAAATAGTCATCTAACCACCAGTGACTACTGCTCAGCTTTTCTCTTGTAACAGGTTTAGGAGAAGCATTAGATCTATAAATAAAAGTGAGAAAAAGACAACTCAGTAATTAATTAATAGCAAGTTTCTTTAGCTTCAATATTGCAGAAAATGAGAAAAAGCCTTTGAATATTCAGTTAAATATCGAAATTTGATAAAAATGTACAGAGAGGGTAAAAATAGAGTTGTCAGGAATCATCAAGTAGGAATTTGTCAAGAATTGACTGTGTCAAACTAATTTAATTCAGTCTTTTCATAGAAAACCTGGCAGAGTTCATAAAAGAAGTAATAAAACTGATTCACTTTGACTAGTGGAACTTTAATTTAAATGACATTTTCATAAAAAAAATACTGATGAAGGTGAAATAACAAAAACAGTGGAGGTATAATCAACAAAATAACTTTACCTGAAGTGCATTTAGGCTATCAGAGTGTCTTTCTAGTGGGGATTCACAGGGACCAATGCTGGAATTTGTTTTGTTCAGTATCTTCAGCTGTAGTTTGGATAGAACTGGAGAGTGCACTTAAAAATTGCCAAATTACATGAAACAGTAGGGAGTGCATGTTCTCTGAAGTGTAGCTTTTGAATTCAAAATTTTTTTAATAATATGGAGAAATATTCTAAAATCTGTAGGTGAAATCTAAAAAGGAGGGCAAGATGGGAAGGGAGGGAAGGAGAGGGGAGGCGAAGAGAGAATATTTCATTTGGGAGGGACCTACAGTGATCATCTGGCCCAACTTCCTGAAGACTTTAGGACTCATCAAAAGTTAAATCATGTTGCTATGGGCATTGTCCCAATTCCTGTTTAACACTGGTGGGCTTGGGGCATTGGCCACCTCTCTAGAAACCCTGTTCCAGTATTTGACTACCCCCTCAGTAAAGAACTGTTTGCTATCATCTAGTCTGAATCTCCTCTGATGCAGCTCTGAACTGACCTGTCACTGGATGATAGGGAGATGAGTACCTTACTCTCCACTTCCCCTCCTCAGGAAACTGTAGAGAGCAATGAGGTTGTGTGTCAGCCTCCTTTTCTCCAAATTAGACAAACCCAGAGCCCTAAACCACTCCTTGTGGGATATTTCTGCCAGCCCTTTCACCAGGTTTGCTACCCTCCTCTTTTGACAGGCTGGTTATACTGCATTTGATACATTCAGGATGCACTTTGCAATACATGTTCCTATTATTCTGTCGATAGAATGACATTTTTTACATTAAGAGACTAAATCATAATACATCTAAATTTCTGAGAATGATTGTAATCCAAACTTCAAAAACGTTTAAAAATTTATTAGAAAGATTATTAAAAAGTAACTGCAATCAGCATGCATTGCAGGATCTTTTAAACCTAATCAAATTTTCACTTAAATTTACACAGACTCATTCAAGTGGTAACAAGCACAAATATCAATCTATCACCAAACTCAGATTAATGATATCAAAGAAATATAAAAATGAATGTTGTATAACATGAGGAAAGAAAATCTATCTGACTGTCAGTAAGACTGCTGAGGATCTCCCTGGTAATTATACCGTTTAGTACTCCGTGTTAATTATTCAATGCTCTCTTTACCTTGTCAAATATTTAGAGAATATTTGAATTTCATCAGCATTCCTTAAAATGCACCTGAATTAGTAATATTCTACTTTGCAAACTTTGTGCATAATCAGCTTCATAACTTAAGTTGCTGAAACTCAGTGCTATATAGGAGGTTTACCTGGATGTTCTGAGTGTCCTTTTCCTGTTAAAATCTGGAAATCTATAAACTCTGTAAATTATAAGTTGCAACTACACTAACTTTTATTCAAATCAGTGGTCCCATTCATAACAAATGGACTATGTTAACGTTTGAAAAACACTTGCACAAACTTTGCAAGATGATACTCCATTCATACGGTCATTACTAGAAAATATTTTTTTTTGGTTATTGGGTTTTTTTTTTTCAAATTTGGTACAGTGGCCATTACTGATAAGAATGATTTTTTTTTTACATTAAATGTTCAGTATCATTGAATTTCCAATGTTTCAGCATACAGAATTTAGTAAAGTACCCATTCAGAAATGTGGAGTTCCTTTGTTTGATAAAGCTGTGAGTCCTCAGACTTCCTGAACTACCTAAGATGGTCATATTCTTGACATTTTTTAATTTCTTTTCTCATATTTACTCTTAGAAAAATGCATCAATTTAGAATGAGTAATGTTAAGACACTCTTTAAAACACACTGTGCTACAAAACTAGAATATGGTTAAATCTTACAAAATACTTTGAAGATTTACCTGTCTGTTCACATGGTTAGATTTTAATTACACACACACGGTCATAAACCCAGAGTTTCAGAATAGTGTCCATTTGCTTCTTGCTCAGTTTTGAGTGAGGGTGTATGTTTATTGCTAAGGAAAAGAAAATGAGTGGGGAGGAGAAGAGAGAGGAAGGAAGGAAGGAAGGAAGGAAGGAAGGAAGGAAGGAAGGAAGGAAGGAAGGAAGGAAGGAAGGAAGGAAGGAAGGAAGGAAGGAACTGGGAGAATAAAAAAATCAGCTGAAATAGGGAAGAAGAAGAAAAACATTGAGATACTACAGTTCTGAGACTGATGAATTTTGGCTTACATTGGACCAACATTTATATTATGGAAGTTACGCATGACGGCCACCACAGCTGGCATGAATCTCTAAACTATTCTAGGTTTTCACTGAATCAATAAGCTGAAAAACAGATTCCTCTATAAAAATACGTCTTTTTAATTTATTAGTGGCATTACAGCTTGAATTGTGTGCCTCCAGAGGGACCTTGAACAAAGAAATCCATGAGCAATTATACTCTTAAATCAAAGTTCCCCACCCCTCATGTGAGAATTTTGTCCAAGAGAAATATTGGAGTCAGGGGTCCTCCCTCTCTTCGTTGAATCCTTTCATAATTTCTAGGTGGGGTGTTTCTTTTCTTGTGTATTAAAGGGTATAACTTCTGATGATGATTGTAGCTTCCTTATCTTCTGACTTGAACCAGCTCTGGGGTGTAGTTGTGTGTCTGCAAGTTTTAAGGATGCACCGCAGCCAAAGATCAGTGGCTCTGCACTCTCCCACCACCCCCCCACCCCGGCAATGTGGCTTGCATTCTAGAAGGTTCTCCTTTGTTCTCCTTAGCTCTGTATATTATTGGTTCTTTTGAATGATGTACCCTCCCCTATCAGAAGTCTACTGGTCCGTACCCCTTTCCTTCTTCTGGCCTTCCTGGGTTGGCTCTCTGGAGCTAACTCCTCCCCTTTTCCCTTCCCTTATAATCCCCTGCAAGCCTGTGTTTGGGGTCGCAGTCTGTGGGCTTTCAGCCCCTCCACCCATTGTGAAAGGTCCAGACTTCGTGGCAGCTGCCAGCCAGGACGGATCCGCCTCTGAGGAGCGGGACTCCTCCTAGGAGGAGTGTTCTGAGGGCGGCACCGAAGTCT